>CANSNZ010001464.1:0-163944 GCA_947646795.1 Beta lomatogona | reverse complement strand
ATCACATTTTCTTTAATGGAGATGTTTATGCACAACTTATCTTGAATTTTTTTATGAAAAAATTTTTTGTGATGAACAACAACTTGATTAAGGAAAATCACATAATCACATTATTTCCTAAGAGTCACCTCATTAGAGGTGACTAGTCTAGATGGGGTGATTTAAGGTTGGGAACCTATTAGGACTTCCACATACCCAAATCACTCCAAAGATAAAAAAATGATAAGAAGAAAACAAGGAGAAAATTAGTAGATAATTAAGAAGATAATTAAAAAAAAACAAGAGTTTCAACTTTACCTTGCTAGCTCAATGATGCACTTCCTTTTTGCAAATTTTTCGACCTTTTTTTTAGATTTTCTTAATTTCTAAGTGAGTTTCTAAATCCACTTAATTACTAACTTAAACTCTTTTTGTGTTTTTTTCTTCTTTTGATGAACTTCTTTACTTACTAATTATCTTACTAACTTTTACTTTCTTTTCTTTAGTGTGATTTCTTTAGAGGAAAGGAGTAGAGAAGATGAGAGAAGTAGTGAAATTAAGTTGAATTCTTTTCAACCTGGTTTTGAAGTGGAAAAATGAATGAGGTGAACTAGGGTTTCAAAGAAGTAGAAAATTAGATTTTTCACATAAAAAATTTGATTTTCTTCATCCTTACACTAGTGGAAAAACAAGGAAGGGCTGCGTTTTTGGCCAGCAGCCCTTTCCATAGCAGCCCTTCAATAGATAAGAAGGGCTGCGGTTTTTAACCGCAGCCCTTCACAACGAAGGGTTGCGGTTCAGGCCCAAAACGCAGCCCTTCTAAGCTTGAAGGGCTGCGTTTTCGGCTTAAACCGCAGCCCTTCTTTAAATGAAGGGTTGCGGTTTTAAGCCTAAACCGCAGCCCTATTAAAGTGAAGGGCTGCGGTTTAGGCCTAAAACAGCAGCCCTTCACATTCAACTTTTTTTTTTAAAAAATAAATTAAATCTGCCAAAGCCCCCCCCCCGCGCCCCAAGACCCCCACCCCCAGACACCCCCCGCCACCCCCCGCCACCACCCCCGCCACCACCCCTGCCACCCACCCACCACCACCACCCCCGCCACCACCAAGACCCCCACCCCCAAAGACCCCCGCCACCCCCTAGCCCGCCCCGCCACCCCCACCCCCACCCCACCCCCCGTTAGCCCCCGCACCCACAAGACCCTCGCCACCCCCGGCCCGCCCCTCGCACCACCCCTGCCACCAACCGCACCACCAAGACCCCCACCCCCCAACACCCCCGCCACCCCCACCCCCCGTTAGCCCCCCGCACCCACAAGACCCCCCAGCCACCCCCCCCGCACCACCCCCGCCACCCCCACCACCCCCGCACCACCAAGACCCCCACCCCCAAAGAACCCCCGCCACCCCCGATCGCCCCCTACCACCCCCACCACCCCCACCCCCGCCACCCCCAAGCACCCCCTGTACCACCAGCCGGCCCCCTGCCACCCCCACTCCCCTGTTAGCCCCCTGCACCCCCACCCCGCCACCCCCTACCACCCCCGGCCCGGCCCCCCTGCCACCCTCTCGCCCCCTTGCCCCCCTCACCCCACCCCCTGCTAGCCCTATGCCACCCCCTGCCACCCCTCGCCACCCTCTACCGCCCTCGCCCCCCCTCACCCACACCCCCGTTAGCCCCCTCTCACCCTCTGCCCAGCCAAAGATACCCTCGCCACCTCTGCCACCCCCTTACCCCCGCCACCCCAAAGACACCCTCGCCCACCCCCCACCCCACTTCCACCCATAACCTCCCTTCGACACAAAAAAATCGATCAAATTGCAATAATATATGACAAGTTTTTGAACATAATAATTAACTTTAAATATGTATATATTTAATAATGTAAAAAGTGTACATAGAATTGATACAAACAAGTAGATGTATCATAAGCAATCATCACAAATGTGGGACGCCAACTTATCCCGAACTTCATGTAATTCGTCTGTGGTGAAGGCCCTCAAACGTGGTGTGTTATTCATATAAACCTTGCAAAACAACCAAGGAATAAACACAAAATATAAGAATTCAATCATTTACCGTATTTAGTAGTGATTAAAAATGACATATACCTTCCCGAAATTCAATCAAAAACAAATGCAAGCCTAAAACTCTACACACTAGTTATATTATACCTTATATTATCATATTGAAAAATAAAATGGAGTGAAATGACTCGAGAAACAAGAATTGGACGCGAAAAGGCGAAAATCGGCCTAAACTCACATTTATGTTCCCGATATACAACCTACAACAAATGCAAGCCTAAGAATCTACGTAATAGTTACATTATACCTCATATTATCATGTTCAAAATGAAATTGGGGTTAAATGACGCGATAAGTACGAATTGGACGCGAAAAGGCAAAAATAGGCCAAAATGCCCTTTTGGTTCCCAAAATTCAACCTACAACAATTGCAAACCTAAAAATCTACACATTAGTTACATTATGCCTCATATTATCATGTTCAAAATGAATTTGGGGTTAAATGACTCGATAAATACGCTTTGGAAGCGTAAAAGGCAAAAATAGGCCTAAGAATGACATTTTCGTTCCCGAAATGGAACCAACAACAAATGCAAGCCTAAAACTCTACACAATAGTTACATTATACCTCATATTATCATGTTAAAAAAGAATTTCGGGTTAAATGACTCGATAAGTACGAATCGGAAGCGAAAAGGCTAAAATTGACCTAAAATGCCTTTTCGTTCCCGAAATGCAACCAACAACAAATGCAAGCCTAAAACTCTACATAATACTTACATTATACCTCATATAATCATGTTCAAAAAGAATTTGGGGTTAAATGACTCATATAGTACGAATCGGAAGCGAAAAGGCTAAAATAGGCCTAAAATGACCCGAGAATCAGGTCACATGACAATGGAATGCCCATCACCGGGTAGCGGCGGAGAGAGTGGAAAGTGTCACAAATGTGGAGAGCATTCCATTGCCATGTGACCTCACTCTCCACATTTGTAACACAGTCCCACCACCACCACCACTACTGCCCCCCCATTGCACTCCATCATTGCCATGTAGCCCTAAAATGACCTCTTCATTCCCCAAATTCAACCTACAACAAAAAATAAGCCTAAAAATCTACATAATAGTTACAAATTGGAGAAATTACACAGACCTGAGTTTATGTCTCATGATTTATCGACCTTCCGCCGTTTCTTAGGATCCTCAAGTACATGTATCCCTTCCGTGTGATCTACACGCATATAGTTCTCCGACATATTCACATCATCTTCCACACTATTTTCGGGATAGGTAAAAGGGGGGGAGGTCCTCAAATGCATCATATTCTTCCTCATTATCAACATCACCAATACCGAGGATACTCCTTTTACCAGGTACAACAATTGACCACTTATTATCAGCAGGATCAGTTACAAAAAAAACTTGCTTAACTTGTGATGCAATTACAAATGGCTCCTCAGTTTCACGTAGACGACTAAGGTCAACAAGAGTGAATCCGCAAGGATCATCTTTTCTTACGCAACGTCGATTATCGTCAACCCACTTGCAACACAAGAGGCAAATATTAAAAGTACAGTAGTCCAGCTCGCATATTTCCTCTATTCGCCCATAATAATTGCTTTCAGCATGTACAGGCGACTTATCCTTCGAGCTTGCGTATTGTGTAGCTGACACCACAAGTGAAACACCACTATTTTGTTGCGATGTTGACTTCAGATCTTGACGTTCAGTCCAAAACATATACCCATTAATATCATAACCCTCATAAGAGCGTACAGCTTCACGAGGACCAAATGCTAACCACTTGACTGTTTCAGGAACACTTTCATCCAAATCATTCACTACTCGTTTATGAAACCAATCAATGAAAGTATTGTTATGCATTTGCGTCAATGCCCTAACTCCTTTTCCAGGATTGCTAACACGTAATTCCTCCATATGTTCATTTAAATAAGGATGGACAGCTGCTATGTGATGCAATACAAATAAGTGAGCTTGTTTACGCTTTTCTACGGAAGGTGTGATCAATTTTGAACCAATTGTGCCCTTGCCCTCAAGTCTGCCCTCGTGTCGGGATGTCGAAAGTCCAACAGGATCAACACTAGCAAAATACTCAGCCACAAAATTACTGATCTCTTCACCCACAACCCCTTGAATTATACTACCTTCTGGTTGTGCAGGATTCCGAACTTTATCCTTCAAAGTGCCCATATATCTCTCAAAAGGATAGCACCACCTCAAAAACACTTGGACCACACAGGCTTAATTTCTCGAACTAGATGGACAATGAGATGGACCATAATGTCAAAGAATGCGGGGGAAAAAACATCTCAAATTTGCATAGAGTTTCAACTACTCGGCCCAAGGAATCCGGGGTCGACGGTTCTAGGACTTTGCTGCATATTGTATGGAAAAATGAACAAAGTTCGGTAATGGTGTGCCTCACATGCTTTGGAAGTATCCCACGAATTGCAATCAGTAAGAATACTTGCATCATGACATGACAATCGTGAGATTTCATACTCGATAACTTCAATTCACCATTTAAGGTAACAAACCGCTTCACATTCGATGAGTAGCCAGTTGGGACCTTAATGCCATACAATGACTCGCAAAAAACCCGTTTCTCTGCACGTGACATCGTGTAGCAAGCTGGTGCCAAATAATTCTTCTCCGAATCCTCCACCTTCTTTTTACTTTTCTGAGTTTCATCATCAACCCTTTCCTCCACTACTTTCTTCTTCCTTCCGTCCCTTTTCTGAGCCCACAACTCTGGTCGAAGCCCCTGTTTTTCCAAGTAAAGTCGTGACGCCTTAACATCTTTTGTCTTGCCCGGAATATTCATAAGTATCGCAAGAATAGCTTCACAAACATTCTTCTCTATGTGCATGACATCCAAACAATGTCTGACCTTTAGAGCTTTCCAATATGGGTGTTTCCAAAAAATGGACTCCTTTTTCCATAATCCCGTAGGTCGATCAACCTCACTAGTAGGTTTACCAAAGATTGTTTCAATGCCCTTCACCTGATTATAAACTTCATTACCAGTTAATGGTCTATGAGCAACTTCTTCTTCAACCGTCCCATCGAATGCCTTCTTCTTAAACCTATAGGGATGGTCGCGTCTGAGGTGCCTTCGTGTGCGCATATACACATGTTTGCAGCCCTTAAGGTGTGTAGATTTCATGTCATCTACACAAATTGGGCAGGGTTGTTTTCCTCTCGTCTTATACCCAGATAAGTTCCCATAAGCTGGATAATCGTTCATAGTACAAAAAAGCATGGCACGCAGAGTGAACATCTCATTAGCGTACGCATCAAATACTAACACTCCTTCGTTCCACATCTTCTGTAAATCTTCAACAAGCGGCCGGAGGTATACATCAATGTCATTTCCGGGTTGTTTGGGCCCCGATATAAGAAGCGACAAGCATCATGTACTTGCGTTTCATGCACAACCAAGGAGGCAAGTTATAAACCACTAAGACCACCGGCCATGTACTATGCTTTGCGAACGGAGATTGCCAAAAGGGTTCATGCCATCCGTACATAATCCAAGCCTCGATTTCTATCGTCATTACCAAATGCCTTATGCACCCCTGTTGATACTTTTCCACTCGGGAGAATCAGCCGGATGCTTGAGCGCACCGTCTTTCTTCCAACAATCTGCATGCCACCTCAAATTCTTCGCATCTCCTTTAATTGAGAACATGCGCTTAAATCTAGGTATTATGGGTAAATACCACAACACCTTAGCTGGTGGTCCTTCACTACCTCCGGCTCCTTCACGCTGTACCTCGACAATCCACAACGTGGACACTCATGTAAATGCTCATACTCATTACGATAAAGCACACAATCGTTAGGACAAGCATGTATCCGCTCGTACTCTAAACCGAAAGGACACATCGGTTTCTTCGCATAATAGTACGACTTTGGCGGTTCATTTCCATCGGGGAGCATATCGGCTAAAACTTCCAAAGCAACGATGTGAAACTAGAGTCCGTCCAACCAACTTTCGACTTAATGTTGAACGGTGTTATCACCGCGGAAAGTTTGGTGTACTTTGTACAACCTGGATACAACGGCTTTTCAGCGGCCTCGGACATAGACTCAAAATACGAGGTCGTTTACACGACTGATCTTCAACCTCGTGTATCATCTCGTCTACCCGATCCCTATCATCATCTGCAAACTCATCATCCAAATTCTCATCCCCGAACTCATCATCCTTCTTTTCTTCACATACATCGTTCATTACTCTAGAGCTTCCTATATACTTCCCCGCTCACCATGCCAAACCCATACGTGGTATTGGGGCCTAAAC
This sequence comes from Beta lomatogona, assembly GCA_947646795.1. Lineage (NCBI taxonomy): Eukaryota > Viridiplantae > Streptophyta > Magnoliopsida > Caryophyllales > Amaranthaceae > Beta > Beta lomatogona. The sequence continues at coordinate 157,608 of CANSNZ010001464.1, read as the reverse complement.
CCACGACGAAAGACATGCTCCCTAACCACATGTATACTACTAACCTTGCTCACATTTCTACAATCGAAACAAGGACAATAAAAGTCGACTGCTCCAGAGGATGCTTGATATTGTAATGCAGTTGTACAGAATTCCGAGACCCCTTTCACAAACTCAATCGATTCACGACTACCATACATCCAAGTACGATCCATCTCATTCAAGAAGACCTCTAATAATTAAACACAACCATTCATTATAATGCATCAATCATTATTTAAGTACATACACTCACATATCATCATATCACACACGTATAGAGCAATCTAAGATAGTGACATGTTCAATTGTATGCATGCAGCCGAAGGTCCTTATCACTCCAACCTAACCCATCCTTGGACGTCTAATCTCACTAGTGAATGTGTGCCAACTTTTCAATTCTAAGGAAAATCCGGCAGCATTTCCCTATAGTTCTCCAAATACACAATGTAGATAATTGCTTATCTACATATGTACCCAGAGAACAATGTAGAGAAACGATGAGCCAAGATTTTCCTCAGAATTGAAAAGAAGACACACATTCACCACCTAAGTGAGATCAAACGTCCAAGAACAGTCCCAAACCGGGGACTATTCAAGACTTACTCCTAATGAGTAAGTCTTGAACGGGTATCTAGGCATATGATGACAATTCAAACAACTTGTAGATTTCATAGCTAAATTACATTGCGTTTTCATACAATCTCATATCAAGAAATCTACATACATTATAAGAAATACATATATCAATAAATTATCATAACTTAATCAAATTGAATCACATGACAACTTTGTCTCATCAACAAATTAAATCAAACAAAAAAGACAACGAAATTAAACTAGTTACCTCTTAACACCAATGATAGATAAGCAATGAAGAGAGTAGAGATAGTTGGAACTTTATTTGCCTTCTTAAGCCTCTTCTTCCTACAATTAACAAAACCCACATTGCACATTAATCATTTAATTCAATTAAGAAAAACAAAACTAACTTAAAAACATTAATTCATACTTAACTAAGCAAAAAATTAGCTAAACCCAACCGCTAGCAATGAAGAAAGAGTAGGGCAGTGGTGGTGGTAGTTGTTGCTGCCGCTTGTGGGTGGTGGCGCTGCGTAGTGGTGGAGGAGCTCCACACCCTAAACCCACTCAAATGGTGGAGAAGAGAAGAGAAAAGAAGAGATGAGAAGCTAAGAGAAGAGAAGAGAGGTGAAGAAAGAGAAGGGTTGTGGTGGTGAAGCAATGTGGGTGCTCCGGCGTCAGGGCTCCGGTGGGGCGTTAGGGTTAATGTGCGAGTGAGTGAGAGGGAGGGCGAGGGGTTTTTCGCTAGTCAAATGCGTGTAAGGGAGGGAAATTTAGAAAATATGTCTACCTACTGTGTGTGCGAGCAAAATTGGAGATATGGTGGGATCAGAAGGGCTGCGGTTAGTCTAGGAAACGCAGCCCTTCGTTTATGAAGGGCTGCGGTTTCGAGGCTAACCGCAGCCCTTCATTAGTAGGGCTGCGGTTAGCCTCAGAACCGCAGCCCTTCATACTGCATGAACGGCTGCGTTTTCTTGTTAACCGCAGCCCTTTATACAAGAAGGGCTGCGTTTTTAGTAAAACGCAGCCCTTCTTGCGCAGCCCTTCTTGCGCAGCCCTTCCTTTTTTCCCCCTAGTGTTAATTACCCTAATGACATCACTCTAATGACCTCACCCTAATGACATCATCAAATCTCTTTGGAAACATAAATATTCTTATTCTTTTTGGATTTTCTCATAAATGAGGCAAAATCAGATTTTTAGAAAATATTCTTCCGTAAACATCCTAATACGTAAAAAAATGCATCGAAAAACATGCAAACAAAACTGATTAAGACGCTACGCCAAACGCAGTAACCTGCGCAAGGCACAGTGCCTTGCGCTAGGCGTAATGCTCTGCTTCTGGCGTAGGGCACGCTTGTGCGCTAGGCGCACACTCGATTATTCCGGAAAAAAAAATCCGGATTTCCCCCTCTTACACATGGGATTTGATTCTTATTCTCACATCTTTTCATGATTCTTATTCTCTAACTAATGGATAAAGGATGTGATTAATGGATAAATAATATATTCTTATTCTTTATCCAATGAACAATGACTTGACCATCAAGAAAACTGATTATTATCGGTTTTGGGATACGACTAAAATCCCGACGCCTAATCACGACTCGTTTTTTTCCCGTTTATGAGCATGATTATACTACGAATTATTTTACTACGAAAACTCGTCAAATTAGCATGATTATACTACGAATCATTTTATAAAAACGGTGGTTGTAGTTATTGACTACGACTCACGGAAAATTATATTTCTAAGCCGAACCCGCACGACCAATACGCAAAAATGGGAAACCGTACGACAGAATAAAACTCGTACTCTGGGGCGCGCGCTCCTTGATGCATGACGATTTTTGTTATTTTTATTTCTTTTCAAAAAATTTATTTATTCAAAAAAGGGGTTCAAAATTTGGTGTCTACAGAATACCCCATGTTGGTCGAATTTTGGAGGAAATGATGGCCAATGTTTGAAAAGACACAAAATTTTGACAGAAATTTTCTTTTGCGATAACATACTCTCCATAGAAAATAGTTACAATCAGTGCTATAATTCGCGTTGCTTTATGTAGAAAACCCAATTAATTTTCTAAAACTGCAAATGCAACTTTATTGTCGTCTGAGATAGAAAACCCCAATTAATTTTTTAAACCTTCGAAAATGCGACATTATGGTCGTCTTAACTAGAAAATTCCGATTTATTTTCTAAAATTTGAAAATACGACTTTATCATCGTCTTTAGATAGAAAATCCCAATTAATTTTGTACAATTTAAATGCGACCTTATTGTCGTCTTAGATAGAAAATCCCAATTAATTTTCTGAACTTTGAAGATGCGACTTTAACGTCGTCTTAAATAGAAAATCCCAAATAATTTTCTAAAATTTGAAAATGCGCATTTATCGTCGTCTATTTTTAGTCTTATGAATTTGTCTTTTGTTAATGTGAGATATTCCGACAATTAACAGGTTGACTCAAGTTTTTTTTTTTACAGTTTTTCATGGCCTTGATGCCAAACAAATTGTCAAATCACCATCATTCACTTTTTTATGACTTCATGTGTTATCATGTCACCTTAAATTAGGACATTGTCCGGTCATGTCACCTAAAGGGTTGACCAAAGGTTATTACCCTCTAGATAAACTATGGTGGACCAAATGATCATATGGCAAAAAAATGTATCTGTTTTTTACGAAATCTTTCGAAAAATTTTTCATGCATAATGCTTACTTGCTTTATCGAAAAATAATGATCACTATAGAAAATAGATTGATCAAAGTCATTATTTTGGATGATCATTAGGATAAGAGATTGTATCAACGTTCTTGATTCATCATTGACACATTTTTTTTTATGTTCGGCTTTAGCAAAAATTGTCATACCACAAATGCTTGGTCATTAGTCATGGTTAAGGATGCTCCTTATTATCCTTTGGACAATACTCAAACTTATTATCCATGGCATGAATCATGGACGATCATCTTTTCCATCTATAAAAGGGGCATGGTTCTTCATTTCCAAATGCACCACTTCCACTACTCCACTCTATTCTCTAATTTTTTATTTCACAAAATGGTTCTTACTTATGAAGAAGTTAATGAAATGCGGAGTCGGGAGAAAAAATAACTCTTGGGGGTCACAAAGAATTTGCAGCAACCAAGGCAATCTTTTTCTTCTTCCCACTTCACTAAGGCTCTTATGCCTTTGCTTTCTCTTTCCATCACTTATGACATGATTCATGCTGCTTCCTAATTTTAGGATGAAACTCGTCATGTCTTCCAATTTAGAGACCTGGAGATTGTGCCTCTTGTTGAAAAGGTCGAGGGTTTGCTAGGTTTACCATCCAATGGTCCAGTTATTACACTTAGATCTCCTACAAGGATCTCGGGAGATTTATCAACAATTTTATATCTTCCCGAAAATCTTCATGGCAACTACCTACAATATGGTGAGGTATTTCTTCTCAACTTATTGTTGACTTTTCAATTTGGCACTTGGAAATTCTCTAATAATGCCAACTATAGGATTGCTAAAGAAAATGCTTGCATTCTTATGATTTTGGGAAGTACCCTCACTAAATGGTCTTTAAACACATGCCATGTTCGATGTCTTTCACTTATTCCTCAAATTGTTAGTGGGGGTCGTCTTGGACCGCTTCTTTTGAGGGAAATGTTTCTTGGCTTAGATGAACTCAAAAGAAAACCCCAAAGTTTTGTGAAGGGATGTCTATTAGCCCTTCATTTATGGTTATTGGAAAAAATTTCTCTCATGAAACCCCACAAGAGTCTTACTTACAAAACTAAGCATGTCCGGGAGAGAGGTGTTCTTCCTTCCTTCTATCAGCTTAGCAAAAATGGTGGGTGGGAAGATTTTTTTCTACACCAAGACATAAAGTGGGTCTCAAACCACCTTGGCATTATTGTATATTGCAATTCTGGTCGTAGAGGTGTACAACTACCGGGGCTTTGCCAGGTCACTTTCTACCTTCCATGGAGGTGTCTAAGGCAAATTGATTGGAGGCAACATCACATTCCTGTCCTTCAGGTTCTTCCACCTTGTACCACTTATGAGGCTGATATGAGTGGTATTCAGAGAATGCCTACTATATGGCAGGGAGTAAAAATTATATCAGCGCTACCTGAACCTCACTTGCCACTGATTCATGAAGATTACCTTCAATGGCTTCTGGCGGATATTGGTCAAGACAATGATTCAGACGGGCCTACCATGAAAAGGAGAAGGGTTTGAGAGAAATATCATGTTGTTTTTCCCATGTTTTTTTTAGTTTTTTTTTTTTTTTTCAGTGTGTAGGAAATGAAGGCTTTATGTCTTTTATGTATGAAATGAAGTACCCAGTTGGGATGAATAAAATGATATGTTTGTGAGAATTATCTGCTTATGAGAAATTCAATGTGAACACAATCCTAAACACGTGCACACTTTAACATTAAATATGACATGCAAATCATAATTCATAATTAATCAATCATATGACACATAAAAGCATAATATATAAACCTTAAAAAAAAACACAAACATCCTTGCATGTTTCATCATTTTTGTTCTTCTTTTTTTTTTGTTGTTTTTTTTCTTTTGATTTTTCGTTTTTTCTCTTTCTTTCTTTTCTTTTTTTTTCTCTTTTTTTGTCCTCTTTTTTTGCATACATCATATAAATTTCTAGAAACTCATGGCATGTTTATTAAGAATAACCGAGATAGGATACAAAATCCACAAACTACTTGGTTAATTGACCAAGACCATTACAATTATTTTGATGCCTAAGCGTAATATTTATTCAATTGATCAAGATTAGTGAAATGAGTGAATTCATTCCCATCAAAATCCATTAGCTTTACTTGCTCTAGCCGTTGTGACATGCTTGACAAGGAATGGTCCATACCGAGTTAGGCTTGAATTTTCCTCGAGGATCATGCAACGAGCTCTATTATCCTTTAAGACTAGATCACCTTCTTGAATGTCTCTATCTCGAACCCTTTTGTTAAATGCACGAGCAATTCTCCGTTGATAGAGTTGAATATTATGCAATGCTTGTAGTCGGCGCTCATCATCTGCAAATACAAGCTCATCATAACGAGTTTTATACCATTGGTCTTACGAGATTTCACTTATTGCTATGACCCTGGGAGATTGTATCTCCACCTCAACCGGTAAGACCGGCTCCATCCCATAAACCAAAGAATACGGGGTTGTTCCTGTTGGAGTCCTAATTAATACTCTATATCCCCCAAAGGGCATATGGGAGTTTGTCATGCCATTCCCTAGTCTTTTCGGTCATCTTGGCAACAATAGTCTTGATTGTCTTATTGGCTACTTCCATTGCTCCATTGGTTTGGGGACGATAAGGCGAGGACTGATGATGCTTGATCGCATATTTTGCGAGAGTGGTCTTCAGATGACCCTCAAATTGTGATCCATTATCAGAGACGATTTCAAAAAGTAATCAATTGCTACAAGAATATATTGATGCCCATTTGAAGCCTTTGGATGAATTTGACCGATTATGTCTATGCCCCAACTTGAAAATGGCCAAGGAGAAGTTATATTATGTAATGACACAGGTGTCATATGATTGAGGTTAGCAAATATCCGACATTGCTTGCAGGCGCGGACAAAGCTAATGCAATCACCTTCTAGAGAGCTCCAATAATAAATTTTACGAACCAGCATTCTTCCATTCATATGGGGTCCACAGTCTCCTCCATGAACTTCTTCCATGATGGCTTGCTTTTCACTGCCATTCACCCAGAGTTGCAGGGTACCATCAAACCCTTTGTGATATAGTCTTCCTTTTAGAATGAGAAAATGAGCAGCTAGCCTTCTGATGGCTATGCGGTCCTTCTTGCCACTTCCCTCTGGATATTGCATTGTTTCCAGAAAATTCTTGATATCCTTGTATCAGACATCATCATCATCATCTTGTTGAGCCATTGTGGAGACAATTTGTGCTACCGTCACTGTAGGTCCCTTCCTTTGTACCATTTTTCCATGTTAAATTAACAGCGAGATTGGCTAAAGCATCAGTGAAGCTATTTTGTTCCCGAGAAAGATGTTTAAAGCTGATGTCATCAAAATAAGGGATTAACTCCTGAAGATACTTTGTGTAGAGCTGAAGTCTTTCATCTCTAACCCTCCAAATTCCTATTGTTTGAGATATGATGAGATTAGAATCTCTGTACACAGTGAGATGTCTTGCCCCTGCTACCAAGGCGGCCTTTACTCCATATATATATAGGCTTCATACTCAGCTGTATTGTTTGTTGTTGGGAAATCCAGCTTGACAGCAAATGGAATATGGACTCCATCAGGATCTACTAACAAAACCCCTACTCCAATACCTCTTCTATTAGAAGCTCCATCAAAATACATGCACCATTGTGGATTGTCAATGAATAATAAGTACTCATCGAGAAATGCGTCATCATACTCAGCTCCTGACACTGGTCCTTCTACTAGGACTTCAGATATGGCTCTTCCTTTAACAGATTTCTGGCTGACACATCGAATATCAAACTCAGAAAGCATAGCACGCGATCTCGCCAATCTTTCACTAAGAATGGGTTTTTCGAACAGATACTTGATTTGGGTCAAGTCTTGAGATTAGATAGGTGGTATGACCTTAAAGGTGATGCCTCAACTTCTTTGTGGCATAGGCCAAGGAAACACATGCTTTTTCCAGTGGGGTATATCTTGTCTCATACTCCAGGAATTTCTTGATGAGATAGTATATGGCAACTTCCTTCTTTATTCCCTCTTGATATTGGGCTAAGAGAGCTCCCATAGCCGTTTCTGTGAGAGTGAGATATAAAATCAGATGTTCTCCTGGTCTAGGTGGCATTAGAACAGGTGGATTTGAAAGGTACTCTTTCATGGAATCAAAAGCTTCCTGACATTCCTCGTTCCACTTATGGGATGCCCCTTTTCTGAGCAACTTAAATATAGGTTCACATCTCATAGTGAGTTGTGAGATGAACTTGCTGATATATTGAATTCTGCCGAGAAATCCTCTTACTTTTTTTTTTGTTTTTGGAGGTGAAAGCTCTTAAATAGCTTTTACCTTTTTCGAGTCCACTTTAATGTCGTCTTGACTGACAATGAATCCCATTAACTTCCCTGAAGTGACACCAAACACACAGTTTTAAGGATTTAGTCTTAGATTGTACTTCCTGATTCTTTCAAAGAAGGAACTTAGTGCAGGAATATGCCCCTCACGATCTTCATTTTTCACAATCATGTCATCTACATAGACCTCCACAATGTCGTGGATGAGGTCAGGAAGGATAGTGGTTGCAGCCCTTTGATATGTGGCTCCGGCATTCTTGAGACCAAAAGGCATAACTCGGTAACAGAAAGTGCTCTATGGAGTGATGAAAGATGTCTTCGTCATATCTTCTTGAGCCATGAGTATTTGATTATGCCCTGAAAATCCATCCATGAAGGAAAACATTGCATGATCGGCCGTACTATCCACGAGAACATCGATGTGGGTAGAGATAAGCAATCTTTTGGTGATGCAGCATTCAAATCTCGAAAATCAATGCATACCCGAACTCTCCCATCCTTTATAGGTACGGCCACTATATTGGCGAGCCAACTCGGATGCTTTACAGCTTGGATGAATTTGGCATCAAGCTGTTTCTGGATTTCTTCTTTCACTTTCAGACTAATCTCTGGTTTCATTCGGCGGAGCTTTTGCTGCTTAGTCTTGCTTTCAGAATGTAACGGAATGCGATGTTCCGCAATTTCTCTATTAACACCAGGCATATCAGCATAAGACCATGCAAACACATCTACATACTCTTTTAACAATGCAATAAACATAGACTGATCAGTTGGGGAGAGAGATGAACCTATTTTGACTTCTTTTACAGCATATTTTGTACCAATATTAATTACAATGGACTCTTCCATGGGTTTTGTATATGTTTTAGTTGTATCAAGTGATTCATCATTATTAAATTCACTGTCAGAAATAACATCTTACATGCAAATGTATTTAGATGAAGGTTTACATTCAATTTCCTCATTATCATAGTCTTCTGACTAGGTATGCAATGTAGATTAGCTGGAAGATGAGCTATCGGTACGATAACCATCTGAAAGGGGTGAATTGGTATTTTCATGAGATGGATGTGGAGGATGGTTTCCTAAAAATATTTTAAATTCTATAGGCCTGTCTTTTTCCTGACACTCAATACTCCACTTATGTTCTATGCTTTCGCCAAAAGGTATCATCAAGGACACCGGGTCAAAATCCCCTTCCTCATAGGACTCAGAAGTGAAAAGTTTCTTAAGGAATCCATGTTCCAGATTATCCACCCAGTCATTTTCTTTTTTCATTTTTTGTTCTCGAACAAACCAACTTTTGATTAAGTCCAGATTTCTAGCCTCATTGAAGAACATTTCCAATCCCGGTAAAATCTTCTGTTCTTTCCTACTAAGCCAAGGTTCTGGAAACTCATAGTATAGCTCGGTATCTCCTTGCAGGATGAACTGGCCATTGAGGGTAAAAGAATGTTTTTTTGATGTTGTGAGAAGTGCTGCCCGGATTATATCCTAACCAATGTCGGTTTTGCTTGTCTACTATGGGGATTGGCTGCTTTATTCCCCTATCATCATGCCCTAATCCGGTTCCTTGAGTATAACCCATCTTGATCATAATTTGAAATCCTTTGGACAGAGGTTGCATGGGAATCCCTACAGGCTCTTTGACCGCATTTGTGGATATGGCTGAGGTATTTGTTTTCTGACGGTAATTGGTCATCCTTAGAGAAGGGACAAATTTCTTCTTTTTGGACCTAAAGGTAGAGAAAAATAAATAAAAGAAGAGAGAGGAAAGCTACACATTGTAGAATGCATTGCAAAGTAAAGACAACTTTCGAAAACGATTTCTTCATATTTTGATTATAATGGTCCACCTTGAAAATTTTGGTTTTTTTTTTTTTATTATTTGACTCTCTTGAATGATTTTACTGTCATTGGGGTTGAAAACAAATGTTTTTTTATTCTTCCATTCCCTTCTTTAATATTTGAACAAAGATAGAAAATATAAAGATTGGGGCCTATATCCCCATTGATGCGTCAGTTCAGCATTCTAAAATTGCTCCTGTGATGACTGGCATCTCGAGTTCTGATCACATTGCCTGAAATACGATGTTTAATACATTTGAGTCGAACCCAAAGGCTGCCTATATATCCCCATTGCTCCAGGTGCATTTTATGGGGAATCAGACTCATCGTAGTTCATTATTTTAGCAATAACTAAAGTTTTTTATTTGATAAAGCAGCTGCACTCACATTGAGCTACCTACGTACTCCAGGTGTTACATAGGTGGAGTGATCTCACAGTGCAAGTGTACATGATAATGGGGATTCAAGTTGCACGTACTTCTCTGATACTAACAAGCTGAAAGATTTTATATATATATATATATATATATATATATATATATATATATATATATATATATATATATATATATATATGGGCTAACCCCCTACAAGACTTTTACCGAAGACTTTTCTCCTTCTGTGAGATGATCAAGTAGCTTTGCGATAGACAAGAGTTATATTGGTAATTTGCTTGATGCGATAGCTGAGAGCGTGACATTGGTTTGTGCCGTGACCATGCAACTGACGATATTGGCAGTACTTGTGGAGATTTGACCCTACAGGTTCTGCCCCTGGGCATCTGGGAAGTGGATGAATCTGACCTTGTTCAACCAGTTTACGAAAGACATCGACTTGGGATTGTGGTCGTGGATGTGACGACGCCTTCCTTGTGGGTACTTCTTTGTGGGTTGGACTAATGATGCCTCGATCAATCAGGATTTGCACTTTGTAGTAAAGGTCATGGCATCGATCAGTTTCATGCCCAAATTGACGGCAATAAGCACAGAGTTTGCTCATGTCTGTTCCAGGAAGGGGTAAACAGTGCACATGCGGTTGGATTTGAAGTATACCTTGCCTCCGAAGACGATCATACACCATACTCAATGGTTCAGCCATCTTAGCATAAACCCTTAGATTTGCATTGGGACTTTCAAGACTTTCCCAGGGTCGTTTTTCTTGCAATTTTAGAGTATCGATGTCGAAGCCATGCTGCTCCATGTGGCTGAGGCTATAGTGTACTTAATGGCAACCATGTGACGATAGTAGAAATCATTTAGATTCTGCATTAATATAAGCATGAATTACCAATCAGTAATAGGGACACGAAGCTGGGCGCGGATATGAGTGCATCTTGAGCAAAAGTGCGAGAAAGTTTCTAAGGCGCTTTGACGCAAAGTGACTAGCTTCAACTTCTTAACATCAGTCTATTTATGCTCGAGAGCCCAATTAACAAAAGCTTGGATATCATGTTCCCAACTAGCTCTATCTACACAATCTGAAGAATAGTACCAGTCCAGAGCTGGTCCTTCTAAACTCTTGTCAAAGAGCATGGGGTAATCTTCCTCTGATATGCCCCATGGGTGCAAGGCATTCACAAATCCAACTAAGTGGACAAAAGAATCACTGTTCCCATCAAATTTCCTAAACTGTGGTAATTCACAATAGTGATCTTCATGTTGATATCCTGGGAAGAGAATCAGTGACTCGGTGTGAACTTCTCAGATAGGACCTACTACATTAAAGTCCAGGTCAAAATCATATATCCTAGATCTCTTCTTTGAGTCATTATCATCATCTTGAGGATTACCGACACAGGATTCCTCCTATGCTTCAATTGACGTATCATGAGTGTCAATGCTTGGAGCTCTCACTTCTTCCTCGTCATCCTCACTATACTCTGGTTCTATTTCTTCAGCACTTACATCTGGTGTGGCAGCTGGGACCTCATTCATCAATGAATTTAAAGGTGCTGCTATAATACAGTGATTAGTGTAACCATCCAACCTAATGCCCTCTACTTCATTCAGATACATTACCGATTTTTCCGGTGTTGGAGATGGTCATAATTTCTGGATCACCAGAAATAGTCACCGCACCCTGATCAGTGAGAAGCTTTACCTTCTGATGTAGAGTAGAGGCTACTGCTCTATTTTCATGCAGCCACGGTCTTCCTAATAAATGGTTGAAACATGCTTGAATGTCAATGACCATGAATTCCACCTTCCTTGCCACGGGACCATATTCAATGAGGAGGCTGATTAATCCCAGTACTTCTCTTTTAGCATTATCATATGCTCTGACCACCTGGTTGGATGGTACCAGTTCTTCTTTTGAATACCCAAGTCTAGTTAACACTCGTAGAGGGCAAACATTGATTGCGGAGCCGTTATCGATTAATATCCTAGGTATCTCCCATCCATTGCAATGTATAGTGATATGCAATGAATTGTTGTGGTTGATATTGTCAGGGAGATCATTGTCTGTGAACATGAGAGTTCGATCTCCCCCATGAATGAGCCCCACTAGCTGGTCAGGTGTTATGGAAGAGCTTACAGAGGCTTCATTAAGATGCTTTAGAGCAGCTGCCCTATGAGGCTGAGAATGCATTAACAATTTCCACACGGAAACATTAGCATTTACTTCTTTCATGCCATCGATAGCATCATCTTCCTTGTTACTATCCTCTATCATTGGCTCTTTGCCCTTTTCTTTCCTCCTCTATACCTCCAAATGGGATGGTTTAAAATGGCAACCTGCTCTAGTCAAATGAGAGATATCCACATACTCCTTATCACTAAGATCATCGAGGTAGATGGGGCGCTGGTATGTATTTGGAGTGGTGGAATATCCTCCAGTGCTTTTATCCACGATTGTCAAGGTCGAAGAGGCATCTTCATCAGTATCAGAGTCCAAGATGAAGAAAACACCATTATAATCCAAAGATCCACACATGTCAGAGAATGGATCGTTGTTGAGAGTGAAATTAGGGTCTTTACAAGGCATCATCTTGACTTTTTCTCGATTGGAATAATCATAGACCAGAAACTTGTAACCTGCGGCTATTAGCATTTCATACATTTGAGGAACTGTCTTGCGGATTAACTGGATTGGATCGCATCCGTCTAGCACAGAAGAGATTGCATTAATCGCAAATGAGGATTTATGATTAGGAAGGGGCTTTTTTGTGATGTTGGGCTGAGAGTCGTTTGGTTTAGTGGAAATGGATCCTAAAGAGAATTTTCCATCATCTACAAGGTTTTGAATTTGATGCTTTAGAGCCATGCAGTTTTTAGTCTTATGCCCCGTGCTTTGATGATACTTACAGTTTTGGTTTGGCTCATAACCAGGGTAAGGATTTTTAGGAGGTGGACGTGGATTCAAAGGTTGAATGAGATTGGCCTTTTTTAGCTTGGAGAGAGCATGGGAATAAGTCGTGTTCAAAGGAGTAAAGTGCCTTTGTGGTCGCAATTGGAATGCAGACGATGCGCCAATGGCTTGGATCGCATTAGTTGTCTTAGGAGCTGCTGAACCATTGTTTGGGGCTCTTTTGTTATTTCCAAACTTTGTATTATAAGTGGTGTTGCTAGTAGGTTCATCTTTCTTGATGTCTCCCCATTTCACAGCGTCCTCAACTAGAGTTTCGTAGCAATCAAAGCTTTGAAGGTCGGAAATATTAGTATGCCATATGCTTCTGATAGACAGGAAGAAGGTTATTCACAACCATTTGCAGTTGTTCCTCTTCATTAGGCCTACTCATCATTTTGGAGGCCTTGTTTCTCCACTGAGTGATAAATGAAGAAAATGTCTCATTAAGGTTTTGAGAAATGGTCTCCAGATCCCTTCTAGTAACATCAATTTGTTCATTATATTTGTACTGGTTTGAGAACTCTCTGACTATGTCAGCCCAAGTGGATTTCTTTGTGTTTTCAAGGTTAAGGAACCAATGTGCTGCCGCACCATCTAAATACTATTGAAAGAGTTGAGCCATTAGAGACTCTTCCACTCCCCAAGGACTCATTGCCCCTACATAAATTTTCAGGAAATTGGTGGGGCTACCGATCCCATCAAACTTTGTCAGATTAGGCATCTTGAAACCATGAGGTAATCGTGCCTTCGGGAAAAGTGTTAACCCATGTATGTCCATCCATGGTTCCGCCTTAGTCATGCCTTTTAAAACTTCTTTGAGCTTGACTCCTTCTTCCTCGAGCTTGACTCCTTCTTCCTCGAGCTTGACTCCTTCTTCCTCGAGCTTTGTGGGAATTTCTCTCTCATTGCTCAGAGGCTTAAGGTGAAAAGGTGAGGCTATCTCCGACTCCGGAAGAGGAGGAGGAGGAGGAGGCATCTGGGCGCTTTGGTGCATTATGCCCAACACAGTTTGTTCAATATTATCCTGTCGGTCAAGCATAGCCTGGACAAGTCCTCGGAGCTTAGTCATTGGATCAGGTGGAGGGGTAGAGTTTTGTTGGTGCTCGTTCGGAATTTCAGACATGTTGCTGAGACGTGTAGCAGAGAATACATCTGATGTGGACAAGGATGACAGTATCACTGACAGAGAACGTTCACTATGTTCAGAACTCCGGCGAATTAGCCTAGATCCTGAGCGGGTCTAGGCAGAGTTCCTGTGAAATGAAATGAAAAGTTAGCACAGAAGTTTGTCCAGACTCTGTTTCTTCTTTTCTCTTTTCTCTTTTTTTTTTTTTTTTTTTTTTTTTGCAGGGTGACAGGCTAAAGTGGTATCACCTAATCAAAGGTAATCCTAAAGTCCTCTAACAAATAGTAGTCAGGGAAGTAGGGTCGAATCCACAGGGAAACAGTGTTCTTTTCCTAATCGTCGATCAAATCTAGATTATAGGTAACGAATGTTTGTTTGTGATTATACTGAACTAGTCAATAACTATATCGAGAATATCAATAATAAAGATTCTAGGGCATAGGTTCACCAATGAACAATAATCCAGGATGAAACACAATAATCAATAATAAATAATGCAGTTAAACAGGTTGATTTCCTCTCTCGAGTCGAAATTAACCATAGAATGATATTAACAGGCTCTCGCAATTTATTAATACCAATTCTACCTACTGAAACTAGCCTTAATACCAAGTTTATACCTCTCGGCGCATAACCTAATATTGCAACACTATAACAATCAAATCTGGTCAAATCGGATTGAATAGAGGTAATACATTCAATAGGAATCGACATACATCATAAAAAATCAATACTTTATAAACATCCCTTCATAAATATTCATGGATCCCCTTAACCCTAGAATTAAACTACTTAATCATAATTAAAGGAAACATATTCATGATGAAACAAGTAAACATGGTGAATCAATAATTAAGGATTGAATAAGAATAACAAGAGAAGAAAAGAAATACCAATATAGAACAATCTTGCAAAATCCCAACTTCTATTGAAAATCCAATGTCAAAATGGTAAAGAGTAATAATATCGTTCTTGAGTAATGAAAATGTGCTTAGGAAAACTAAAACTGAAACTATAGTGTAAAAACGTGGTCTTTCAACCCTAAAAGGATAAGTATTTATATGAAAATAAGAGCCAGCGCAACACGCGCTTCAAAATCATTAAAAACCGACCCGACCGACCAACCCGGGCAGAATCCGCCTGACCGGGCGGTCGCCAGGTGCCATGTTCGCTCGCCACGCCCGATCAGGCGCTCTTCAGCTGCATCCTTCAAAGTTACTCGCCTCGCCCGACCAACCCGGGCGGATATCGCCCGGTCGGGCCCGCAAGGGTTTTTTTCTTGCTTTCTTTTCAATCTGTAAAAATGGCAAAGGCAAAGTCGGCCGACCGGGCGGTCTTCAGGTCCTTGACGCCCAACTTCCAATCTTCAACGTGTCATAACTTTTGCGTTAATTTTCGAAATTAAGCAAGTGACCACTTGTTGGAAAGCTCTTGAATTGTAGAATCCAACCCAAATGAAATGCTCGAACTCTCGAAAGTGCATCATCTCTTGTAGGAGTATAAATGAGTAGGAAATGCATCAAACATGCTAATTCCTACAATAATCGTCCTGAAACTACAAACATCCTATAAGAAACACAATAGTACTAAAAAAGGCTGCAAAGAGCTCAATTAAGACCAATAATCAAACTCCCCCAAGCTAGACTTTTGCTTGTCCCTAAGCAAAACCTGTCTGAAGATCAGAAGTTCAAGGAAGTAATAGTCGTTTCACCCCAACATAAAATCGTTTCAAAAATATTTAGGTGACAGTAGACCGAATCCAAACACACCACAAATCACAATATGTAAAGCTCAACAGATAAGCACCAATCAGGGATAAGAATCAAAATAGGCCACTAGACATGCACTACAAATCAATGAAAAAGGATCTCACAAGGGGACTCTCCACTCATTTGTAGAACACTCTCCAAGCAGTTAAACTGACTACTTTTAACCAACCTCAAGTGCCCATCCCAACTCTCACACTCGTGTGTTTGAAGGATGATTAATAACACTCAATTGTCAAACTTCACCAAGTTAATCCATAGGCTTGTGTCATCTCTCCACATTAGGTAACTACACATGCAAACAAATCATATGACTCATTGAAGGTTGATGGGACCAAATTATGTGCGATTATAGAGTGTTGAGAAGTCCATTTTACTAAGGTTAAAGGTTTAAGAAGGAGAGTTTTACTAATCTAAACCTTAGTGTGGAGAAGAGGGAGTTATGATGAATTTGCGATATTAGAGGAGATTTAAGGATATTTTGTGGTTATATGTGTTTATGATCATTTACAGGTGGATTCCCATCCCGTGGTTGCGATCCATTCAACATAAAAAGACCACAAAAGTCATTGGAGTCTAGAGTTATAATGTTATATGGTGGAGACATCCAAGTTCATCAAGTGGCTCTACAGCATTGTTTGCCCACCATGGGCGTTGAAGAGCCTGCCTCGGGCGTTAGTGGAGAAGATCTTATCCTGGGCAGCAGCGAGTGCCCGAGCTGGGCACCACCCTCCCACGGCCCGCGCATTTCGAGCCGCGCACCATTAGAGCACGACTCACGCGCTGCGAGCAAGGAATGAGGTTAGGCAGCAGTGAGTGCCCGACTCGCGCGCAAGACATGTGCGACCCGCGCATTTCGAGCGAGGAGTGTTGTTAGGCAGCAGCGAAGGCCCGAGTCGCGCGCCATATATGCCCGACTCGCGCACTTCGACGCGGCTACTACTCTTCGGTATCGCCCCTAACAGTCATCCCAAACAGTTGGGCAAATTGCCTAAGAGTCAGTTTGCGGTCAGCATTGGCAATCCTACAATACATGACATGATCATGCGATGAATGTTTTCGGATCTCAAGGGAGCTTAAAAATTCAAGTGTGATATCAGCATATGTTCCATGATATAGTGTGAAAAACTCCCTAATACCAACCCCCGCAAACAATGTCCGGGTAATTTCAGTGATACCAAAAGCATGCAAGAGATCCCGACTAACAAATCTAGTAGGACAAATCATTCGATGTTTAAGTTTTTGGAATCGTACCCGTTGTGCTTCATCTTTGAAGATGATGTGGGGGAATGTAGTGTCTACCTCAATTGCGGGATTTTCGTTGCCACGTGCACCACGACGAGCCGCCATTGAAGAAAAAGAGAAACCTTTACTCAATAAACCCAAGAAAGATGGAGAAAGAAAGTGAGAGATTGAGAGGAGGAAGAGGATAATTTGAGTGGGGAGAACGTGAAAAAGATGAATGGAAGATGAAGATTTGGGAGAAAAAAATAATTTTGAGAGTTGGGGTTGTGAAGATGGAGGTTAGAGAAAAGAGGGTGGTAGGGTTTGGGGTTTGGTTTTGAGGAGAGAGAAGGAGTGAGAGGAAGAAGATGAATGAGTTACGAGGGACGAAAAAAAAATTCGGGGGTTTAATGAAGGAAAAACCGTGTTTCCTGTTCGTCGCCCGACCCGCCCGGGCGAAATTTTTGACTTGGAAAATTCGTGTTACGCGCTTTTTTTTCTTTGAGTTGATCCTTACGGAGCCCGGCCAGGGCGGGATGCGTCCAACCCACCGGGCGGTGCCCAGGTACACCACTTTCCTTAGAATTTTTCGTTTTGTGATGTGAGCCCGGGAATGGTGCTTGCGGGACCGACCGGGCGAGGTGCGCCCGACCCACCCGGGCGGTGCCCAGCGAGTTTGATTCTTTGCGTTTTTCGCCTTTCTTATTTTTTTTCATTGTGAAGCTGCGAATTGTCACCCTTGACACAGATTCCTGCACGATAAAGTTCCAAAATATGAAAAGTTTTCTCTCATTATGCTAAAAAAAAGAAAAAATATAATAAAAAGAAAAACTACAAGAAAAAGGAGGAGAGAAAATGTCAAAAATCGGGTTGCCTCCCGAACAGCGCTGGTTTATAAAGGTCCCGCACGACCATTTACCGCCCTCATTCATCAAGTAGTGATGGTGCTTGGAGGTAGAGTTCCTCAACTAGACCCACAATAGCACCTGTGTGGTACAACTTCAAACGTTGCCCATTAACCTTGAACGCTTCACCTTTTTCATTCATAACCTCTACAGAACCGAACTTGTTCACTCCAGGGAAGAGTTTGAGCCGAGAATTGTACAATAAGACTTTGTCTCCCACGGCGAACTCCCTTGGTGGGAACTTTTTATCATGCGACTTCTTCGTTTTCTCCTTATATACTCGTGCACTATCGTAAGCCAACAATCGGAACTCATCAAGTTTAGTGAGTTGTAGATGTCTTTTCTCCCCTGCAAGCTTTTGATCCATATTAAGCTCTTTGATCGCCCAAAAAGCCTTATATTCTAATTCGACGGGGAGGTGACATGATTTCCCATACACGAGCCTATACGGTGAAGTACCAATGGGTGT
The DNA here is from genome assembly GCA_947646795.1 of Beta lomatogona. NCBI lineage: Eukaryota > Viridiplantae > Streptophyta > Magnoliopsida > Caryophyllales > Amaranthaceae > Beta > Beta lomatogona. The sequence continues at coordinate 139,248 of CANSNZ010001464.1, read as the reverse complement.
CTTGAATGCAGTTATGTAGGTCCAAAGTGTATCATCCAACTTTGTACTCCAATCCTTCCTTGACCTTACAACTACCTTCTTAAGAATGGACTTAACTTCTCGATTTGAGACCTCTACTTGCCCACTCATTTGAGGATGGTACGCTAAGCCAGTACGGTGGTAGACTCCATATTTCTTCAAGAGGGTTTCCAAATGTCGTTCATGAAAATGGGAGCCGCCATCACTGATCACGGCGCGTGGGACTCCAAATCGGGGGAATATGATTTTCTTGAACAAAGCCATCACTACCTAAGAGTCATTAGTAGGAGATCCCACGGCTTCAACCCACTTGGATACATAATCGACCGCAACCAAAATGTAACAGTTCCCATTAGAAGATGGGAACGGTCCCATGAAATCAATACCCCAAACATCAAAGATTTCAACTTCTAAAATACCTGTTTGGGGCATCTCATGCCGTCTCGAAATGTTGTCGGTCCTCTGGCAAGCGTCACATGACATGATGAAAGATTGTGCGTCCTTAAACATTGTGGGCCAATAGAAACCTGACTCATGGAGCTTGGCCACAGTTCGCGAGGGGCCATGGTGCCCACCATAAGGTGAGTTATGACGGCAATTCAGAATGCCTTTGACCTCCCATTCAGGAACACATTTGCGGAAAAGACCATCTGAACATTCACGAAACAAGAAAGGATCATCCCAAAAGTAGAATTTAACATCATGGAGAAACCGTTTCTTTTGTTGGTAGGACAAATCAGGAGGTAGTATACCGCCAACCACGTAATTGGCATAATCAGCAAACCAAGGGATCTGGGAGGTGACTGCATATAGATGATCGTCAGGAAAAAAATCATCTATAGGAGTGGAGTTCATACCATCGTCGTGCCGGAGCTGTGACAAGTGGTCTGCAACTACGTTCTCTGCTCCTTTCTTATCACGAATTTCTATGTCGAACTCTTGGAGCAAGAGAATCCATAGAATGAGCCTAGGCTTAGCTTCCTTCTTAGAGAGAAGGTACTTCAAAGCTGCGTGATCAGTGTAGATAATGCCTTTGGAGCCAATCCAATATGATCTGAACTTCTCTAAAGCATAGACAATAGCTAAAAGCTCTTTTTCCGTAGTGGCATAGTTGACTTGAGCCTCATCCAATGTCTTGCTAGCATAGTAGATAGCATGCAAGACCTTATCTGTGCGTTGACCGAGCACGGCACCAACTGCGTAATCACTTGCATCGCACATTATCTCGAAAGGGAGTTCCCAATCGGGGGCTCGGATAATAGGTGCAGTTATCAAAGCTTGCTTGATCCTGTCAAAAGACTCAAGACATTCATCAGTAAAATCAAATGGAGCATCCTTAAGAAGGAGGTGGGTCAGTGGTTTAGCAATTTTGGAAAAATCCTTGATAAAGCGGCGATAAAACCCCGCATAACCAAGGAAACTTCGTACTCCTTTAACATTAGTGGGTGGGGGTAATTGCTCAATCACTTGGACCTTAGCTCGATCCACTTGGATGCCCCATTCAGAAACAATGTGGCCTAAAACAACTCCTTCAGTCACCATAAAATGACACTTTTCCCAGTTCAAGACCAAATTACCTTGTTCACATCTTTTCATGACTTTAGTGAGATTAACTAAGCATGTATCAAAAGTAGAACCATACACACTAAAATCATCCATAAAGACTTCCATGATAGACTCTATGAACTCAGAAAAGATACTCATCATGCATCGTTGAAAGGTGGCGGGGGCATTACACAAACCAAAGGGCATTCTACGATATGCAAAAGTGCCATAAGGGCAGGTAAATGTTGTCTTTTCTTGATCATCAGGATGAATGGGAATTTGGAAGAAACCTGAATACCCATCCAAGTAGCAAAAATATTTATGACAAGCCAACCTTTCAAGCATTTGGTCAATAAAAGGTAAAGGAAAGTGGTTCTTTTTAGTGGCCATGTTGAGTCTCCTATAGTATATACACATACGCCATCCAGTCACAGTTCTAGTAGGAATTAACTCATTCTTTTCATTTTTCACAACAGTCATACCACCTTTTTTTGGTACTACTTGTACAGGACTTACCCACTTAGAATCAGCAATAGGGTAGATAATACCTGCATCAAGTAGTTTCATCACTTCTTTCTTAGCCACTTCTTGCATGTTTGGATTCAGTCTCCTTTGTAGTTGAATGCACGGCTTATGATCATCTACAAGGTGTATCCTGTGCATACAAAAATCGGGGCTTATACCCTTCAAATCGTCAATATGTAACCGATAGCCTTCTTATGAGTTTTCAAAACATTCAGAAGTTGTGAGAGTTGGCTGTCATCAAGTGCAGCACTGACAATTACAGGATTTAACTCATGCTCATCTAAAAACATATACTTCAAGTGAGAGGGGAGAGGTTTAAGTTCGGGTTTCTTTACCTCAATATTGCACGCGGATTGAACTAACCTCTTTACCTTTTGGCATTCACCAAGGTCAAGCTCTTCACTTGCTAGAGCCTTTTCAATAGCAACGACCTCATTGCTACAAAGATTGCCATCACCTGTGGAAGAATCAAGACAAAGTACTGCCTCCAAGGGGCCTCCATAGAGAGCTTGGGGCATGTTATCATGGCAAATCACATCAACCACATCAATACTATAGCATTTTTCCTCTAGCATATGACTTTGCAAAGCGGTGCTCAGATTAAAGGTGACCTCATTATCTCCTACAGATAGTGTAAGTTTACCATTTTTCACATCAATTACTGCACCTGCAGTATGAAGGAATGGCCTACCCAATATAATTGGAATTTGCTTGTCTTCCTCCATGTCAAGCGCAACAAAATCAACGGGAATAAAAAATTTTCCTACTCTAACAGGCATATCTTCTAGAATACCTAGGGGGTACTTAACAGAACGATCAGGCATTTGCAGAGTAATATTGGTAACTTTCAGACTTCCCATATTTAATTTTGAGGAAACAGATAATGGCATAACACTCACACTAGCACCCAAGTCACACAATGCTTTATCAATGAATAGTCTACCAATGTGACAGGGAATAGAGAAACTACCAGGATCTTTTAATTTTGGTGGAGATTTATTTTGTAAAAAGGCACTACATTCCTCAGTAAATGCTGTCTCCACCTCATTAAAAGCCCTTTTTATAGTCAAGATATCTTTCATGAATTTTGCATAAGCAGGCACTTGAGTAATTAATTATGTGAAAGGAACAGATACCTGAAGATTCTTGACGACTTCCAAAAACTTACCAAATTGTTGGTCCAGCTTACTCTTGAGTTGACGATTTGGAAAAGGAAGTTTGATAGGAGGAACCTCAATGGCATGCTTCTTGGTGTCATTTGTCTCTCCATGCTCAATCACTTGCTTAGGGTTCTTCTTGTCAGTTTCAGGTTGATCTTGGACTCGTTCCCCATCATTCCTCACACTCCCAGTATCATCAGTAGGCATGGGTGGTCCATCATAATAAGACCCACTGTGGAGAGTGATGGCGTTTGCCGAGTCGGTTGGCTGAACAGATTGTGCTGGAAGAGCACCTTGTTGTCGAGCAGAGTTCGAAGAAGCCAACTGTGCAAACTGGTTCTCCAACATCTTGTTGTGAGCTAGAATTGACTCAATCTATGCCTTGTCAGTTTGTCTGTCTTTTTGTATCTGCAGCATCATATTCCTCATCTCAACCATCATGGGGTCGGCAGGAGGTGCTTGTTGAGATGGGTTGAATGGTGGTCTAGAGAAACTAGGAGGATGTTGAGAAGGTTGCTGGTAGTACCTCTGGTTCAATTGTTGGGCCTGTGGTTGTGGTGCAGGAGGATTGAGGACATTAGTGCTCTTATATGACAGATTCTGATGATTTCTCAATCCTGGATTGTATGTGTTGGAGTATGGATTGTTCTGCCGATATGATTGGATGGCACTAACTTGTTCAAGCGAACTCCAACACTCCTGTGACCAATGTCCAACTATACCAGAATTTTCACACAAGATCTCAGATATAGTACAGCAGCAACACTCGCGGGAGAGGAGAGTTGCATATTATCCAACTTATTATTGATGGCATTCATTTGTGCAGCCAGTATGGATATAGAATCAATCTCATGCTTGCCTCCCTTATTAGCTAGTCCTCGAGGGTTGCCATATTGAGAGTTGTGGATAGCCATCTCCTCGATTAAGTCATGTGCGGCATCAATTTCTAGCTTCATGAATCTCCCATTTGCCGCAGAGTCTAGAATAAGTCTTGAGTTGTTCCCCAACCCATTGTAAAAGCCCTGAACTAGGAACCATTTTTATAGACCATGATGGGGACATTCTCTCTAGAGGTCCTTGAATCTTTCCCAAGCCTCATATAAAGATTCGTCATTACCTTGGATGAAATTGGTGATCTGACTACGCAGCCTGGCAGTCTTCTCTGGAGGGTAGTACTTCCTGTAGAAAGCTAAAGCCAAGGTATTCCAGTCTGTGATCCCAAGAGTGGTGCGATTAATTCCATTGTACCACATCTTTGCCTTGTCTCGAAGTGAAAATGGGAAAAGAATCTCCCGAATTTGATCTTGTGTTACTCCCTGCTGCTTAATAGTAGAACAATATTGGCAGAAGTCCTGATAATGTAGATTAGGGTCTTCATTAGGTCCACCACCAAATAGTTTCCTTTCGGTCATATTCAGCAATGCAAGTTTGATCTCAAAATTGACAGCTTCGATTTCGGGCATTTGATTGCTCTTGGGAAGTTCAGCCAAGGAGGGATGGGAAAAATCAGTAAGTCTCCGAGCCATTTCTGATTCTCTTGGAGTAGTAGGAACAGTGCGTCTAGAATCAGAATCAGAATCAGAATCCAATGGGTTATCTCCACCTGAATTATCTCGCAATTGTCTGAAGAAGTTCTTCTATCTATGAAAGGATCTTTCAATTTCAGGATCAAATGGGAAACCACCTGAACTCAAACTCCTGCGCATAGACGAACTAAAGAACAAACAATTAAGAGATTTTGTCCCAAATAACAAGTGTTCTATGAGACGAGAATGAATAATCTAGACTCTAAAACAATTAAAGGAAATGAAACAAAATCGTTTCCCCGGCAACGGCTCCAAATTTTGACAGGCTAAAGTCGTATCACCTAATCAAAAGTAATCCTAAAGTCCTCTAACAAATAGTAGTCAGGGAAGTAGGGTCGAATCCACAGGGAAACAGTGTTATTTTCCTAATCGTCGATCAAATGTAGATTATAGGTAACGAATGTTTGTTTGTGATTATACTGAACTAGTCAATAACTATATCGAGAATATCAATAATAAAGAGTCTAGGGCATAGGTTCACCAATGAACAATAATCCAGGATGAAACATTATAATCAATAATAAATAATGCAGTCAAACAGGTTGATTTCCTCTCTCGAGTCGAAATTAACCATAGAATGATATTAACAGGCTCTCGCAATTTATTAATACCAATTCTACCTATTGAAACTAGCCTTAATATCAAGTTTATACCTCTCGGCGCATAACCTAATATTGCAACACTATAACAGTCAAATCTGGCCAAATTGGATTGAATAGAGGTAATACATTCAATAGGAATCGACATACATCATCAAAAATCAATACTTTATAAGCATCCCTTCATAATTATTCATGGATCCCCTTAACCCTAGAATTAACCTACTCAATCATAATTAAAGGAAACATATTCATGATGAAACAAGTAAACATGGTGAACCAATAATCAAGAATTGAATAAGAATAACAAGAGAAGAAAAGAAATACCAATATAGAACAATCTTGCAAAATCCCAACTTCTATTGAAAATCCAATGTCAAAATGGTAAAGAGTAATACTATCGTTCTTGAGTAATTAAAATGTGCTTAGGAAAACTAAAACTGAACCTATACTGCAAAAACGTGGTCTTTCAACCCTAAAAGGATAAGTATTTATATGAAAATAAGAGCCAGCGCAACACGCGCTTCAAAATCATTAAAAACCGACCCGTCCGACCAACCAGGGCAGAAGCCGCACGACCGGGCGGTCGCCAGGTGCCATGTTCGCTCGTCACGCCCGATCGGGCGCTCTTCAGCTGCATCCTTCAAAGTTACTCGCCTCGCCCGACCAACCCGGGCGGATATCGCCCGGTCGGGCCCGCAAGGGTTTTTTTCTTGGTTTTTTTTCAATCTGAAAAAATGGCTAAGGCAAAGTCGCCCGACCGGCTAGGGCGAGTGTCGTCCGACCGGCGGTCTTCAGGTCCTTGACGCCCAACTTCCAATTTTCAACGTGTCATAACTTTTGCGTTAATTTTCGGAATTAAGCAAGTGACCACTTGTTGGAAAGCTCTTGAATTGTAGAATCCAACCCAAATGAAATGCTCGAACTCTCGAAAGTGCATCATCTCTTGTAGGAGTATAAATGAGAAGGAAATGCATCAAACATGCTAATTCCTACAATAATCGTCCTGAAACTACAAACATCCTACAAGAAACACATTAGTACTAAAAGTGGCTCCGAAGAGCGCAATTAAGACCAATAATCATTGAAGGACGGGGGAAAAAACTCTATATAAAATAGACACATCACAGGGAATGAAAGAAATGATATCTTTGAAATTTTTTTATTTTACCCCAATTTCAGTTATCATTTATTAAAAGGTGCGAAACCTTGACTCTATCACTTGTTTTGGATTTTTCATTAGATTTATTTGACTTTTTAGTCTCTTTTTTTAAAACTTGGACCTTTTATTTACATTTTAAACTCCTACTCTTAGACTCAATTTTTTTTTTTGGGATAATACATAAGACTTTTCAAAATCAATTTGATGATATTCTTCCATTTCCTGCTACTACAAAAATAAGAGAAAAGAGGTATAACGAGGCATGTGTCCTCATTAATTGCCAAATTATAATGCCCCAGATATCGTTCTTCTTTGTGGTGATCTGCATGTATTGATTGCTTCTAAGTGCTTTGAAACCAGAAAAGAAAACATCAAATGCAAAAGGGGCCGAACCCGAAGGTTGCCTACACATCTCCATAAGTGGATTTGGATTTGGATTTGGGGAAGAAATTTTTCTTGTGATGATTTTTTTTTTGAATGGAGAATCAGGCCCAACGTAGTTTTGATATATGATTTTTTTTTTTTTTAATTTTTTTTTTTTTTTTTTTTTTTTGCAGCTTCACTCAGAAAATGAGTTGCCTACGTACCCTTTTAGTATATTATATAGAAGAGAAACTAAGATAGATGCATACAACATTAGATTATTTTTTTTGTTTTTTTTAGGGGATCAAGCCGCACGTAGCTCTATCTACAAAGTACAATATAAAAGCAATAACTAATTCAGGTACTTCTCAAACTTTTCAGACTTCAGTTTGCCGGGTGCCATGCCATGTATTCTCCTATTTGAATACGTCTGTTCTACCTCTTAGAATTAGACAAATGTGAAGTACTCGGGTTCTTCTCAACCTTTTTTCGAGTTCAGTTTGCTAGGCGCCAGGCCATTATTCTTGATATGTCACATTTATATATAGCTTTTAGATGCATTTTGATTGCATTTAGAACTCCTTTTAGAGCATTTAGGTGCATAATGGCATGAATTATGTAAGTTGTATTGTACTACTCCCCGTTTGCGTGTTTCGATGATTTTCAGGTTATTTTGATGCAAATTTATTATGATTATCTAAGATCAAGCCTATTAATCATTGAGGATGAAGATAGCTTGCACAAGGATCACAATGCATCCGTTTGGGATAATTTCGAGTTAGAATAAAGCAAAGAGTTAGTGAAAGAAGTGCCAAAACTGACACATGTTCGCTATTTTGATCATAACATTTGATATATAATTGATAATCAAGAAATTCTAGTTGGGTTCAAAACTAGACTTTAAGGGATTTTCAATGATAGGTCACACGCCCCAAACAGACTTCTGGTTTGACAGATACAGCCTTCGTAAGTTGACGTAAAATCGCAATTCTACCGCCCGGTCGACCGGGCGAAACAAAATCTTCTTCAGAGTCCAAGGCATGTCCGCCCGGTCAACTGGGCGAGAAAGGAGCCAAAATCATTTGCGCGCCCAACCGGGCGAAAATCCTTCTTTGCTCGTAAAATCAAGGCACCGTCGCCCGACCTGGCAGTATGGCCCGGTCTACCGAGCGGTTTTTTGGGAACATTATTTTTTTGCCTTTTTTTAGCCGGTTTTGTAATGACTATAAATAGGGTTTTAGTATTTTCGATTAGTTCATCTTATTTCTTGCGTTTTTAGGTTTAACACTTAGTCTTTTTCTTTCTAGCTTTGTATTGACTCTTGCCCTTGAAGATTATAAAGATCGTTGATTTCGGTTTTCATTGTTCTTCAATCATTCGGTATTCTTCTTTACTTTGCTTACTTTAATGAATTCTTCTACTTGCATTATGTTTATTGTGTTTATTATTTTCATGAGTGAGTAGTTTTTTTCTAGGGCTTAGAGAGGGAAGCCATGTTTGTACCTAATTGATTGTGGTTTAAAGTTCTTCGATATTTGGATTGAATTAGAACAATTCATATTGATTTGTTATGCTTGTTTAATTCATGTAATTGCGCAATATCATGGGTTATGCTTAGCTAATAGGAGTTAGATTCGAAAGATCATACTGATTAGAGGCTTGTTACAATAGGTAGATCTGATTATGTTGAGCGACCGTACTAGCATATGTTAATCTAAGCGTTGTTAAGGCCCGACCGTAGGATGACGAAATACTCTAATTATTCGAACCTCAATCCAAGTATTGTTGAAATATATTGTAGTGATTAAATTGGTATAAGCATGGTGGACCAATCGACTGCCCTAGGTTTTTAATTATTTGATAAACTTCCATCTTTTTGTGTTCTAGCTTATTCTAGTCTAGTTGTTAATTATTCAATCAAATTCCTCTCTTGAAGTAGTTAAATAATTGAGCACAAATATATAGAACTCCTCTCCCTGTGGATCGATCCGTATTTGCGAGTTTCTGCTAATAACAGACACCGAGAACTTGCGGTATATATTTTTAGAACTCATCAAGTTTTTGGCGCCGTTGCTGGGGAGACGGCTAGTTTCTATAGCTTTTTGATTGTTTATTTGAACTATTTCTACTGTCTTATTGGAACTTCAAGTTCCAATTGAGGCAATCTCACTGCACATTTTTCTTTGTTTCTTTTATGCCCAGGTCTAAAAGAACATGTACTCCAGTTCCAACTGATCATGATCTTGAGAAAACCCTCCGGCAACTCAAGAAGAAACAAAAGAAGAAGAAGCAGTTTGCTAATCAGGGAAAATCCACTGAAGAACCATCAGAATCAATCATGCCTCCTAAGTCATTGAAGTCTTATGGGGTACCTTCCCCTGGCAATGTTCCCACAGGCCCTACTATGCCTGACATACAAGCGATCAACTTTGAGATCAAGCCTGCCCTCATTCATATGATCCAACAGAACCAGTTTGGAGGGCATCCATCCGAAGACCCCTGCAAATCATTTACAATGGCTTCAACAACTTTGTCGTACCGTTAAGCATCAAGGGGTCACTCCCCGATCGGTTAAAGGTCATGGTATTTGAGTTTTCTTTGAAAGGTAAAGCTCAAAAATGGTTGAATGATGTTACAACAACTGAATGGAGTGCTATTTATGAAGCATTCCTGAAAAAGTACTACCCTGCTACCAAAACTGCAGAAATCAGACATAAACTTGCTACCTTCCAACAAGAACCTGATGAGACACTGAAGGAAGCATGGACTAGGTTCAAGGACCTGCAGAGAGAATACTCACACCACAATCTTGACAAGTGGTTCATTGACCAAGCATTCTACAATGGTCTCCAACCCCATATTAAGAGTACAATTGATTCATCTACGGGGGTGTTTTCCTAGATAAGGAGGTGGATGAAGGGTGCAGTTTTTACGGCCAACTTAGCGGCAAATGATCATAGTTCTTCCAGGACTATTACAAAGAAAAAGTTGGATGCTGATGCATATGCACTATTGTCCTCACAAGTCGCCCGGTTGAGCATGAAGATGGATGCACCTTGAATCTTCGCGAGTCTAGTACTCCTCCTATGAGTATTAATGTGATGTCTTCCATGGCTCCTATGACCTCTTCTTACTGTGAGGTTTGTGGTGTTCAATGCCACTTTGGTCATGATTGTTCCTACAATTAACCTGACCCAAATCAAATGGAGCATGCAAATGCTTTTCAATAGAGACCTCCACACAACCCATACTCTAACACATTAAACCCATGTTAGAGGGATCATCCCAATTTTTCCTACAAAAGCAACAATGTTCAGAACCCTCAACCTATGCCACAAACTTCCTACCCACCACCACATCAAAACCCTACTAGACAACAATACTACCAAGGGGCTCCTCAGAACCCCCTCCTGGTTTTAATAGGCCTTCACACCAAGGCTATTAGCAGCAACCTTCTCAGAATGCTAGCTCACAAGAACCCACTTTGTCTGATCTGATGAAGATGATGGTTTCTATGAAACAGAGTCATGATGAGAGCATCTAGGAGTTAAAGAACACAACTAAACACTTGGAAACTCGACTTGCTCAGGTTGCCAGAGATAATGCACATAGGCAACCAGGTCATCTACCCGGACAAAGCATCCCCAACGAGACCGTCACAATGCCGGTTACACTTCGTAGCGGCACTTGCTTATGATGCTCCTCCCATGCCCATTGATGATGTTGCTCCTAGTAAGGAGAAGGAGGTGGTAGAGGAAGAATCGGAGAAGAGTTCGATGTCTGAGGTCGAACTAGCTAAGGAAGATCAAACAGGAAAACAGATGGAAAAGGTTTCTGAAACGCCTATTTCACCATGGCTACCTTTTCCCCATAGGATGCAGAAGTCGAAGGTCGATCAGCAACTTGGTATGTTCTTGGCTATGGTCAAGAACCTTGAGGTAACAATTCCTTTCACTGAACTTATTTCTCAAGTGCATGTTTATGCTAAGTTTTTAAAAGATATGATTACTAAAAAGAAAGATTTTGGTGTGGTAGATCGAGTCCATCTAAGCGAAGAGTGTAGTGCTTGTTTTACAAAATAGAACCCCACCTAAGTTGAAGGATCCTGGTAGTTTTTCCATCCCTTGCCATGTAGGTGCATTATTTATAGATAAGGCATTGTTTGATTTAGGTGTATTTGTGTATCTGTCATGCCTTTGTCTCGTCGGTAAGAAACTAAATATAGGAGCACTTAAGTGCACTCAAATTACTTTGCAAATGGTCGACCGTTCTATAAAATACCCTCTAGGTGTTTTAGAAGACGTTCCTGTTAGGGTGGGAAAGTTCTATCTTCCTGTTGATTTTGTTGTGCTTGATATGGAGGAGGATGCCCAAATTCCTATTATTCTTGGTAGGCCGTTTTTGTGTACTGTTGTTGTTGTTATAGATGTCAAGTCTGGGTCTTTGACTTTGAGTGTTGGTGATGATAATGTCACTTTTAAACTAATCAATGCTTTGTTAAGTCTCCTATGCTTGAGCAAACTTCTTTGCGAGGATGGATATTCTTGAGGAGGTCGTTCTATCTGCACTCCGCGAGATGCTTTGTCTTGAGCCTCTCAGAGGTTGCACTTACTATGGATGTTTCCCCCAGGGCATCGATGCTGAAGTCGATGCCCGCATTATTGATTTGGAGGGACCTCGGGTCGTGCAGGACCTTTATAAACCAGCACTGTGCGGGAGGCAACATGTAGTTTTTATTTTTTCATTTTCTTATCTTTTTTTTTTCATGTTTTTCCCCTTTTAGAGAGTGAGAGAGCGGGAGAGTACTAACGTTAATTTATCCTCTGCGCAACATCCTGTAGTTCATCTTACGGCATTGAGGACATTGCCAAGTTCAGCTTGGGGGAGGAGTTCTGTATGTATTTTCTCTCTCTTTTACTGCCTTTTAGTGTAGATTTTTTTGCTTTCATAGGCTAGATTTATTTGCTTTTAAAAAAAAGTTGAAAAAATACAAAAATACGATGTTCATGACTGGTTTGATTGCCTCCCTATGCCCCATGTTGTATTTTGATTGAAAAATGATTTGACTTTGTTTTCCGGATAGTTTGGGCACTTGAGATTGTGATCTTTGGAGTATGACCTTTAACTCGCCTTGACCTTAAGTGGGTTTTTGATAATAACGCGCTTACTTTGAGTGCATGCTTGAACTGGTTAGACTGTGAGGATTTATTCTTGCCCATGGATTTATTTCTATATCCAGTCTATTCTTGTGTGTTAGTTCCTCTCTAGCGTTCTGATCTTGATTTTGGCAAGGTACTTGTCGACATTTGGCATCATTTTTTATATGCTTTGTGATAAAGGCGTTCTTTTGAAATTATTCTGAAGCCTTGAATTTGATTTTCGTGATTCTTTATCCACTCTAGCCTGCTTGAGCCTAATGACTTTTTCTGGTTACTAAACCACATTACAAGCCTTGAGCCCTATGTTTGATTACTATCCCAAGCCTAGCTTGGGGGGCATTAGCTTAGGATGGCGTTGTGATGATAAGTTGATATTGGTGGTTCGTTGGAAATATATTAATTGCAAGTTTAAAGGTTTGAAGAAAAAGAAATAGAAAGAAAAGGATTGTGTTTGTTAGTTCTAAGGAAAGTATAAAAGTGTGAAAAGTTGAAAAAGTGCATTTATTCCTTGTTCTCGTCATTCACATTGATCCGAAAAGAAAAAAATACACCATGAGAAAGTGAACCGAAAACAAAAGTTTGTTGGGTTTTTGGTGATTTTCCATATTGGGATGATGTTTTGGATGTGTGTTAATGTCTTGGGAGTTGTTTTAAACCTCACTTTGGTAGTTAGATCAATCTGAATGGCTGAACTTGAATATTGCCTACTTGAACGGTTCTTAGTCATGAAAATATTTTGAATTGTGATTTTCCTATCTGAGAGGTGAGGCAATTATTTCCATGTTCATGTCTTGTTTGCTTGAGGACAAGCAAAGGTTTAACTTAGGGGAGTTTGATATGTCACATTTATATATAGTTTTTAGATGCATTTTGATTGCATGTAGAACTCCTTTTAGAGCATTTAGGTGCATAATGGCATGAATTACGTAAGTTGTGCTCTACTACTCCCCATTTGCGTGTTTCGATGATTTTCAGGTTGATTTGATGCAAATTGATTATGATTATCTAAGATCAAGCCTATTAATCATTGAGGATGAAGATAGCTTGCACAAGGATCACAATGCATCTGTTTGGGACAATTTCGAGTTAGAATGAAGCAAAGAGTTAGTGAAAGAAGTGCCAAAACTGACACTGATTCACTATTTTGATCATAACTTTTGATATAAAATTGATAATCACGAAATTACAATTGGGTTGGAAACTAGACCTTAAGGGCTTTCCAATGATAGGTAACACGCCCCAATCGGACTTCTGATTTGAGAGATACAACCTTCGCAAGTTGACGCAAAATCGCAGTTTTCCCGCCCGATTGACCCCGCGGTTTAGCCCGACCGGGCTAGACGAAATCTTCTTCAGAGTCCAAGGCATGTCCGCCCGGTCAACCAAGCGAGAAAGGAGCCAAAATCGTTTGCGCGCCCGACCGGGAGGCCTTGCCCTGTTGACCGGGCGAAAATCCTCCTTTGCTCGTAAAATCAAGACACCATCGCCCGACCGGGAGGTTTGGCCCGGTCTACCGGGCGGTTTTTCAGGAACATTACTTTTTGCCTTTTTTTAGCCGGTTTTATAAAGACTATAAATAGGTTTTTAGTATTTTCAATTAGTTCATCTTACTTCCTGCGTTTTTAGGTTTAACACTTAGTCTTTTTCTCTCTAGCTCTGTATTAACTCTTGGCTTTGAAGATTATAAAGATCGTTGATTTCGTTTTTCATTGTTCTTCAATCATTCGGTATTCTTCTTTACTTTGCTTACTTTAATGAATTCTTCTACTTGCATTATTTTTATTGTGTTTATTATTATCATGAGTGAGTAATCTTTTTCTAGGGGTTAGAGAGGGAAGCCATGTTTGTACTTAATTGATTGTGGTTTAAAGTTATTCGATATTTGGATTGAATTAGAATAATTCCTATTGATTTGTTATGCTTGTTTAATTCATGTAATTGCGCAATATCATGGTTTATGCTTAGTTAATAGGAGTTAGAATCGAATGATCATACTCATTACAGGCTTGTTACAATAGGTAGGTCTGATTATGTTGAGCGACCGTACTGGCATATGTTGATCTAAGAGTTGTTAAGGCCCGACTGTAGGATTGATGAAATATTCTAATTATTCGAACCTCAATCCAAGTATTGTTGAATTATATTGTAGTGATTAAATTGGTATAAGCATGATGGATCGTTCGATTGCCCTAGGTTTTTAATTATTTGATAAACTTCCATCTTTTTGTGTTCTAGCTTATTCTCGTTTAGTTGTTAATTATTCAATCAAATTCCTCTCTTAAAGTAGTTAAATAATTGAGCACAATTCTATAGAACTCCTCTCCCTGTGGATCGACCCGTATTTACATCGTGCACTTGCGGTATATATTGTGAAAACTCATCAATTCTTCTGTTTGAATACGTCTGTTCCACCTCTTAGGATTAGACTGATTTGAAGTACCTGAAATGTACACATTAACAATGTTAGTCACAATAAGACGAATTTCTTTCATGATTCTTAGCAGGAAATGGGAGAATATTTTTTCTCTTTTTTTTTTTTAAATGTGATTATCCCTTTTGATTAGACACATTTTTTTTAGTCAATTTTTCTAGACTAGACTTCACGTACTTTAGACTATACGGTTTTAATTACATTCTAATTCCTAAACATGACACGTTTTGAGCTTGTGATTATGACTCTTTTTCATTTTTTTCTTTTAATATTTTTTTTTGTTTTGGGATTACATTTTCAAAATAGGATTTTTTCTTTTAAAAAAACAATTTTTACATGACACTTATGATAAATAAACAAGAATACTCTTAATATTTCCATAATCATTTCAACAGCAATTCAGCTATAGTTAATGATTACTGAAATATTGACCCACTGAAAACGGAACGAGGTTTATTTGAAAAAATTTCAAATAACTAAAAGTTGATTCATTTAAGGAGAGATTATGTTAAAGTGGCCTCGAGTCACTTCCATTGTGTCCATCGAGGGTGGACGCTCCTGACAGAGGCGGTCGCAATAGCTCGCGGATGCAGGTTTTACGCCCTTAATTCATTAATTTGTCATTCTAAAATTCTGACCCTTGCCAATAGACAGAGGTATCAGACCTAATAAGAAAATGGTTAAAAAGAGTGCACGTGTATGGATCGATAATCTACCAGGCACTCGTAATTTTCACGTAAGCATGCTATGTACAAAAATTAAATTGTGAATAGCCATGAATAACTTTTTTATTATATATACATATGGAAAATAACGCATTGTTCAGGTTTAAACCTCATATACTTCAAGTGGAAGTATAGTCGCCAGTGAAGTCGCGAGCCTGTGGTATCCGATTTTTTACTGTCTTCATTAACGGTCTGAATCCCACGAAAGTCTCTCATTGGACTATGAGTTTTAGAAAACTTGGAAGTCGCCACCCTATTAATATTTGAATAGGGACAGATTTTATTTAATAAATCGTGTTAAAATCAATTTCAAGAAAATTCATTTAAAACGATGATGAGTTCATATGGATAAGGCATTTTTTTTAAAATTGGTCTTTCATACCATGAGATAGGGTTCGGGGTTTAGGTTAAAAGGTGCGAACGTCTGGAACTCGTCTCCTTTTCCGTTCTAAGAACGGACTCTTACTAAATGCGTTATTTTCCATTTTAAAGTAATCATGACTATTAAAAAGAAAGAAAATCACATAGTTTGCACATATACACATCAACCATTTTTATTTAGGACCAATATATCATTTGAACATGGTAGGTTTGGGCACTGAAGTTGCACTACGTACCAATCATTGCGGGATTGGAATCCACTCATGGATCAAAACCATCGTAATTTGATCTTATGTCTCACCCTAAATGCCCAAGTCCATTGGGGTAGAAAATAGGATAGATTATGAATAACTCACTTTTAGAATTAAACAAATCTATAAAAAGTAATCACTCCGATTAGTGATTGAAATGAGATTAAGATAATCACATTAATTAGTGATTAAATATGAAAGAGGATCAAGATAATCACCTTAATTAGCGATTAAAAAATAGGAGGTTAAGATAATCATCCTAATTAGTGATTATTCAAGGCTTCAGATAATCACTCTAATTAGTGATTGAATGAGGAAAATAATCGTCCTAATTAACTATCATTAAGGTTTAAGATAATTACTCTAATTAGTGATTAAATGAGGAAAATAATCGTCCTAATTAACGATCATTAACGTTTAAGATAATCACTCTAATTAGTGATTAATTAAAGAGGGTTAAGTTAATCACCTTAATTAGTGATTAACCAAGGTTTAAGATAATTACTCTAATTAGTGATTAAATGAAGAGTTTGAGTCAATCGCCCTAATTAGCGATTAATCAAGGATTGAAATAACCACCTTAGTTAGTGATCACGTTTATGATTTTCAAGAGGTCTTATAAGTTTGCTTCCTAATTTGAAGGCTTTTGAGAAATAATCTTGATTGAAGATTATTAAGTCATTTAGAGAGAAATGATCAATTTGAGATCAAATTTGGAGATTGTGTTTGGCTAATCGGAACTTGGCCATTTAAAGCGAGACACGTGAAACGACCTAAAATCAATTCGGACATCATAATTACCAATATAATTATGTCAAATTATATGATTAATCCATTTGAATATGGAGAACAATTTTTAAAATGCAGGATGGATCATCATACAATTTATGTTAGTTAGATTAACAATTTTTCCTCTTAATTGAGATTGGGTCATTTGATTCATATACTAATATATTGGTCCAACATGCAATATTTGTAACATTGGTTGCTCATTTTATTCCAAAGGATTGTGGAATTATTTATGAAAATTCTGCATAAACATCTCCATGTTTTTCATTAATTGAGTGATGTAATAACTATTTACAAAAAAATATTATTACAACAATATGTACAAATTCTATTATCTATACAAATCTTCAATCTTAATCTTCACCATGATGCTCCTTGAGCTTCATTTCCTTGAATGGGCTTTGAAATTCATGTTTATTTGTAAACTTATGAAAGTTAAAGGTTAATTAACCTCTTTGATTTTGATTTTTTATGACAATTTTTATTGATTTTTATTTACATGATGAAAATGAATCATTTTAAGAGAAACTTAAAATTTCATGATTTTTAATTAACTTTTTCGTGTGAAAAGAAAACAATTTTTTTTATGAAACTTGAGTTAATCACTTTATTTCATTTTCCATATTGCACTTTTGTTCTTGTACTAACTTACAAAAATCATAACTTTCTTTCAATAGCGTTAAATTGAGCATGTGATACATATATGGATAGGTTAGTGACTCCTTTATGTTTTCTCAAAATTTCACAAGCTTTTAGAAAAACTTGAAT
Organism: Beta lomatogona; assembly: GCA_947646795.1. Classification (NCBI taxonomy): domain Eukaryota; kingdom Viridiplantae; phylum Streptophyta; class Magnoliopsida; order Caryophyllales; family Amaranthaceae; genus Beta; species Beta lomatogona. The sequence continues at coordinate 121,786 of CANSNZ010001464.1, read as the reverse complement.
TATGGTGATTTTTATTCCAAAACTGGTCAAAACAGGACCTTTATTTAATTTGTTCTTTGAAATCCAACTTATTGAACTTGTTTTAAAGTGAATTTTGGTATAAATATTCTAGGCACTTTGAAAGACTAGACTGGAATTTTTCACTTGATTGAACATTATTAAGACCATTTTTTCTTTGTTTTCTTAACTGAAGAGAAAATCAGTTTTATGGAATTTACTGATTTGCATGAACATTTTTGTAAGAATTATGTAAAATTGAATGGAATTCATATGAACATGTTTTTTATGTTTTTGGAAAGCTACTGATGTTTTCTTCAAACTTGATGTTTTTATCTTTATCTAAATGATTTTATTTTTAAACTTTATTGACAGAACAATCCTAGGTGGTACTGGACAAAATCAGTTTTGCACAATAAAATTGTATGATTTTTAATTATTTACACAAATTTTTTTTTTAGAACTTCCAAAGCCCAGTTGCTGGAAACGTCTTGCACTTCATAGGAAAAATATTAAATCCTACAAATGGTTCTGATAATACAGACAAAAAATGAAATGAAATACGAAATTAAACCTGATTATAATTACAGCATCACATTTTCTTTAATGGAGATGTTTATGCACAACTTGTCTTGAATTTTTTTATGAAAACATTTTTTGTGATGAACAACAACTTGATTAAGGAAAATCACATAATCACATCGTTTCCTAAGAGTCACCCCATTAGAGTTGACTATTCCAGGTGGGGTGATTTAAGCTTAGGAACCTATTAGGACTTCCACATACCCAAATTACTCCAAAGATAAAAAAAAAAAAATGATAAGAAGAAAACAAGGAGAAAGTTAGTAGATGATTAAGAAGATAATTAAAAATAAACGAGAGTTTTAAATTTACCTTGCTAGCTCAATGATGCACTTCCTTTTTGAAAATTTTTCAACCTTTTTTTGTGATTTTCTTAATTTCTAAGTGAGTTTTTAAATCAACTTAATTAATAACTTAAACTCCTTTTGTGCGTTTTTTCTTCTTTTGATGAACTTCTTTACTTACTAATTATCTTACTAACTTTTACTTTCTTATCTTACTAACTTTTACTTTCTTATCTTAAGTGTGATTTTTTTAGAGGAAAGGAGTAGAGAAGATGAGTGAAGTAGTGAAATTAAGTTGAATTCTTTTCAACCTTGGTTTTGAAGTGGAAAAAGGAGGGTATTTATAGAGAAATGAAGGGAGGTGAACTAGGGTTTCAAAGAAGTAGAAAATCATATTTTTCACCTAAAAATTCTGATTTTCTTCATCCTTAATCACCCTAATGACATCACTCTAATAACCTCACCCTAATGACATCATCAAATCTCATTGGAAACATAAATATTCTTATTCTTTTTGGATTTTCTCATAAATGAGGCAAAATCAAATATTCAGAAAATATTCTTCCCTAAACATCCTAATACGTAAAAAAAATGCACCGAAAAACGTGCAAACAAAACTGATTAAGACGCTATGCCCAACGCAGGAACATGTGCTACGCACAGCGCCTTGCGCTAGGAGCAAAGTTATGCGTCTGGCGCAGGGCAGGCTTGTGCGCTAGGCGCACAATCATGCGTCTAGCGCATGATTGTGTGCTTGGCGCACAGTCAATTCTTCCGGAAAATAATCTGGATTTTCCCCTCTTACCCATGGGATTTGATTCTTATTCTCACATCTTTTCATGATCCTTATTCTCTAACTAATGGATAAAGGATGTGATTAATGGATAAAGAATATATTCTTATTCTTTATCCAATGAACAATGACTTGACCATCAAGAAAACTGATTATTACTGGTTTTGGGATACGACTAAAATCCCGACGCCTAATCGCGACTCGTTTTTTCCGTTTTTTCGAAAGACTTACTTAAAACAATTAACGAAAAGTCGTCAAATGAGCATGATTATATAGTTAGTTGATATAAAACAATGGTTGTAGTTATTGACACGAATCACGGAAAATTATATTGTAATGCCGAAACCGCACGACCAATACGTAAAAATGGAAAACCGTACGACGGAATAAAACTCGCACTCCGGGGCTCGCGCTCCACGACGCATGACGATTTTTGTTATTTTTATTTCTTTTCAAAATCTTTATTTATCCGAAAAAGGGGTTCAAAATTTGGTGTCTATAGTTAGTTGATATAAACATTGTTTGCAAAGTGATTTTTGGTACCTTAACGATACACTAACCTCTTATCACAATGTTGCGAGTCGAGTTCGACTTTGAGCTAGCTTGACTCGACTCGTTAGCATTTCGTGTCGAGTTTGAGTTGAGTCGAGCTCTCTCGAGTCGTGTTTTGACTGAGTTTTGTCCCAGCTTTGACCATGTCGAGCATTGACCGAGTAGATATCGAGTAGCTTGCAAGTGTATCATGTTAAAAGCAACAATAAGGTAGAAAATTGTTGAATTTAGGTATTTTGCTATTGATAATTGGGTATTCGAGCTTCTCACCAGTTTTTAAGTCGAGTATCGAGTTGCTCAGCTCGACTCACCAACATCTCGAGTCGAGCTCGAGGTTCGATTCGAGCACACTCGAGTCGAGCTTTGACCGAGTCGATCTCGAGTAGCTCGCGAGTTGTTTCATGTCATTGTCACCCCGGCTCACTATGCAACAATGACGGCCTACGAGCCGGGGCGTGGATGACAACAAACTGGGTCGCGTTTGTTCAGCGATCAGAAACGAACTACACAGATCAGAAAACGTGGCTCCGTCCCGCGTTCCTTGTATCATTGCTCAAGATTATTTATAGTTAATATAATTTAACCTGTAATAATGTCGTTAGGATACTAGCTACTATACTCCATCACTTATAATAATTTCCTTCAATAAAGTTCATAGTTGTAATGCTAAACTTCATATACAAATCTTTCAATTAGGGATCTCTTAATTAGTATAATCAAAATGAATCTTCTGAGGTTCATAAACTCGAAAACCTTTTAACAATATTTAATAGTAGATATGATCGAATCCATTTGTACTCTCAAATACAATTTCCCATTCAATTATTTTCTCCCATGCCACTATTAGTCCGACATAGGTCCCCAACATTATATAACCCAAAATCCTCCAATATTCTTCGAAGATATCTATGAATAATATAATATAATTGTTAGTTTGAACTCTTTCTATTCACAAAACAAAATCAAAATGCTCATTCATGATTTAGTAAGTTCATATTTTTGTAACTCAAGTCATAGTTCTTAAAGCTCATCATCATGTATATACGATATCTCATATGGGAAAATAGTATTTTCCTTTCACATATTCTTGAATAAGACTAATCATACAATCAATTATAAACTTATAAAAGTCTTTAGACATCCAATTTATTGGAACTGTAAAACTTGTGAATAGCTTGATCAAACAGAATTCTTTTCAAATTCTAAACAAATAATTTCTAAATCGAGCTTAAACTTTTATATAGAACTTATAACATATAATTCATACCAAAAACTCTTATAATCTTAAAACCAAATAAACGTAAAATTTAGTTTAGAAGGTGGAAGGATAATGTGTACCTTTTGTTGATCTCTAAATATCGCTCAACTCCAAAGTTAGTCTTCAATAATTCATAAATCTTGATCACCAACCAATGTACAAACTCCGAAGCAATTTACCTCATCAACAACACCAACTATTAATAACTAGAGTTGATTCAAGTGAGTCGGCTCGAAAATGCCCGGGTTTGGGTATATTTTTTGGGCCCCAATTCGGGTTCCGGGCTAAATTTTCTTTTATTGGAACATGTTTTAGGCAACCCAAAAAATGACTTTAAATTCAAATTTTGGCCCGAAAAGCCCGCTAATTTTGGTTTGGAAAAGCAGGCTCTGGGAGCAAAAAATTGGTCCGGAATCTTGGTCTGACCCGACCCGACTAATGAGCAAGTTTTTTTGGTGCGGCTCGGCCCGCTATTTGATCACCTTTATTATTCTCAGATTATTAAATTTAATTAAACAACCATAGATCATGCTCTCTAAAAGATGAATAAGATTTAGAATACCTCCATATCCTACCTTAACAACAAATTCAACAAAATTAGAATCCGAGATAAGAAACTAATCTTGTCTAATCCTCCTCAATATCTTTCCCCTTTTAACAAACTAGCTCACATCCCTCCATTAGAAATTAATCAACATCAATATCACAAGCTAACTCTAATTAACCTCAATATCGAAATTACAACAATGTATTTCAAACATTAAGTCATAGTTAAATTGGGTACATAGAGAACATAACTTATAAAAATACATTTAGCAAACTAACTTAAGAAACATCTAACCTCGGATCATAAACCTTCAAAAAAATAAGTCTTAATTCATTAACAAAGAGGAAAGATTCAATCTTTAACATTAACTCTAAGCACAAACTGATTTATACACGACGAGATTTTTAAAACTGAAATTATTTGTGAAATCATAAAATAAAACTCATCAAAATTTGAGTTTATTGGAATCAGATAAAAAGAAAGATAGGAACTTAACTTATTAATTCCTAAGAGAAACGGTCATAAAGCAATGACATCAATGGAAACAACTTACACTAGCTTGTGGTGGCAAAACGCCGGAGTGTCGACATAACAACACTGCACAATAACAACAATGAGAACGAGAAGAGGAGAGAGAATGTGAGGCACACTCGCACATCATGAGAGAAAACAGGGGCGTCAAGCACCGGTGACACTTGATTTAGGGCGGCACGCCGCCAACAACAATGGTGTCGGCAAACAACACGACAGCCCGAAACTAAAAGAGAGAAAATTGGAGGGTTTTGGGTCTTCAATCACTTTAGATGAGAAATTAAGAATTGTATAACAAGTTAATGTTTCGGGTGTGAAACAGTGGATGTCAAGGGTTGACGGTCGTTGAAGGAATGACAGGGCTTGATTGTGTCAGATATGACGGCGGAGGTTTGTCGGCATACCTGCACAATGAACAACGATTACAGACCTCAGAGGGTTGCCGAGGAAACCCATTCTGATGCCTAAGTAAGACAAGGTTCGTCAGGGTAATGTGCAGATAAGGTAAGTAGGGTTAGAATCAATGTACCTTGGGAACAGTGCAGAACAGTAGGTCGGTTCCTTTATATGGAATCTTCTTCGTACACGTGTATGTCAAAATATCTACCCATACACGTAAGCATTGTACTCATAAGCGCTTGTATGCTGACGACGCCTATCCACACAAATAGGGTCCTTAGCGGAGCATGTTTGGTGGCCGGCAAGTATGAAGTTGTCGACCTTGACTGTTATAACTACTGGGTCATCGCAGATATAAACGGATGACCACCGACATGTATTGTGGGTCGGCATGTGCATGCCTGTCATTTGTCAAGGGGTTATATATCCCCATATATCCCCGTACAACTAGCCCACCCAAAGTGATGGTGGTACTGCCGTCATTGCTTTGGCGATAACATGTCAGTTCATCTCAATCATTTTTTTTTCAAAAACAGGCGTTGTGATTGCACCTGGGCCAATGCCACGTGTTTTGATCTGCAGGCGGCAGTTGTACCTTTTATAATCCGAACCGTCCGTTTGTTTCCTTAAATGTATTTTTCTCTCTCTTCTCATTCTCTGAAACTGCTTTTTTTTTCTCTCTTCATCTTCTTCCTCACTCTCCGATTATCCTTTCATCTTCGGTAATTTTTCTTTGATTTTCCTTGGAAATTTCCCCTTTCAAGGCCTTTTCCTTTGAAATACTAGTTTATTCATGTTTTTCCTTTAGTTTAGGGGTCTAATTTTGGTCGTTTTACGTTCTTCTTCTAACTGGGTTCGTCTTTTTTTTATGGGGTTTTTAGTTATTCTGGGAGCTTTCGAGTTTTCCGGTCACCTTGCCAACCTTTGCTCGTTACGAACCTGTCTTTTCTGAGGTAAAGCCCTCTTTTTTCCTCGTATTTCTTCTTTTATCTTTTTAAAGGTTTTTCTATTTAGTCCTTAAGAATTGCGGGGATGTCTAGCGCTTCTGGCGATAGTCAGAACGAGGACCTTGTGGCCTCTCTTTTTGGCGAGGACTCTGTTACGACGGAAGTTTCCTCCAAGGAAACGCCGTTTTTGGCGGAGGAGGATGAGGGAAGCTACTCCTCCGCCAGCAAAGGAGAATGTTCATCCCCGCCCCACCCTTCATCTTCTCGGACTCTTTCGGTCACTAGAGAAGAAGTGGCTCAGGGTTTTTCGAGTATTAGGGTAGAGGAGGACAATTGTAAGCGAAAATCTAAGCCCGCCATATATTCCGAAATTCTTAAGAAGCATCGCCATGAGACCCTCTGCAAACTTCGGACCAGGGAATACTATGATATTGATGTTCCTGACGCGGTTGAAATAAAGCCGATTTACCTTCAATATTGGTTGGCTTTTGACGAAGCCGCCATTCAGGATTATGGCACTAACTTGGGGTTAGCTGCAGTATCGGTGGTGGTGCCACTGCCAAATGCGGAAGATGTCGGACCTTCTGAGGGGCCATCTGATTGGGATGAGGCTTTGAGCCATGGTAAGATCAGCAGAGATGAGCGCTACTAGTGGAGCAGACTTAGCAGGGGGTCTCGAGCTGCCGCTAAGGTTAGAAAGAGGGTTGATACTCCCGAAGTTGTTGACCTTGGTTCATCCCATTCCGACAAGACCCCTACAATTATCAGGACTAAGGTTGTGAATCCTTCTATGGAACCATGAACTGTTGTCGGTTTGGCCTCCAATTCTGATGGTGGAGCCGACGCTGATAACGAGAGGATGGGTGAGAGTGATGACGAAGACGAAGATGTCGAGGATGGAGCGGATGTCGGCTTAGATGAGGAATATTTGCCGGAAGGTTATTCTGAGGGGTCATCCACGATGAATCCTAAACTTTCCTGGTTGCGGGACGCCGTCAAGTATGATTATTGTGGTGCTGCCGCTAAGTTGTATAGTATGCCCTCCGACTTTGAGCTACAATCACCCTACGAGGAGGACGTGATCATTTGTCCACCCGAAGGTTGTATTAGAATTTACTCTTACCATATTGAGTTTGGCTTGCGGTTCCCTCTGGATCGTCATTTAAAAGACTTGTTGGTTGGTTTGAATCTTTACCTTGCTCAACTTACACCTTTGGCGATTCGCCAAATGGTTTGTTATATATGGACTTGTTGTTGCATGAACTTTCCGCTAACTCTGAATCTTTATCGCTACTTACACTCCCTAAAAAGATATGGCTCCAATAATGGGCCCAAAGATGGTGATGTTGAGGCTGCTCGTAATAAGGGCTGGTACTCATTGTACACCACTCACCATATGTTAATGGTGTTTCCCCGAATGACGTCTTTAAAGGGTTGGCGGCAATGCTGGTTTTGGGGTGAGGTACTCACTGTACACCCCAGGATTTCCCCCTGCGACGTTGGTTCACTAAGCCGCGAAGTCGGTTGGAGCACCTTCCTGCCATGCCGCTTACCGACAAGGAGAAGAAGGCCTTTGAGCACTTTGAGACTAAACCGCCAAAGTCCAGGAAAGGACGGAGTACTCCATAGATATGGCTTGCTCATCCTAACGCACCGTAAAGGTAAGGATATCGTCGCAAATCTCGAGAATGTTGTCATTCCTTCCCTTTTATTGTTTGTTGCTATTATTATAATTATTACGGTTTTTCATCAGGTACCCCTGTGGTATTTCAAAATTCATAGGGTACCCCTATTGTTTGAAAAATGCACCAGGTACCTTTACTATTTCAACAAAATGCATGAAATGTCCTTAGTGACTAACGGCGACATGATTCCGTTAGTCATTAACCCTAATTAACCCTTCTAACCCTTATTAACCCCTCTTATCCTAATCCTAACCCTAACCCCCTAACCCCCTAACACCTAACCCCTACCCTAAACCTAACCCCCCAACCCTAACCACCCAACCACCACCACGGCCCCCTCGATCTATGGTTGTTGGGTGGTTAGGGTTAGGGTTAGGGTTTAGGGTGGGGGTTAGGTGTTAGGGGGGTTAGGGGTTAGGGTTAGGGTTTTGAGGTTAGGGTTAGAGGGGTTAATTAGGGTTAGAAGGGTTAATTAGGGTTAATGACTAACGGAATTATGACGTCGTGAGTCATTAGGGCGTTTCATGCATTTTGTAGAAATAGTAATGGTACCTGGTGCATTTTTCAAACAATAGGGGCACCCCATGAATTTTGAAATACCACAGGGGTACCTGGTGAAAAAAACGTTATTATTATTATTATTATTATTATTATTATTATTATTATTATTATTATTATTATTATTATTATTATTATTATTATTATTATTATTATTATTATTATTATTATTATTATTATTATTATTATTATTATTATTATTATTATTATTATTATTATTATTATTATTATTATTATTATTATTATTATTATTATTATTATTATTATTATTATTATTATTATTATTATTATTATTATTATTATTATTATTATTTTGACTTCTTTTGGTTTATCTTTTTCAACATTGAAGCTTTTGGACAAGAAGTGTCTGGGGTTAGACCATCGCTGGTTTCCGACAACTACTATGCCTCACGCACCTCCTGCCGCCAAGGAAGCTGAGACTATAGCGTCTTTCGCCAAGTCTCAGCATGCTGCTCATCCTTCTGGTTTGAAAAGTGATGGGAAATCAACTTCTCGCCGTCAAACTTCAAAAAATGAACCTAGCCAGGCTGCTGCTGCCAAAACTCCTATGACATTGCCGACTGTGAAAGGTGGCCGTCAACCCAAAGGAGTGACTAGAGCCGAATCTCTCAGCAAGTGTGGGGGTTCTAAGAAGACTGTTTCTCCCATGGATGTCGAGCATCCCGACAAATCCATGGGTAGCAGTCCTGTTGTTTCTCCTCGTGAACAAGCAATCAAGCGGAAATCTCCTAACACTGTTTCTGAAACTGTCTCCATGGGGGTTACGGTCGGGAAGACAGCCAAGGAGAGACAAGAAATTTTATCCAGAATTCCCACTGGTATACATTTCAAGGGGGATAACTCTATTGAGCCTGAGTTGGCGGCAGTTCCCTTTGATCATCCTCGTGCTAAATACAATGACATCCCTGCTCATCCAGTGGATTCTTGGCGGCCAACCTTAGATGTCGAGACCAATGAATCTTTGCAGTTTGACTATTCTCAACTTGGCGAGAACTTGGGTTGGCGGATGCTAAAGAATTTTTAACTTCCTTTAGACAAGCCTGGAAAGTTGGTTCTTGCCCATTCTGCTAAAACGGCTCTGCACATATATATATATGTGTATATATATATATATATATATATATATATATATATATATATATATGTGAAAGGAAGAACTTGTGAAGCTACTCCAGGAATAAACCCAGGACAGGGGAAGGGGAGATTAACCCTAAAGACTGACCTTGTTTGTAGAGGAAGTACACAAAACTAACTAAAACTGAAAGAGTAATTCTAAACATAAGATGGAAACATAATTTAAAGAAGTAGGAAGCAAGAACTTACTGAAGAAACTTATATTTAAACTTGGAATTTTTACAGTATTGGAAATTTCAGAGGTTGAGAGCTTTTCTCTTACAATGTATTTTCTTTCTATTTTGCTCTGGAATTAGCTCTTACATGTAAGTGTTTTGTTTTTTCAAGCTCTGAGTTGAAATGAAAATAAAGACACCTATTTATAAGCTAAGAAACTTAATACAGAAGTAAAAGTACAATAATTAAAGTAAGTTTACAACATTAAGTAATCTAAAACGACAAATTAAAATTAAAGTTGTTGGACAGCTGGAGAAGTGTTGGCCTTTGCCTTTTGTAGTGCGCTTTTACTGCTGGATGCATTATCTGCCACTACTGTAGTAACTTTAGACAATCTTTGGAGAAGGTGCCAAACAGATATATGAATAGTGCCACGTAAGAATATGAATAGTACTACTATTCATTGTCGTCACTATTCACCAGTCACTATTTACTTTTGACAAATCTTGGAAATTACTTGGAAATTTCCTGGAAATTGCTGGAGCTTGTTTTGAGGCAACCTGGAAGTTCTTTGAGAAATTGCATGACTTGTAGCTGGAAACTAATTGCATGAAAATGCTGCTGGAAAATGGAATAATAATGTCCCTAACTTTTGTCTAAGTGTAAAACACTTAGCGGGATCTTTTTATTTTCTTTTCTTTTTCAAAATTAAATGTAATTAGTGTACAAGGCTCATCAAATAGACTATTGTGAGAGTTCAGTCTAAGTGATTAAAATTTACCCAAACATAAGGATCAGAAAAACTTGGATTACAAGCCTTGGAACGAGAGAGTAAGGAATCAAAATGGGTTTTACCTTCTGAAGATAGGTAATGCCCTTGAGTAATTTTGTCTAAATATGGAGATAGTGGTTCAGAATGTTTAATTCTTGTGGAAAAATTTTGGGAAAAAGTAGTAGGGAAGGCAACAGTGGTATTGCCACAATGGATAAAGGTAACAATATTGTGATAATTTATATAATGGTTGATATTTCGTAAGATGAAAAGAAAACCATTGGCTCGTGTTTTGGAAGGATTTAGAAATGAACGGTTCCATATATTAATTGGATTTTTAAATGGAAGAGGATTAGCTGGAAAATTGATAAGGATGAGGTAATGGGCTGGTTTGAGGAGTCCACTTTCCATCTCAATATTGGCACAAATAATTTCTTCATAAATCCTTTCTTGTTGTCTAATGGATTGTAAAGTGGAAAAAATATATTGCTGAAATTTGGAGAATTCTTGAAAAATTGGATCTTGAGGATGTGGAGTATCGTAAAATTTGCGAACCAAACCATATCGCCATGTAAGGTAATATGGATTGTTTCTTTGGAGGTCATGTGCCCACAAATAAAAACCATGATTGAAAATACCAGTGTGTCCCTAGACTCGCCAATAATATCGACGAAAGATAATATGTTTTTTTAGAAAGATTGCAAAATGATGGTTGAATCTGGCAGTTTTTACTTTGTGGTAAATAATTCGTTGGATATCTTCAGGTAAATATTGGATGTAGTAATGAAGTGGTTTGGATTTAGTAGATAAAGTATTGGAAGATAATGGAGAATGGTTTTTTGTAAGACGTAGTCTGGTGATGGTAAAAGGTTGGAGGTGAAATTTTGGAAGTGGATGCCAAATTTCCATTTGTTTTGGATTGTTCATACTGGATGTCCCTGCAAGAATTTGAGTTAGGAAATCAGAAAGAGAATTGTATTCTCTTTGTATAACTGCAATATCAAAATCAAAAGCAGATAGAATTGCCTGCCATCTTGCAAAATTTTGTTTGGAAACAATGTTTTTAACATCTTTTTGAAGAGTTTCTTTAGCTGATTGATAATCAATTCTTAAAAGAAATTTTTTACAATAAAGATCATTCTGAAATTTGGAAATACAGAGAACCATGGAAAATACTTCTTTTCGAACAGTGGAGTAACCCTTTTGAGCACCTATCCATAAACCAGAATGGAAACGAACTAATTGTTTTGTTTTAGATTCTAATTTTTGCTTGAGGATACCACCATGACCATTATCAGAGGTATCAGTTTCTACAATCATAAAGATATTTGGATTTGATAGACCCAAGCATGGAAGTGTTTTGACTCTAGATTTTAGCATACAAACAAGATTAATATGTTCATCTGTCCAAAGGCAAGGGTTATTTTAAAGATGCTTGTGTAATGGAGCACAAAACGTTCTCAAATTTGGAAAGAAATCAGAGATGTAATTCAAGCAACCAAGAAAATGTTGTAACTGAGTGTTAGTTTCAATTTCACCTGGAAATTTGTCAGCAAACTCAATTGTTCTGGCAATTGGGTTGATGGTTTCTTGATAAATGTTATGATTAAGAAATTGAACTTTTGTTTTGAGAAGCTTGATTTTTGGAGCAGAAACAACTAAACCATTTTTCTTGTTAACTTGGAGAAATATGTGTAAATGCTTGAAATGTTGATCAATAGAATTGGAAAACATAAGAACATCATCAATATAAACAATAGTAAATGGAGTATATGGAGTAAAAATATCATTCATAATATTTTGAAATTCTGATGGAGTATTTTGTATATCAAAAAACATTACATTCCATTTATAATGTCCTAATGGGACTGTAAATGCAGTTGTAGAACAATCCGTTTCAGCAATTTGAATTTGCCAGAAGCCACTCTTTATATCAAATTTGGAAAGCATTTTGGAATCATAAAGCCTTTCAAGAAAGACTTATTTCTTCTTTTAAAAAGAAAATCTGTTTTGATGTAATTAAGTTAGTTTGGAGAGAATGGAAAGAAATGTGTTTTCCCAAAATGGAAGTATGAAAACCAGATTTGTTTTTCGAAAATGGATAAAGTTGAGTTAAAAATGGAGTACCAAGGATAATACCATGATTAATATCCTTAACAAGAGTGAAAGTAGTTTTGAAGCAATAATCATTATTACAGATATAAGCTTTGGAAAGTTTGTACCTGTTTTGGAGTTTTTGTCCATTAATACTGGACAGATGTTCAGTTGTTTTCTCATAGTATTTAGAAGGTATGAATCCTTCTTTAATACAATTGAGATCAGCACCACTATCAAATAAAGCAACAGTAGTAATTTGGAAATCATGATCAATAATTAATTTAACTGGACAATACCAACGTTGATAATTAATATGTTGACTAGTTGGAAAAGTTTTTGGACGAGGGTAGTCAGAAGTTTGTTTTGAAGAATCATTTTGCTTAAGATTTTTGATTTGAGACTTTATCTGATTGATCTTATGTTGAAAATCTTGGAGTTTAATAGCTTTTGGGAAAAAGCTTTTATCATAAGTTTTAGAAAATCGACAGTCATACTCTTTTGAAGATAAAGAATTTATTGGAGGAGAAATAGCATGCAAAATTGTATTTGGAAAATTATTTTGTTCGTAAACCTTTTTAATGTCTCCTAAAGGAAGACCTGATTTTTCATCAGCATCTTTTCCTTTATATGGAGTAGCTTCACAAGTTCTTCCCTTCTCAGGAGGAATTTGTAAATCTGTTAATGGAGGATGAATGGATGAAACTAATTCACCATTTCTAAGAAACCATTTTTGAGCAATATTGGACTTAACACATAAATCAGAAAATGGATAAGGGGTTTTTATATTACTTAAGTAAATTGGAAGCCATGTGAAAAATGGAATATTAATACCTAATTCATTTAATTTGGAATAGTAATTTTCACGAATAAATTATGTAGCAGATTTATCAATGTGAGAGAAAAACCAAAATCGTTTTTCACGATTTTCTAGGGATTCAAAATCATTGGATAGCATAGGTTTATTAATTTGGAAACCACTTTTTGTAATAACATTTAAACTGGAGAAATTTGGAGGTTTCATTTCAGACTTAGTTGGTGAAGGAAAATCATTTTCATCAACTATTTCTGGAATGAAATCTGAGTTTGGAAAAGTATTTGATCTTTCAGAAGAATAAAAAGATCTAATACCTTGAAATTTATAATTAAAGGAAGATGGAAAGTCCTTACTTGAATTAAATCGAATAAGTATGTTACCACCTGGTTGCTTATCCTTAGACTCTGTCAGAGAGGTTGGAATTGGCATTTCCCAAACAAATAGATCATCCTTTTGGGTAATCTGCTTCTTCTGGACTGGATCCTTACCGTCACCAAAGACCTTAAAAAAACTACTGCTAACTTTACCTTTCACCATGTTTACTGATAACTTCACCACAATAGGTAACTTGAGGGACCACTGAGGACCACCTGAGGGACCACCACACCTGGAACACCTACCCACGGCTTACCAACGGCTTTACAGGCTGACCAAACCCAGGCTGACCAATCAGCTGACCAAACCCAAACTACAACACTACTACACTGGGTTCTCAATAACAATGGCTAGAAGTAACCTTAGAGCACTTCGTCCTTGGCTCTGATACCAGGAATAAACCCAGGATAGGGAAAGGGGAGCTTAACCCTAAAGACTGACCTTGTTTGTAGAGGAAGCACACAAAACTAACTAAAACTGAAAAAGTAATTCTAAACATAAGATGGAAACATAATTTAAAGAAGTAGGAAGTAAGAACTTACTGAAGAAACTTATATTTAAACTTGGAATTTTTACAGAATGATACCTAGAATAAACCCAGGACAGAGGAAGGGGAGATTAACCCTAAAGACTGACCTTGTTTGTAGAGGAAGTACACAAAACTAACTAAAACTGAAAGAGTAATTCTAAACATAAGATGGAAACAAAATTAAAGGAAGTAGGAAGTAAGAACTTACTGAAGAAACTTATAATTAAACTTGGAATTTTTACAGAACTGGAAATTTCAGAGGTTGAGAGCTTTTCTCTTACAATGTATTTTCTTTCTATTTTGCTCTGGAATTAGCTCTTACATGTAAGTGTTTTCTTTTTTCAAGCTCTGAGTTGAAATGAAAATAAACACACCTATTTATAAGCTAAGAAACTTAATACAGAAGTAAAAGTACAATAATTAAAATAAGTTTACAAAATTAAGTAATCTAAAACGACAAATTAAAATTAAAGTTGTTAGACAGCTGGAGAAGTGTTGGCCTTTGCTTTTTGTAGTGCGCTTTTACTGCTGGATGCATTATCTGCCACTACTGTAGTAACTTTAGACAATGCTGGAGAAGGTGCCAAATAGATATATGAATAGTGCCACGTAAGAATATGAATAGTACTACTATTCATCGCCGTCACTATTCACCAGTCACTATTTACTTTTGACAAATCTTGGAAATTACTTGGAAATTTCCCGGAAGTTCTTGGAGCTTGTTTTGAGGCAACCTTGGAAGTTGCTTGGGAAATTGCATGACTTGTAACTAGAAACTAATTGCATGAAAATGGTGCTGGAAATTGGAATAATAATGTCCCTAACTTTTGCCTAAGTGTAAAACACTTAGCGGGATCTTTTTATTTTCTTTTCTTTTTCAAAATTAAATGGAATTTGTGTACAAGGCTCATCAAATAGACTATTTTGAGAGTTCAGTCTAAGTGATTAAAATTTACCCAAACATAAGGATCAGAAAAACTTGGATTACAAGCCTTGGAACGAGAGAGTAAGGAATCAAAATGGGTTTTACCTTCTGAAGATAGGTAATGCCCTTGAGTAATTTTGTCTAAATATGGAGATAGTGGTTCAGAATGTTTAATTCCTGTGGAAAAATTTTGGGAAAGAGTAGTAGGGAAGGCAACAGTGGTATTGCCACAATGGATAAAGGTAACAATATATATAATGGTTGATATTTCGTAAGATGAAAAGAAAACCATTGACTCGTGTTTTGGAAGGATTTAGAAATGAAGGGTTCCATATATTAATTGGATTTTTAAATGGAAGAGGATTAGCTAGAAAATTGATAAGGTTGAGGTAATGGGCTGGTTTGAGGAGTCCATTTTCCATCTCAATATTGACACAAATAATTTCTTCATAAATCCATTCTTGTTGTCTAATGGATTGTAAAGTGGAAAAAATATATTGCTGAAATTTGGAGAATTCTTGAAAAATTGGATATTGAGGATGTGGAGTATCGTAAAATTTGCGAACCAAACCATATCGCCATGTAAGGTAATATGGATTGTTTCTTTGGAGGTCATGTGCCCACAAATAAAACCATGATTGAAAATACCAGTGTGTCCCCATACTCGCCAATAATATCGACGAAAAATAACATGTTTTTTAAGAAAGATGGCAAAATGATGGTTGAATCTGGCTGTTTTTACTTTGTGGTAAATAATGCGTTGGATATCTTTAGGTAAATATTTAATGTAGTAATGAAGTGGTTTGGATTTAGTAGATATTGTATTGGAAGATGATGGAGAATGGTTTTTTGTGAGATGTGGTTTGATAATGGAAAAAGGTTGGAGATGATATTTTGGAAGTGGATGCCAAATTTTCATTTGTTTTGGATTTTTCATACTGAATGTCCCTGCAAAAATTCACGAGTTAGGAAATCAGGAAGAGAATTATTTTCTCCTCGTATAAATTCAATATCAAAATCAAAAGCAGATAAAATTGCCTGCCATCTTGCAAAATTTTGTTTGGAAACAATGTTCTGAACATCCTTTTGAAGAATTTCTTTGGTTGATTTACAATCAACTCTTAAAAGAAATTTTTTACAATAAAGATCATCCTGAAATTTGGAAATACAGAGAACTATGGATAATACTTCTTTTCGAACAGTGGAGTAACCCTTTTGAGCACCTATCCATAAACCAGAATGGAAACGAACTAATTGTTCTGTTTTAGATTCAAATTTTTGTTTGAGGATACCTCCATAACCATCATCAAAGGCATCAGTTTCTACAATCATAAAGGCATTTGGATTTGGTAGACCTAAGCATGGAAGTGTTTTGACTCTAGATTTTAGCATACGAACAATATTAGTATGTTCATATGTCCAAGGACAAGGGTTATTCTGGAGACGTCTGTATAATCAGAGATGTAATTCAAGCAACCAAGAAAACGTTGTAATTGAGTTTTATCTTTAATTTCATCTGGAAATGTGTCAGCAAACTCAATTACTCTTGCAATTAGTTTAATGGTTCCTTGAAAAATGTCATGACCAAGAAATCGGATTTTTGTTTGGAAAAGCTTGATTTTTGTAGCAGAAACAACTAAACCATTTTTCTTGATAACTTGGAGAAATATTTGTAAATGCTTGAAATGTTGGTCAATAGAATTGGAAAACACAAGAACATCATCAATATAAACAATAGTAAATGTAGTATATGGAGTAAAAATATCATTCATAATGTTTTGGACTATTCTATAGCAATTTTTTAAAGAAGGAATAGATACTCCCTTAGAGTTAGAACTAGCTGATGACAGAATAAGAGAACCAGTAGAACAAGCTATTATAGCACAACTTAAAGGAAATCTTATTTATCAGAAAGTAAGATTCATAATTAAACCAAATTATTCTATAAGTTTAACTGACCAAAACATAGAAAAAGCATTAGTATTATATTGGATGCTAAGTGGAATAAACATGACCAATGGATCAAAAGTTATGACAGTACAATGTAAGAATGCTTATATTTTAACAGACCAACATCAAGTCTATACCAAAAATAAATTGAGACCAATTACTATAGATACCCCTTTTACAGATCTTATATTACCTATAGAAAAAGGATTAAAATTATATTCAAAACCAAACTATGAAGATTTAGAAATAGTAAAGAAACGGTTAAGTATTTCTCGATCCAAACGACATTTAACTGACAGTCTACCTATTCAACTAAAATCATATGAACATTATATAATTATACAAATAGGAACAAAAGACCTAACAGCACAAGTAGACATCAACATTGAAAATAATTATATTCCATTAGAAAAACTATCTCTTAACATCAATGAGAATTTTAAATTAATTAACCTAACAACAAAGATTGCACTACAAGATATAAACATTGAATATGTTATAACCCTAAATAACAAAATAATATTAGGAAAAGATTTCTAAGAAAAGGTTAAACCATGGAAACTAAACCAAGATTATTTTGAATTTACATATAATCAAACCCAATATAAAACTAAAACAATGAATGAATAACACTATACCCAGATTAATCGAACTAGTAAAATTACAAAAACAGTTAGAAATAGCACAAGAAGAAAAGGTTTATCTGAGTTAAAGACTAAACTACATTAGATTTGCAGGATGTCATCGCTATAGTATACAATTATAGCGATGACATCCTGCAAATCTAATGTAGTTTAGTCTTTGACTTAGGTAAAAAATTTGAATGTTACATAGTTTATAGTAAATTTATAATCAGAACAGATAATAGAACTGTTAAAAGTTGGCTAACCCAAAAATTGCAGGATTCAATTACGAGGAAGGAGATAAACAGGATTGTAGCGAGATATTAACCAAGTATGAGTTTAATATCGAATTACTAAAAACTAACGAAAACCGTTTTCAGATTATCTCTCAAGACATAGTTCAACAACCGATTATAGAAAATCGGGAGCTCAAGATACAACTCAAAAAGATAATGGAAGAATTTGCTTCTATGAAAAGAGAAGCCACTTCCAAGAATCCTAATATGGAGCAAGCGATATATTGGCACTAGCCAAAAATATAAAAGCCGAGTTATCACAAGAAAAGTTAACTCCCCTTTCAAACGAAGTATGTCCCTACAAACCTATAACCCCAATCAAGCCAATAACCCTACTCCAGTTATCAATGAAATAAACTTTCCATGCTTAATACCAGATACCACTTCTTTTAAGGAAAAATTAACCTTAGGTACCAAACAAACAATGATCCCTCAAGTTCGCCAATATATAGATTATTTCTTACTTATTGCCAATAGGCTAAATACCTTCCCAGAGATAACCACAAAAGACCGCCATGGAGAGATCGAAGGTGGATATGTTACTAACCCTTTAAAAAGGGTAAACGAGTTAATAGCGTTGCCTGGTTGCAATGCAAATTTAATCAAAGCAAACTTATGATTATGGCCTTCTTAATTCAGTATATACACTGAATGGAGAGGAGCTATCATTAATTCCTGATCTACATAAAGCAGCTAAAAGTTACTTGCATAATACAAAATCTCCCATGATTTTTGTAAGATGTTATACCGCCCCAGGCGAAGTTACTTTCTCCGAGATAAAACCATGTATTAGGGTTGTTAAAATGGGCTGTACAGCAAATTTTATCTTTCCCGAAGAAATTAAGGCACAGCCAGAATTAAATCGCAATGAGATACCAGACCTCCTCAGAGAAAAGAGGGCAGTCAAGATAAAAGCAATTTATGAAGCCTTGCTTAGCATGGTCAAGACTTTTGTCTGGATAAATCATAGAGAGTTAAACACATTAATTATATCTCAAAGCAAATCATACGGCCATGATGCGGTCGAAACCATTAAGTCATGGATATGGAGCCTGCTCCACCCAGATCAAGCGCCAGTTACGCGGTATTCACCAAGGAATTTTTTAACTGAAGATACTTTGAAGAGATATTGCAGTTGGATGCAACAAAATAATAACCACTCATGTAGGATGTGTGGAGTTAAGCAAATGACTGTACCAATAATCGAAGATATGGACAGTTATGAAGATAGAGCTGAATCATCTAACACTGCAGTATCAACTACAGAGATATAACACAGCGTACCAGAATAAAACATCTGTCTACAAAGATAAGCACTGTAAAATAGAGATATTTTATCATGTAACAGATAAACTTTGTAATAGTTACAACGGGACAAAAGTTAGGCGGCTAACGCGTAAAATATGTGAATAGTGAATAGTGAACAGTACTTTTACTGTAGCACTTTTCACTGTAGTAAATAGTAATACGAATAGTTTTGTAAAATTGTACGGCACTTGTAATAACTTTGCCTATAAATAAGATCAGCTGGTGAAGCAAAGGATCATCAGCAAGCTTCTCACCACTCACAACTCTTCCTTTCTCCCTATATTTTCTTCTCTCAAATAATAAACACTACTGCTAATCCGCTTTGACAACCCTTAAGCACTTTAGCATAATTAAAGAAATTCATGTTTTTCAACCTCACCACATAGGTTTTATGCATCACGCCCTCATCGCCTTCTTATTTTCAACGACTAAACGGGCTCCTGCTACCAATTGTCTCTTGGTTTCTAAACATGATTTTACTTAATCGGGGAAAGCATAATTAAGATAGCATACATCTTATATGAAATTATAGAATCATCTTAACGGATCTCGGTATTATTATAAACTAGGGGATTGAATTTTAATTTATTTCATAAGAAAAGAGGTTACCTTATCTCGCTTCCATAATTGTCTCGTGAAATATCTTGAAGAACTAGCTCTAAGTAAGTAACTCCGGTCTTGTGAATAGCAAGCTCTGATACCAACTATGGGGGATGCAACGTGTTTATTATTTGAGAGAAGACAATATAGGGAGAAAGGAAGAGTTGTGAGTGGTGAGAAGCTTGCTGATGATCCTTTGCTTCACCAGCTGATCTTATTTATAGGCAAAGTTATTACAAGTGCCGTTCAATTTTACAAAACTATTCATATTACTATTTGCTACAGTGAAAAATGCTACAGTAAAAGTACTGTTCACTATTCACTATTCACATATTTTACGCGTTAGCCGCCTAACTTTTGTCCCATTGTAACTATTACAAAGTTTATCTCGTTACATGATAAAATATCTCTATTTTACAAGTGCTTATCTTTGTAGACATATGTTTTATTCTCGTACGCCGTGTTCTATCTCCGTAGTTGATACCGCAGTTGTTAGATGATTCAGCTCTATCTTCATAACCGTCCATATCTTCGATTATTGGTACAATATTTGCTTAACTCCACACATCTTGCATGAGTGGTTAGTATTTTGTTGCATCCAACCGCAATATCTCTTCAAAGTATCTTCGCTAGAAAAATTCCTTGGTAAATACCGCGTAACCGGGCGCTGATCCGGGTGGAGCAGGCTCCATATCCATGACTTAATGGTTTCGACCGCATCATGGCCGTATGATTTGCTTTTAGATATAATTAATGTGTTTAACTCTTTATGATTTATCCGGACATAAGTCTTGACCATGCTAAGCAAGGCTTCATAAATTGCTTTTATCTTGACCGCCCTCTTTCTCTCGAGGAGGTCCGGTATCTCATTGCGATTTAATTCTCGGCTGTGCCTTAATTTCTTCTGGAAAGATAAAATTTGTTGTACAGCCCATTTTAACAACCCTAATACATGGTTTTATCTCGGAGAAAGTAAGTTCGCCCGGGGCGATATTATCTTACAAAAATCATGGGAGATTTTGTAATATGCAAGTAACTTTTAGCCGCTTTATATAGATCGAAATTGATGATATCTCCTCTCCATTCAAAGGTATATACTGAATTAAGAAGGCCATAATCATAAGCCGCTTTGATTAAATTTGCAAAGGCAACCAGGCAACGCTATTAACTCGTTTACCCTTTTTAAAGGGTTAGTAACATATCCACCTTCGATCTCTCCATGGTGGTCTTTTGTGGTTATCTCCGGGAAGGTATTTAGCCTATTGGCAATAAGTAAGAAATAATCTATATATTGGCGAACTTGAGGGATCATTGTTTGTTTGGTACCTAAGGTTAATTTCTCCTTAAAAGAAGTGGTATTTGGTATTAAGCTTGGAAAGTTTATTCCATTGATAACTCGGAGTAGGGTTATTGGCTTGATTAGGGTTATAGGTTTGTAGGGACATACTTCGCTTGAAAGGGGAGTTAACTTTTCTTGTGATAACTCGACTTTTATATTTTTGGCTAGTGCCAATATCTCGCTGCTCCATATTAGGATTGCTGGAAGTGGCTTCTCTTTTCATAGAAGCAAATTCTTCCATTATCTTTTTGAGTTGTATCTTGAGCTCCCGATTTTCTATAATCTGTTGTTGAACTATGTCTTGAGAGATAGTCTCAGAAAACAGCTTTCGTTAGTTTTTAGTAATTCGATATTAAGCTCATATTGGTTAATATCTCGCTACAATCCCGTTTATCTCCTTCCTCGTAATTGAATCCTCCAATTTTTGGGTTAGCCAACTTTTAACAGCTTCTATTATCTCGTTTCGATTATAAATTTACTATAAACTATGTAACATTCAAATTTTTTAATTCCATACTTTACTGCTTTTAACTCTTTTTTATTTATATCCCAATTGATTTCATTTGCTTTGAATGTTCCTGAGTGATATCGACAAACATATTACTTTTTATCATTTTTATATCTATACTTTAATACTGCTCCGTAACCGTTATTAGTTTCACTAGCATCTGTTTCCACTATCCATGTAAATTCTTTGTCTTCATCGGGAAAACTTAGTTTTGGTAACTTTCCGACTAATTCTTTAATTTTTTCTAAAGTCTTTGTGTCAAGTATCGCTCCATCTAAAATCATAGTCTTTCTTTAGTTTTTTAGTTAATGGTTCAAGATATTGTGATAGTTTAGGGATAAATTCTCTAACCCGATTAACTATTCCTAAGAACTTTTGTAATTCCTTTTTAGTATTAATTTCTTGTTGAAACTCTATAATTTTTTGAGCTATATGGTCTTGCATTTTTATTCCAGCTTTATCTATTTCAAATCCTAAGAATTCAATCTGAGTTTTAAATAATTCCATTTTCTTTTTGCTTAAAACTATACCACTAGTTTTAATTATTTCTATAAACTGTTCTAATAACTTATAATGTTCTTCTTGAGTTTTCGAATAGATTAGTACGTCATCAATGTAGACTACACAATTTGATAATTGATTTTAATATTTATCCATAAATGCTTGGAATCTTCCCGGGGCATTTTTATATCCAAAAGGTAATACATTCCATTCATAAAATCCGCTAGGGACTTTGAATGCCGTTAATTGTTTAGAGTCTTCGGTTAATTTTAATTGGTGAAAACCACTTTTACAATCAAATTTTGAAAAATAATTGTAACCTTGTATTTGCCTCATTTTGAGTATCTTATTTAGTATAAGGTAATTATATGTAATTGTTTTTTCATTTAGGATTCGATAGTCTATAACCATTCGGGTTTTACCTCTTTTTTGTTCAAAGTGATTATTAACTATAAATGCACTGCTACTATGTTTTGAGTTACTTGGTCTAATTAATTGGCCAGCTAATAGTTCCGTTATATGCATTTTAAATTCCTTTTCATCTCTTTGGGTATTATTAAAGGGTTTTTGTGATATAATACTGTTTGGGTCTTTTAATGTTATTTTTATTTCGTTTTATGCTTATGCCAATTTTCTAATGGATTGTCATTGCATAGTTCTTCCAATTGGTTCTTCAAAGGTGTAAGTTTATCTAAATGTAATATTCCTATTTCTATTATGTCAAGAGTGTTATTCTCCTTTTTAGTATGGATTTTTTGGACTATTTTTGCTTCTGTACCTATTGCACATTTTTTCCACTCAATTGGTAATCGTTCTTTATTAGTAACAACCTTGGCTTTTAACTTATGTCGACAAGGGGTAAACAGGGTAAGAAATTCTTTATCTATACTAAATGGTTTATATTGGTTTAAGAAATTTGTTCCTAATATAATATCTTTTCCTATTAATTCAAAGCAATATACCTTAGGTATAAGTAAAATTTTATCCCAAATTTGTATTTTTACGTTTGTAATTTTACTGCTATAATTATTAAATCCATTTATTCGAAATGGTGTACGTAGGGTTTTCCATTCCGGTAAACAATTTTCTTTTATTATTGTTGTTTGTGCTCCCGTATCTACCATTGGTGTATAATATCTACTTTTATATCCGTCAAAAGTTATTTTTATAAGTATATAGATTAAATTACTCATGGTGATTAAGAATTACTAAGTCATTTTTCATTTTATGTAATCGCCGTTCTAATATTTCTATGTCTCTAGTTTTCTCTTGTACCTTTTTAGAATATAATTGTATACTATAGCGATGACATCCTGCAAATCTAATGTAGTTTAGTCTTTGACTCAGATAAACCTTTTCTTCTTGTGCTATTTCTAACCTGTTTTTGTAATTTTATTAGTTCGATTAAACCGGGTATAGTGTTATTCATTCATTGTTTTAGTTTTATATTGGGTTTGATTATATGTAAATTCAAAATAATCTTGGTTTAGTTTCCATAGTTTAACCTTTTCTAAGAAATCTTTTCCTAATATTATTTTGTTATTTAGGGTTATAACATATTCAATGTTTATATCTTGTAGTGCAATCTTTGTTGTTAGGATACTAAAAAGGAGAATAACACTCTTGACATAATAGAAATAGGAATATTACATTTAGATAAACTTACACCTTTGAAGAACCAATTGGAAGAACTATGTAGTGACAATCCATTAGAAAATTGGCATAAGCATAAAACAGAAATAAAAATAACATTAAAAGACCCAAACAGTATTATATCACAAAAACCCTTTAATAATACCCAAAGAGATGAAAAGGAATTTAAAATGCATATAACGGAGCTATTAGCCGGCCAATTAATTAGACCAAGTAACTCAAAACATAGTAGCAAAGGCATTTATAGTTAATAATCACTCGAACAAAAAAGAGGTAAAACCCGAATGGTTATAGACTATCGAATCCTAAATGAAAAAAACAAATACATATAACTACCCTATACCAAATAAGATACTTAAAATGAGGCAAATACAAGGTTACAATTATTTTTCAAAATTTGATTGTAAAAGTGGTTTTCACCAATTAAAATTAACCGAAGACTCTAAACAATTAACAAAGATTCAAAGTCCCTAGCGGATTTTATGAATGGAATGTATTACCTTTTGGATATAAAAATGCCCCAGGAAGATTCCAAGCATTTATGGATAAATATTATGAAATACCTAAATTTGGATGTCACAAATTAAATAAAAGATATAAAGCAAAAAGACCTAAATTGATGCGAAGACGATACAAAAGATTCAAACCATATGGAAAATATAAAAATAAGAAAAGATCAAATAAAAATTACTTTATTAAAAGAAAAATTTATAAATATGCAAAAAACCCCAAAAGATGTAAATGTTACAATTGTGGACAGATAGGTCATATAACAAGAGAATGCAAAACAAAGACAAATAAAAATCATACAAAAAATATTAAAAATGTAAATTTCATTGAACTCCATATAGCAGAATATGAATTAGGTAAAACCAATATACCACCAGATGAAGAAATATATGTGCTCGAATATGAAACGGATAATGATGAAATCATTGGAATAGTAAGTCATGAAGAAAGTAATGATGAAAAAGATAATATTGAAACCGATAGTGATGAGTAAGGAACTACAACAAGTTGATTATGATGAAGATATTATGGAACAACATAGAAATCAAAGAGCTATTTTTGATTTACAAAAATACAATTCATTAAAATATGAAGGATTTACTTTGTCACCCGATAAAATAGTAGATAAGAAAAAATTTGACTTCACACATTTAACAAAGTATTTTAAAAAGAAAAAGCAAGAATATCTAGTTATAGCAGATAGGGATATATACACATTTAACAAAGGTAAGACTTGTGAAGATGCTCCATATAAAGTAGGAAGGGAATCTGATGATAAATCAATTCCTACTTTAGGGGACATTAAAAAGGTTTATGAACAAAATAATTTTTCCAATACTATTTTGCATACTATTTCCAAACAAGTTCAACAAATTTCTACTCAAATTGATACTTTATCCCTCAAAAATCCCGACCCTAATTATTCCAAAGATTTTGATGATTTATCTAGAAAGTTTAACGGAATTTCACTTCGTGAACAACCATCATCCAGCTTTTCCAAATGAAATTTCCAGACCCATTATTCATGTTCCAACTCATTTTCCAAAAAGTTTTGGACCAAGTAGCAAAACTCTTCTCAAAAGAATTTCTGAAAAACTAGATAAAAACATCACCTATTTAGACAAGGACAAAAAGGCAAAAGAAATTGCTAAAGTTTTTTCGTATAATGAATTCCCAAATCAAGTTAATCGTATTTCCAAAAAAAAATTGGAACAATTATTCAATGCGTAATTATTATTCCGGACCTACTCCCTCCAGATCTCCAGTTGAAGAACGAGGAACTTATGGTCCTCAAAATATTTATTCCGGTGACAAACTATATGACTGGAATATAGATGGTAGATCGACTTTGAAATTGCAAAAGTTCTTCATGAAATGTGCATTGCTGCCAATGCTTATACTTCCAATGATATGACTAATGACCAAATTGCGGAACTTATTACTAATGGTTTTACAGGTCAACTCAAATATTGGTGGGAAAATACTTTAACTCCCGCACAACAAACATAAATTTGTTCTCATGAAAATGAGAAGCAAGAAAAAGATGGATTTATTCTGTTAATCCAAACCATCGCCTCCATTTTCTAGGATCTAGTACTGAGCATCTTAATTCCAATTCTATAATCCTTTCCAATCTTCGTTGTCCAACCTTAAATGATTATCGTTGGTACAAAGATGTTTTCCTTTCAAATGTTCTTGCCAGAAATGATTCTTCGCAATCATTTTGGAAAGGGAAATTTATTTCCCGGACATCCAAATTTATTTGCTCAAAGAATTTTCCAAAAATTAAAAGAAGTTTCAATTGACTATGGAACTTTAACCTATGGTCAATTATTTGGTTTCATTAAGAGAGAAGGATTATCTCTTTGTAATGAGCTTAAAATCCAATCTAAGTATGGTAATGAGAAAGCTCGCAAAGAAAAGAACTTGGATCTTTCCGTGAAGCCTTTGGCTTTGAGAAAATTCAAGCTCCTTCTTCCATCATGAAACAAAGAACTCAAACAGACTCAAAACTTTCGTCAAAAAACCCATTCCATCTTCCCGATAATTTTTACCAAAAGAAAAAGAAGACATTTCCAAAAGAATTTTCAAAAAATGATTTCCAAAAAATTATTTGCTATAAGTGTGGTAAACCTAGTCACAAGGCAAATAATTGTCATTTCAAAAATAAGATTAATGAGATTTTCCATGACAATCCGGACTTGCGAGATAAACTTTTAAATGTTTTCCAATTAAATCGAGAGTGAACCAGAAGGATCTAATCATTCCGACTCCGATCATGCCATTTACCGCTTAGATTGTGATCGGATTCCGATGAATTAAATTCGATCATTCTCTCCAATTTTGTTCTCAAGGACTTTGTGTCATTTCCAAAAAAGATAAAGAAAAGGAATTACTTCTTGATATTATTGAGAAAATTCCAGATAGTAATCTCCAAAAACAGTATCTTGAACAACTTCGAGAAATTGTTTTAAAATCTTCTCCATTAGTGGAAAAACAAAAACCAGTTTCTTTTAGTCTTCAAAAAATTCTTGCTGATTCTCCATTTCACCAACCATCTCTTTCTCCAATCACTACTCATGATCTTCAAAATGAGGTGTCTCAGTTAAAATCTCATATTCAAGATCTTGATCAAAATATTTTAAATCTCCAAACCAAAGATTAAGAACTTGAAGCTAAAATTACTTTGCTCCAAAATTCCTGTTTTGAAACAAATGAAACTACTGCAGAACCTCCCATACTGACTAATTCAATTCAGATCTCTGATACTCCAATTGAAAATGAAAAGTTTCTTCAAATTATCCATCGCTTTCATTTTCAAAAATGGTTTTGCCCAATTACATTAGTTATTGAAGATGAATTCCAAATTAATGATGTTGCATTATTTGACAGTGGTGCTGATCTTAATTGCATAAAGGAAGATTTAATTCCTTCCCATTATTATGAGCATGCTACTGTTCATTTAACTATTGCTAATGGTCAAACACTCCATATTGAATACAAATTATCTAATGCGTCCATTTTCAATAATGATTATTATTTTCAAACTCCATTTACTCTTGTCAAAAATCTTAATATTATTCTTGGTACTCCATTCTTCACTCAAATGTATCCATTTTCTGTCAATGAAGTTGGTATTCATGCTGTCATAGATAATAAACCAATTTCTTTCAAATTTTCTGCCAAGTTACAACATTCGGATGTCCATAATCTCCAAACTAACTCTATCTATAAGCAGATTAATATGATTTCTACAGGGATGAACAGAATGCAAAATTCCAAGGATCATGCCTCCAGGCAACAAAAGGAAAAAGGTATAGTAATTCATTCCACAGAAAATGTTCCTCTTTCCATAAACCAATCCTCCAATTTGACAAATTACCCTCCAAATTCCTATACTCGAACACTTCCAGACATAACCCCTCCAATTACCCATCCAGATACTACTGATATTTCATATCACCTCAAACAACATTATTGCAATCTATTTTTAACCAATTTTACCTCCAACACATTTTCTTCCCAAGAAGAGTTTAATCACAAAATATCCAAATATGTCAAAACCAAAATTCCAGATGGTTTCAATTGGTTTCCTTTTGAAATTACCAAACCAAACCAATATTACAGAAATATCCTTCATGACACAAATTCTTGTTACATTAAGGATAATATTAGCTCCACAACAAATTATTCCAAATGCCTAATTTTCCATGTTATTACTGATATTGAATGGAAGAATCTTCATTCTTCTCTTTCAAAAGCCAAAACCTTCTCTTCCAAATTTCTTGATCCAGAACTTCCACAGACTTATAATTTCCATGATTATGTACAAGCATGGCATTGTGCATTCTTACTCCAAAGCTATAACCATTCTTGGATTTTTTTAGCTTTCATCCGGATCGTCTCTAGAAAAATGTGACATTTCCAATATGGTTCCTTGAATGGTGGGATAGTTATGGAGCAATTCCCGACATTTTCCCGCACAACTTTCAAAACCACTTTCCAACATTATCATTCCAAAGCAACATTTCCGTAAGGCTTTGAATTCTCCAAAGATTATTTATTTCTCACAAATATTTCGCATTTCATGGATTATGTGCTGGAATTATTCCCTTACCAGACTCACTGGATCCAGACCTTATTTTTTAACTCGTGATTATCGGGTCAAATGGTGGAAAAATTTTAAGATTTATCCAAACATGTTAGACTCGTGTTTCCCAAGATCTCCAAAGATGGTCCATCTGCCCTCCATGAGTATAATGACTGGACTAAGCAGAGTTTCCAGCAATATAAACAAGTACAAATCACCCCTCCAACAAACACATTTCATTCACCATCCTCATCCACCAAATCCAAAAAGAAAATTAAGCCAGCCATAAATAAAGCTGAACTATTTGATCAGTTCCTCCAATTTATTAACCAAAATAAACAGGTTCAATCTTCCAGTTCCAGTTCATCTGAGGCTTCCAGCCCAGATTTGTATGGTGGGCCTTGTGCCCAAGATCTTTTTGACAATGCTTGAGATGGTGCCAAATAGATATATGAATAGTGCCACGTAAGAATATGAATAGTACTACTATTCATCGCCGTCACTATTCACCAGTCACTATTTACTTTTGACAAATCTTGGAAATTACTTGGAAATTTCCTGGAAGTTGCTGGAGCTTGTTTTGAGGCAACCTGGAAGTTGCTGAGAAATTGCATGACTTGTAACTGGAAACTAATTGCATGAAAATGCTGCTGGAAATTAGAATAATAATGTCCCTAACTTTTGCCTAAGTGTAAAACACTTAGCGGGATCTTTTTATTTTCTTTACTTTTTCAAAATTAAATGGAATTTGTCTACAAGGCTCATCAAGTAGACTATTTTGAGAGTTCAGTTTAAGTGATTAAAATTTACCCAAACATAAGGATCAGAAAAACTTGGATTTACAAGCCTTGGAACGAGAGAGTAAGGAATCAAAATGGGTTTTACCTTCTGAAGATAGGTAATGCCCTTGAGTAATTTTGTCTAAATATGGAGATAGTGGTTCGTAATGTTTAATTCCTCGTGGGAAAATTTTTGGGAAAGAGTAGTAGGGAAGGCAACAAAGTGGTATTGCCACAATGGATAAAGGTAACAATATTGTGATAATTTATATAATGGTTGATATTTCGTAAGATGAAAAGAAAACCATTGGCTCGTGTTTTGGAAGGATTTAGAAATGAAGGGTTCCATATATTAATTGGATTTTTAAATGGAAGAGGATTAGCTGGAAAGTTGATAAGGATGAGGTAATGGGCTGGTTTGAGGAGTCCATTTTCCATCTCAATATTGGCACAAATAATTTCTTCATAAATCCACTATTGTTGTCTAATGGATTGTAAAGTGGGAAAAATATATTGCTGAAATTTGGAGAATTCTTGAAAAATTGGATCTTGAGGATGTGGAGTATCGTAAAATTTGCGAACCAAACCATATCGCCATGTAAGGTAATATGGATTGTTTCTTTGGAGGTCATGTGCCCACAAATAAAAACCATGATTGAAAATACCAGTGTGTCCCTAGACTCGCCAATAATATCGACGAAAGATAATATGTTTTTTTAAAAAGATTGCAAAATGATGTTTGAATCTGGCAGTTTTTACTTTGTGGTAAATAATTCGTTGGATATCTTCAGGTAAATATTGGATGTAATAATGAAGTGGTTTGGATTTAGTAGATATTGTATTGGAAGATGATGGAGAATGGTTTTTTGTGAGATGTGGTTTGGTAATGGAAAAAGGTTGGAGATGATATTTTGGAAGTGGATGTTAAATTTTCATTTGTTTTGGATTTTTCATACTGAATGTCCCTGCAAAAATTCACGAGTTAGGAAATCAGGAAGAGAATTATTTTCTCCTCGTATAAATTCAATATCAAAATCAAAAGCAGATAAAATTGCCTGCCATCTTGCAAACTTTTGTTTGGAAACAATGTTCTGAACATCCTTTTGAAGAATTTCTTTGGCTGATTTACAATCAACTCTTAAAAGAAATTTTTTAAAATAAAGATCATCCTGAAATTTGGAAATACAGAGAACTATGGATAATACTTCTTTTCGAACAAAGGAGTAACCCTTTTGAGCACCTATCCATAAACCGTAATGGAAACGAACTAATTGTTCTGTTTTAGATTCTAATTTTTGTTTGAGGATACCTCCATAACCATCATCAGAGGCATCAGTTTCTACAATCATAAAGGCATTTGGATTTGGTAGACCTAAGCATGGAAGTGTTTTGACTCTAGATTTTAGCATAGGAACAATATTAGTATGTTCATCTGTCCAAGGACAAGGGTTATTCTGGAGATGCCTGTATAATGGAGCACAAAACTTTCTCAAATTTGGAAAGAAATCAGAGATGTAATTCAAGCAACCAAGAAAACGTTGTAATTGAGTTTTATCTTTAATTTCATCTGGAAATTTGTCAGCAAACTCAATTGCTCTTGCAATTGGTTTAATGGTTCCTTGAAAAATGTCATGACCAAGAAATCGGATTTTTGTTTGGAAAAGCATGATTTTTGGAGCAGAAACAACTAAACCATTTTTCTTGATAACTTGGAGAAATATGTGTAAATGCTTGAAATGTTGGTCAATAGAATTGGAAAACACAAGAACATCATCAATATAAACAATAGTAAATGTAGTATATGGAGTAAAAATATCATTCATAATGTTTTGGAATTCTGATGGAGCATTCTTTAAACCAAAAGGCATTACATTCCATTCATAATGTCCAAATGGGACTGTAAATGCAGTTTTATAACGATCTGTTTCAGCAATTTGAATTTGCCAAAAGCCACTTTTCATATCAAATTTGGAAAATATTTTGGAGTCATAAAGCCTATTAAGAAGATCCTTTGTATTAGGAATTGGATAACGAATCCATTGAAGGACCTTATTAAGAGGTCTATAATTAATAACTAATCTTGGAACACCTATTTCTTTTTCCGCCCGATTCATGACATAGAAAAGCAAAGACAAGACCAAGGGGATTTAGAAGGGCGAATTAACTTCTTATCAAGAAGTACTTGAATTTCTTTCTTACAAGTTTCAAGTAATTCTTGGTTCATTTGAATTGGTCGAGCCTTAGTAGGAATCTCGTTGTTCCAAAAATCTTTTTCATAAGGAAGGAAAACAAGATGTTTTTTTCTTTCCCAAAAAGCATTTGGAATATCAGCACAAACTTCATGTTGGAATTTTTCTTGGAAATTCTTTATTTTTTGTTGAATATGAGGATTTTGTAATTGTTGTTCTATTCTTTGGAAAGACATTTCTTCTTTTAAAAATGAAATCTGTTTTCTTTTTGATGTAATCAAGTTAGTTTGGAGAGAATGGATTTCTTTATTTTGTAATGGAGTAGAGAAATGAAAAGAAATACTTTTTCCAAAAATGGAAGTATGGATACCAAACTTGTTTACTGAAAATGGATAAATTTGAGTTAAAAATGGAGTACCAAGGATAATACCATTATTAATATCTTTAACAAGAGTGAAAGCAGTTTTGAAGCAATATTTATTATTACAAATATAAGCTTTGGAAAGTTTATACCTGATTTGGAGTCTTTGTCCATTAGCACTGGACAAATGTTCAGTAGTTTTTTCATAGTATTTAGAAGGTATTAATCCTTCTTTAATACAAGTGAGATCAGCACCACTGTCAAATAAAGCAATAGTAGTAATTTGGAAATCATAATCAAGAATTAATGTAACTGGGCAATACCATCTTTGATAATTAATTCGTTGAATGGTTGGAGGGGTTATTGGAAGAGAGGAGTTAAAAGTTTCTTGTGGAGGATCTTGTTGCTCAAGATTTGTTATTTGAGATTTTATCTGATTTATTTCACGTTGAAGATCTTAAAGTTTAATGGAAGAAACAATAGGTTTAGGGGAAAGGGTTTTATCATAATTTTTTGAGGATAAAGAATTAAGTTGAGGGGAAATAGTTTTGGAAAACTTATTTTGTTCAGAAATCTTTTCAATGTCCCCTAAAGTAGGACCTGAGTTATCATCAGCATCTATTCCTACTTTATATGGAGCAGTTTCACAAGTTCTTCCTTTCTCAGGAGGAATTTGTAAATCTGTTAATGGAGGATGAATGGATGAAACTAATTCACCATTGCGAAGAAACCATTTTTGAGCAATATTGGACTTAACACATAAATCAGAAAATGGATAAGGGATTTTTAAATTACCTAAATAAATTGGAAGCCATGTGAAAATGGAATATTAATACCTAATTCATTTAATTTACAATAGTATTTTTCACGAATAAATTCTCGAGCAAGGTTTATCAAAGTTGGAGAAAAACCAAAGTCGCTTTTCACGATTTTCCCGGAGATTCAAAATCATTGGAAAGCATAGGTTTATTAATTTGAAAACCACCTTTTGTAATAGTATTTAAACTGGAGAAATCAGGAGGTTTCATTTCAGACTTAGTTGGTGATGAGAATTATTTTCATCAACTACTTCTGGAATGAAATCTGAGTTTTGAAAAGTATTTGATCTTTCAGAAGAATAAAAAGATCTAATACCTTGAAAATTATAATTAAAGGAAGATGGAAAGTCCTTACTTGAATTAAATCGAATAAGTATGTTACCACCTGGTTGCTTATCCTTAGACTCTGTCAGAGAGGTTGGAATTGGCATTTCCCAAACAAATAGATCATCCTTTTGGGTAATCTGCTTCTTCTGGACTGGATCCTTACTGTCACCAAAGACCTTAGAAAAACTACTGCTAACTTTACCTTTCACCATGTTTACCGATAACTTCACCACAATAGGTAACTCGAGGGACCACCGAGGACCACCCGAGGGACCACCACACCCGGAACACCTACCCACGACTTACCAACGGCTTTACAGTCGACCCAAACCCAGCCGACCAATCACCGACCAAACCCAAACACAACAAGATTACACAGGGGTTCTCAATAACAATGGCTAGAAGTAACCTTAGAAAATACCAAAGGTGTCCTCGCTACGGAGTTTATTAGAGAAAAATACTATTCCAAATTAAATGAATTAAGTGCTAATATTCCATTTTTCACATGGCTTCCAATTTACTTAAGTAATTTAAAAATTCCTTATCCATTTTCTGACTTATGTGTTAAGTCAAATATTGCTCAAAAATGGACTCTCAAAAATGGTGAACTAGTTTCATCTATTCATCCTCCATTAACAAAGTTTACGAGTTTCTACCGAAGAAGGTAAGACTTGTGAAGCCGCTCCATATAAAGTAGGAAGGGAATCCGATGATAAATCAATTCCTACTTTAGGGGACATTAAAAAGGTTTATGAACAAAATAATTTTTCCAATACTATTTTGCATACTATTTCCAAACAAGTTCAACAAATTTCTACTCAAATTGATACTTTATCCCTCAAAAATCCCGACCCTAATTATTCCAAAGATTTTGATGATTTATCTAGAAAGTTTAACGGAATTTCACTTCGCGAACAACCATCATCCAGCTTTTCCAAATGAAATTTCCGACCCATTATTCATGTTCCAACTCATTTTCCAAAAAGTTTTGGACCAAGTAGCAAAGCTCTTCTCAAACGAATTCGAAAAACTAGATAAAAACATCACCCGTTTAGACAAGGACAAAAAGGCAAAAGAAATTGCTAAAGTTTTTTCGGATGATGAATTCCCAAATCAAGTTAATCGTATTTCCAATAAAAATTGGAACAATAATTCAATGCGTAATTATTATTCCGCACCTACTCCTCCGCATCTCCGAGTTTGAAGAACGAGGAACTTATGGTCCTCAAAATGTTTATTCCCGTGACCAACTATATCACCGGAATATAGATGGTAGATCGACTTTGAAATTGCAAAAGTTCTTCATGAAATGTGCATTGCCGCCAATGCTTATACTTCCAATGATATGACTAATGACCAAATTGCGGAACTTATTACTAATGGTTTTACAGTCAACTCAAATATTGGTGGGAAAATACTTTAACTCCCGCACAACAAACGGAAATTTGTTCTCATGAAAATGAGAAGCAAGAAAAAGATGGATTTATTATGTTAATCCAAACCATCGCCCCATTTTCTAGGATCTAGTACCGAGCATCTTAATTCCAATTCTATAATCCTTTCCAATTTTCATTGTCCAACCTTAAATGATTATCGTTGGTACAAAGATGTTTTCCTTTCAAATGTTCTCGCCGAAATGACTCTTCGCAATCATTTTGGAAAGAGAAATTTATTTCCGGACTTCCAAATTTATTTGCTCAAAGAATTTTCCAAAATTAAAAGAAGTTTCAATTGACTATGGAACTTTAACCTATGGTCAATTATTTGGTTTCATTAAGAGAGAAGGATTATCTCTTTGTAATGAGCTTAAAATCCAATCTAAGTATGGTAATGAGAAAGCTCAAAGAAAGAAAAGAACTTGGATCTTTCTCGTGAAGCCTTTGGCTTTGAAAAATTCAAGCTCCTTCTTCCATCGAAAAACAAAGAACTCAAACAGACTCAAAACTTTCGTCAAAAACCCATTCCATCTTCTGATAATTTTTACCAAAAGAAAAAGAAGACATTTCCAAAAGAATTTTCAAAAAATGATTTCCAAAAAATTATTTTCTATAAGTGTGGTAAACCTGGTCACAAGGCAAATAATTGTCATTTCAAAAATAAGATTAATGAGATTTTCCATGACAATCCGTACTTGCGAGATAAACTTTTAAATGTTTTCCAATTAAATCGAGTGAACCGAAGGATCTAATCATTCCGACTCGATCATGCCATTTACCAGCTTAGATTGTGATCAAGGATTCTCGATGAATTTAATTCGATCATTCTCTCCAATTTTGTTCTCAAGGACTTTGTGTCATTTCCAAAAAAGATAAAGAAAAGGAATTACTTCTTGAATATTATTGAGAAAATTCCAGATAATAATCTCCAAAAACAATATCTAGAACAACTTCAAGAAATTCTTTTAAAATCTTCTCCATTAGTGGAAAAACAAAAACCAGCTTTCTTTTAGTCTTCAAAAAATTCTTGCCGATTCTCCATTTCACCAACCATCTCTTTCTCCAATCACTACTCATGATCTTCAAAATGAGGTGTCTCAGCTTAAAATCTCATATTCAAGATCTTGATCAAAATATTTTAAATCTCCAAACCAAAGATTTAGAACTTGAAGCTAAAATTACTTTGCTCCAAAATTCCAGTTTTGAAACAAATGAAACAACTGCAGAACCTCCCATACTGACTAATTCAATTCGATTCTGGTACTCCAATTGAAAATGAAAAGTTTCTTCAAATTATCCATCGCTTTCATTTTCAAAAATGGTTTTTTCCAATTACATTAGTTATCGATGATGATTTCCAAATTAATGATGTTGCATTATTTGACAAAGGTGCCGATCTTAATTGCATAAAGGAAGATTTAATTCCTTCCCATTATTATGAGCATGCTACCGATCATTTAACTATTGCTAATGGTCAAACACTCCATATTAAATACAAATTGTCTAATGCGTCCATTTTCAATAATGATTATTATTTTCAAACTTCATTTACTCTTGTCAAAAATCTTAATTATAATATTATTCTTTGTACTCC
The DNA here is from genome assembly GCA_947646795.1 of Beta lomatogona. Classification (NCBI taxonomy): domain Eukaryota; kingdom Viridiplantae; phylum Streptophyta; class Magnoliopsida; order Caryophyllales; family Amaranthaceae; genus Beta; species Beta lomatogona. The sequence continues at coordinate 85,948 of CANSNZ010001464.1, read as the reverse complement.
ATTCTTCACTCAAATGTATCCATTTTCCGTCAATGAAGTTGGTATTCATGCAGCCATAGATAATAAACCAACTTCATTCAAATTTTCTCGCCAAGTTACAACATTCGGATGTCCATAATCTCCAAACTAACTCTATCTATAAGCGCATTAATATGATTTCTCAGGGATGAACATAATTCAAAATTCCAAGGATCATGCCTCCGCACAACAAAAGGAAAAAGGTATAGTAATTCATTCCACGTAAAATGTTCCTCTTTCCATAAACCAATCCTCCAATTTGACAAATTACCCTCCAAATTTCTATACTCGAACACTTCCGGACATAGCCCCTCCAATTACCCATCCGGATACTACCGATATTTCATATCACCTCAAACAACATTATTCCAATCTATTTTTAACCAATTTTACCTCCAACACATTTTCTTCCTAAGAAGAATTTAATCACAAAATATCCAAATATGTCAAAACCAAAATTCCGGATGGTTTCAATTGGTTTCCTTTGAAATTACCAAACCAATCCAATATTACGTAAATATCTTTCATGACACAAATTCTTGTTACATTAAGGATAATATTAGCTCCACAACAAATTATTCCAAATGCCTAATTTTCCATGTTATTACTGATATTGAATGGAAGAATCTTCATTCTTCTCTTTCAAAAGCCAAAACCTTCTCTTCCAAATTTCTTGATCCGGAACTTCCACGTACTTATAATTTCGATGATTATGTACAAGCATGGTATTGTGCATTCTTACTCCAAAGCTATAACCATTCTTGGTTTTTTAGCTTTCATCCGCATCGTCTCCAAAAATGTGACATTTCCAATATGATTCCTTGAATGGTGGGATAGTTATGGAGCAATTCCCGACATTTTCCCGCATAACCTTCAAACCACTTTCCAACATTATCATTCCAAAGCAACATTTCCAGGATGCTTTGAATTCTCCAAGATATTTATTTCTCACAAATATTTCGCATTTCATGGATTATGTGCTGGAATTATTCCCTTACCAGACTCACTGAATCCAGACCTTATTTTTTAACTCGTGATTATCGGGTCAAATGGTGGAAAAATTTTAAGATTTATCCAAACATGTTAGACTATGTTTCCCAAGATCTCCAAAGATGGTCCATCCCGCCCTCCATGAGTATAATGACCGGACTAAGCAGAGTTTCCAAAGCAATATAAACAAGTACAAATCACCCCTCCAACAAACACATTTCATTCACCATCCTCATCCACCAAATCCAAAAAGAAAATTAAGCTAGCCATAAATAAAGCCGAACTATTTGATCAGTTCCTCCACTTTATTAACCAAAATAAACAGGTTCAATCTTCCGGGTCCAGTTCATCCGAGGCTTCCAAAGATTCGTATGGTGGGCCTTGTGCCCAAGATCCTTTTGATTTCTAAAAATAAGAAAGATCCCGCTAAGTGTTTTACACTTAGGCAAAAGTTAGGGACATAATTATTCCAGATTACAACAAGAATGCCCGGATGCAATTTCAAGTAATTTCTCATCAATTTCCAGGATGCATCAAACAAACTCCAAAGAACTTCCGGGCAACTTCCGAGCAATTTCCAAAAATCGTCGAAAGCAAATAGTAACTAGTGAATAGTGACGGCAATGAATAAGTGGTACTATTCATACTCCTACGTGGCACTATTCATATACTTACGTGGCATCTTCCCCAACATGGTCCAAAGTTCCAACAATAGTGGCAGACAAAGCATCCAACTGTAAAAGCGCACTACAAAAAAGCAAAGGCCAACACCTCTCCAAATGTCCAACAACTTTAATTTTATTTTGTCGTTTTAGTTTACTTAAGGATGTAAACTTACTTTAATTATTGTACTTTTACTTCTGTATTAAGTTTCTTAGCTTATAAATAGGTGTGTTTATTTTCATTTCAACTCAGAGCTAATTCCAGAGCAAAATAGAAAGAAAATACATTGTAAGAGAAAAGCTCTCAACCTCTCGAAATTTCACTCGAAAATTCCAAGTTTAAATATAAGTTCTTCAAGAAGTTTTTACTTCCTACTTCTTTAAATTATGTTTCCGTCTTATGTTTAGAATTACTCTTTTAGTTTTAGTTAGTTTTGTGTACTTCCTCTACAAACAAGGTCGCCTTTAGGGTTAATCTCCCCTTCCCCCGTCCCCGGGTTTATTCCCGGTATATAAACCCGGGACAGGGAAGGGAGATTAACCCTAAAGACCGACCTTGTTTATAGAGGAAGTACACAAAACTAACTAAAACCGAAAGAGTAATTCTAAACATAAGATGAAAACATAATTTAAAGAAGTAGGAAGTAAGAACTTACTGAAGAAACTTATATTTAAACTTGGAATTTTTACAGAATTGGAAATTTCAGAGGTTGAGAGCTTTTCTCTTACAATGTATTTTCTTTCTATTTTGCTTTGAGAATAAACCCAGGACAGGGGAAGGGGAGATTAACCCTAAAACTGACCTTGTTTGTAGAGGAAGTACACAAAACTAACTAAAACTGAAAGAGTAATTCTAAACATAAGATGGAAACATAATTAAAGGAAGTAGGAAGTAAGAACTTACTGAAGAAACTTATAATTAAACTTGGAATTTTTACAGAACTGGTAATTTCAGAGGTTGAGAGCTTTTCTCTTACAATGTATTTTCTTTCTATTTTGCTCTGGAATTAGCTCTTACATGTAAGTGTTTTGTTTTTTCAAGCTCTGAGTTGAAATGAAAATAAACACACCTATTTATAAGCTAAGAAACTTAATACAGAAGTAAAAGTACAATAATTAAAGTAAGTTTACAACATTAAGTAATCTAAAACGACAAATTAAAATTAAAGTTGTTGGACAGCTGGAGAAGTGTTGGCCTTTGCTTTTTGTAGTGCGCTTTTCGCCGGATGCATTATCTCGCCACTACCGTAGTAACTTTAGACAATGCTGGAGAAGGTGCCAAATAGATATATGAATAGTGCCACGTAAGAATATGAATAGTACTACTATTCATCGCCGTCACTATTCACCAGTCACTATTTACTTTTGACAAATCTTGGAAATTACTTGGAAATTTCCTAGAAGTTGCTGGAGCTTGTTTTGAGGCAACCTGGAAGTTGCTGAGAAATTGCATGACTTGTAACTGGAAACTAATTGCATGAAAATGCTGCTGGAAATTGGAATAATAATGTCCCTAACTTTTGCCTAAGTGTAAAACACTTAGCAGGATCTTTTTATTTTCTTTTCTTTTTCAAAATTAAATGGAATTTGTGTACAAGGCTCATCAAATAGACTATTTTGAGAGTTCAGTCTAAGTGATTAAAATTTACCCAAACATAAGGATCAGAAAAACTTGGATTACAAGCATTGGAACGAGAGAGTAAGGAATCAAAATGGGTTTTACCTTCTGAAGATAGGTAATGCCCTTGAGTAATTTTGTCTAAATATGGAGATAGTGGTTCGAATGTTTAATTCCCCGTGGAAAAATTTTGGGGAAAGAGTAGTAGGGAAGGCAACAAAGGGTATTGCCACAATGGATAAAGGTAACAATATTGTGATAATTTATGTAATGGTTGATATTTCGTAAGATGAAAAGAAAACCATTGGCTCGTGTTTTGGAAGGATTTAGAAATGAAGGGTTCCATATATTAATTGGATTTTCAAATGGAAGAGGATTAGCTGGAAAATTGATAAGGATGAGGTAATGGGCTGGTTTGAGGAGTCCATTTTCCATCTCAATATTGGCACAAATAATTTCTTCATAATTCCATTCTTGTTGTCTAATGGATTGTAAAGTGGAAAAAATATATTGCTGAAATTTGGAGAATTCTTGAAAAATTGGATCTTGAGGATGTGGAGTATCGTAAAATTTGCGAACCAAACCATATCGCCGTGTAAGGTAATATGGATTGTTTCTTTGGAGGTCATGTGCCCACAAATAAAAACCATGATTGAAAATACCAGTGTGTCCCTAGACTCGCCAATAATATCGACGAAAGATAATATGTTTTTTTAGAAAGATTGCAAAATGATGGTTGAATCTGGCAGTTTTTACTTTGTGGTAAATAATTCGTTGAATGTCTTCAGGTAAATATTGGATGTAGTAATGAAGTGGTTTGGATTTAGTAGATAAAGTATTGGAAGATAATGGAGAATGGTTTTTTGTAAGACGTAGTCTGGTGATGGTAAAAGGTTGGAGGTGAAATTTTGGAAGTGGATGCCAAATTTTCATTTGTTTTGGATGGTTCATACTGGATGTCCCTACAAGAATATGAGTTAGGAAATCAGAAAGAGACTTGTATTCTCTTTGTATAACTGCAATATCAAAATCAAAAGCAGATAGAATTGCCTGCCATCTTGCAAAATTTGGTTTGGAAACAATGTTTTTAACATCTTTTTGAAGAGTTTCTTTAGCTGATTAATAATCAATTCTTAAAAGAAAATTTTTACAATAAAGATCATTCTGAAATTTGGAAATACAGAGAACCATGGAAAATACTTCTTTTCGAACAGTGGAGTAACCATTTTGAGCACCTATCCATAAACCAGAATGGAAACGAACTAATTGTTTTGTTTTAGATTCTAATTTTTGCTTGAGGCTACCACCATAACCATTATCAGAGGTATCAGTTTTTACAATCATAAAGATATTTGGATTTGATAGACCTAAGCATGGAAGTGTTTTGACTCTAGATTTCAAAGATACGAACAAGATTAATATGTTCATCTCGTCCAAAGGCAAGGGTTATTTTGGAGATGCTTGTGTAATGGAGCACAAAACGTTCTCAAATTTGGAAAGAAATCAGAGATGTAATTCAAGCAACCAAGAAAACGTTGTAAATGAGTGTTAGTTTCAATTTCACCTGGAAATTTGTCAGCAAACTCAATTGTTCTGGCAATTGGGTTGATGGTTTTTTGATAAATGTTATGATTAAGAAATTGGACTTTTGTTTTGAAAAGCTTGAACTTTGGAGCAGAAACAACTAAACCATTATTCTTGTTAACTTGGAGAAATATGTGTAAATGCTTGAAATGTTGATCAATAGAAAACATAAGAACATCATCAATATAAACAATAGTAAATGGAGTATATGGAGTAAAAATATCATTCATAATATTTTGAAATTCTCATGGAGTATTTTGTATATCAAAAAACATTACATTCCATTTATGATGTCCTAATGGGACCGTAAATGCAGCTTGTAGAACAATTCGTTTCAGCAAAATTTGAATTTGCCGTAAGCCACTCTTTATATCAAATTTGGTAAGTATTTTGGAATCATAAAGGCTTTTAAGAAGACTTATTTCTTCTTTTAAAAAGGAAATCTGTTTTGATGTAATTAAGTTAGTTTGGAGAGAATGGAAAGAAATGTGTTTTCCCAAAGGAAGTATGAAAACCAGATTTGTTTTTCGAAAATGGATAAAGTTGAGTTAAAAATGGAGTACCGAGGATAATACCATGATTAATATCCTTAACAAGAGTGAAAGTAGTTTTGAAGCAATAATCATTATTACAGATATAAGCTTTGGAAAGTTTGTACCTGTTTTGGAGTTTTTGTCCATTAATACCGGACAGATGTTCGCTTGTTTTCTCATAGTATTTAGAAGGTATGAATCCTTCTTTAATACAATTGAGATCAAGACCATTATCAAATAAAGCAACAAGTAGTAATTTGGAAATCATGATCAATAATTAATTTAACTGGGCAATACCAACGTTGATAATTAATATGTTGACTAGTTGGAAAACTTTTTGGACGAGGGTAGTCAGAAGTTTGTTTTGAAGAATCATTTTGCTTAAGATTTTTGATTTGAGACTTTATCTGATTGATCTTATGTTGAAAATCTTGGAGTTTAGTAGCTTTTGGGGAAAAGCTTTTATCATAAGTTTTAGAAAATCGACAGTCATACTCTTTTGAAGATAAAGAATTTATTGGAGGAGAAATAGCATGCAAAATTGTATTTGGAAAATTGTTTTGTTCATAAACCTTTTTAATGTCTCCTAAAGGAAGACCTGATTTTTCATCAGCATCTTTTCCTTTATATGGAGTAGCTTCACAAGTTCTTCCTTTCTCAGGAGGAATTTGTAAATCTGTTAATGGAGGATGAATGGATGAAACTAATTCAGCATTTCTAAGAAACCATTTTTGAGCAATATTGGACTTAACACATAAATCAGAAAATGGATAAGGGATTTTTAAATTACTTAAGTAAATTGGAAGCCATGTGAAAAATGGAATATTAATACCTAATTCATTTAATTTGGAATAGTAATTTTCACGAATAAATTCTGTAGCAGATTTATCAAAGTGAGAGAAAAACCAAAATCGTTTTTCACGATTTTCTAGGGATTCAAAATCATTGGATAGCATAGGTTTATTAATTTGGAAACCGCTTTTTGTAATAACATTTAAACTGGAGAAATTTGGAGGTTTCATTTCAGACTTAGTTGGTGAAGGAAAATCATTTTCATCAACTATTTCTGGAATGAAATCTGAGTTTGGAAAAGTATTTGATCTTTCAGAAGAATAAAAAGATCTAATACCTTGAAATTTATAATTAAAGGAAGATGGAAAGTCCTTACTTGAATTAAATCGAATAAGTATGTTACTACCTGGTTGCTTATCCTTAGACTCTGTCAGAGAAGTTGGAATTGGCATTTCCCAAACAAATAGATCATCCTTTTGGGTAATCTGCTTCTTCTGGACTGGATCCTTACTGTCACCGAAGACCTTAGAAACACTACCGCTAACTTTACCTTTCACCATGTTTACCGATAACTTCACCACAATAGGTAACTCGAGGGACCACCGAGGACCACCTGAGGGACCACCACACCCGGAACACCTACCCACGACTTACCAACGACTTTACAGCCGACTCAAACCCAGGCCGACCAATCACCGACCAAACCCAAACTACAACACTACTACAAAGGGTTCTCAATAACAATGGCTAGAAGTAACCTTAGAGCACTTCGTCCTTGGCTCGATACCAAAGGTAAAAATAATTTCTCATCACCAACTAAGTCCGAAATGAAACCTCCCGACTTCTCCAGTTTTAAATACTATTACAAAAGGTGGTTTTCAAATTAATAAACCTATGCTTTCCAATGATTTTGAATCTCCGTAAAATCGTGAAAAACGACTTTGGTTTTTCTCCAACTTTGATAAACCTCGCTACAGAATTTATTCGTGAAAAATACTATTCTAAATTAAATGAATTAGGTATTAATATTCCATTTTTCACATGGCTTCCAATTTATTTAGGTAATTTAAAAATCCCTTATCCATTTTCTGATTTATGTGTTAAGTCCAATATTGCTCAAAAATGGTTTCTTCGCAATGGTGAATTAGTTTCATCCATTCATCCTCCATTAACGGATTTACAAATTCCTCCCGAGAAAGGAAGAACTTGTGAAACCGCTCCATATAAAGTAGGAATAGATGCCGATGATAACTCGGTCCTACTTTAGGGGACATTGAAAAGATTTCCCAACAAAATAAGTTTTCCAAAACTATTTCCCCTCAACTTAATTCTTTATCCTCAAAAAATTATGATAAAACACTTTCCCCTAAACCTATTGTTTCTTCCATTAAACTTCAAGATCTTCAACGTGAAATAAATTAGATAAAATCTCAAATAACAAATCTTGAGCAACAAGATCCTCCACAAGAAACTTTTAACTCCTCTCTTCCAATAACCCCTCCAACCATTCAACGAATTAATTATCAAAGATGGTATTGCCCAGTTACATTAATTCTTGATTATGATTTCCAAATTACTACTATTGCTTTATTTGACAAGTGGTGCCGATCTCACTTGTATTAAAGAAGGATTAATACCTTCTAAATACTATGAAAAAACTACGAACATTTGTCCAAGGCTAATGGACAAAGACTCCAAATCAGGTATAAACTTTCCAAAGCTTATATTTGTAATAATAATTATTGCTTCAAAACTGCTTTCACTCTTGTTAAAGATATTAATAATGGTATTATCCTTGGTACTCCATTTTTAACTCAAATTTATCCATTTTCAGTAAACAAGTTTGGTATCCATACTTCCATTTTTGGAAAAAGTATTTCTTTTCATTTCTCTACTCCATTACAAAATAAAGAAATCCATTCTCTCCAAACTAACTTGATTACATCAAAAAGAAAACAAATTTCATTTTTAAAAGAAGAAATGTCTTTCCAAAGAATAGAACAACAATTACAAAATCCTCATATTCAACAAAAAATAAAGAATTTCCAAGAAAAATTCCAACATGAAGTTTGTGCTGATATTCCAAATGCTTTTTGGGAAAGAAAAAAACATCTTGTTTTCCTTCCTTATGAAAAAGATTTTTCAGAACAACAGATTCCTACTAAGGCTCGACCAATTCAAATGAACCAAGAATTACTTGAAACTTGTAAGAAAGAAATACAAGTACTTCTTGATAAGAAGTTAATTCGCCCTTCTAAATCCCCTTGGTCTTGTGTTGCTTTCTATGTCATGAATCAGGCAGAAAAAGAAATAGGTGTTCCAAGATTAGTTATTAATTATAGACCTCTTAATAAGGTCCTTCAATGGATTCGTTATCCAATTCCTAATAAAAAGGATCTTCTTAATAGGCTTTATGACTCCAAAATATTTTCCAAATTTGATATGAAAAGTGGCTTTTGGCAAATTCAAATTGCTGAAACAGATCGTTATAAAACTGCATTTACAAATCCCATTTGGACATTATGAATGGAATGTAATGCCTTTTGGTTTAAAGAATGCTCCATCGTAATTCCAAAACATTATGAATGATATTTTTACTCCATATACTACATTTACTATTGTTTATATTGATGATGTTCTTGTGTTTTCCAATTCTATTGACCAACATTTCAAGCATTTACACATATTTCTCCAAGTTATCAAGAAAAATGGTTTAGTTGTTTCTGCTCCAAAAATCAAGCTTTTCCAAACAAAAATCCAATTTCTTGGTCATGACATTTTTCAAGGAACCATTAAACCAATTGCAAGAGCAATTGAGTTTGCTGACAAATTTCCGAGATGAAATTAAAGATAAAACTCAATTACAACGTTTTCTTGGTTGCTTGAATTACATCTCCGATTTCTTTCCAAATTTGAGAAAGTTTTGTGCTCCATTATACAAAGGCGTCTCCAAATAACCCTTGTCCTTGGACAGATGAACATACTAATATTGTTCCTATGCTAAAATCTAGAGTCAAAACACTTCCATGCTTAGGTCTACCAAATCCAAATGCCTTTATGATTGTAGAAACTGATGCCTCTGATGATGGTTATGGAGGTATCCTCACACAAAAATTAGAATCTAAAACAGAAAAATTAGTTCGTTTCCATTCTGGTTTATGGATAGGTGCTCAAAAGGGTTACTCCACTGTTCGAAAAGAAGTATTATCCATAGGTCTCTGTATTTCCAAATTTCAGGATGATCTTTATTTTAAAAAATTTCTTTTAAGAGTTGATTGTAAATCAGCCAAAGAAATTCTTCAAAAGGATGTTCAGAACATTGTTTCCAAACAAAATTTTGCAAGATGGCAGGCAATTTTATCTGCTTTTGATTTTGATATTGAATTTATACGAGGAGAAAATAATTCTCTTCCTGATTTCCTAACTCGTGAATTTTTGCAGGGACATTCAGTATGAAAAATCCAAAACAAATGAAAATTTAACATCCACTTCCAAAATATCATCTCCAACCTTTTTCCATTACCAAACCACATCTCACAAAAAAACCATTCTCCATCATCTTCCAATACAATATCTACTAAATCCAAACCACTTCATTACTACATCCAATATTTACCTGAAGATATCCAACGAATTATTTACCACAAAGTAAAAACTGCCAGATTCAACCATCATTTTGCAATCTTTTTAAAAAAACATATTATCTTTCGTCGATATTATTGGCGAGTCTAGGGACACACTGGTATTTTCAATCATGGTTTTTATTTGTGGGCACATGACCTCCAAAGAAACAATCCATATTACCTTACATGGCGATATGGTTTGGTTCGCAAATTTTACGATACTCCACATCCTCAAGATCCAATTTTTCAAGAATTCTCCAAATTTCAAAGCAATATATTTTTCCCCACTTTACAATCCATTAGACAACAATAATGGATTTATGAAGAAATTATTTGTGCCAATATTGAGATGGAAAATGGACTCCTCAAACCAAACCCATTACCTCATCCTTATCAATTTTCCAACTAATCCTCTTCCATTTAAAAATCCAATTAATATATGGAACCCTTCATTTCTAAATCCTTCCAAAACACGAGCCAATGGTTTTCTTTTCATCTTAAGAAATATCAACCATTATATAAATTATCACAATATTGTTACCTTTATTCATTGTGGCAATACCACTGTTGCCATCCCTACTACTCTTTCCCAAAAAAATTCCACAGGAATTAAACATTCCGAACCACTATCTCCATATTTAGACAAAATTACTCAAGGGCATTACCTATCTTCGAAGGTAAAACCCATTTTGATTCCTTACTCTCCCGTTCCAAGGCTTGTAATCCAAGTTTTTCCGATCCTTATGTTTGGGTAAATTTTAATCACTTAGACCGAACTCTCAAAATAGTCTATTTGATGAGCCTTGTACACAAATTCCATTTAATTTTGAAAAAGTAAAGAAAATAAAAAGATCCCGCTAAGTGTTTTACACTTAGGCAAAAGTTAGGGACATTATTATTCCAATTTCCAAGCAAGATTTTCATGCAATTAGTTTCCGATTACAAGTCATGCAATTTCTCAAAGAACTTCCAGGTTGCCTCAAAACAAGCTCCAAGAACTTCTAGGAAATTTCCAAGTAATTTCCAAGATTTGTCAAAAGTAAATAGTGACCGGTGAATAGTGACGGCGATGAATAGTAGTACTATTCATATTCTTACGTGGCACTATTCATATATCTATTTGGCACCTTCTCTAGCATTGTCAAAAGGATCTTGGGCACAAGGCCCACCATACAAATCCGGGCTGGAAGCCTCGGATGATCCGGAACCTGGAAGATTGAACCTGTTTATTTTGGTTAATAAATTGGACGAACCGATCAAATAGTTCAGCTTTATTTATGGTCGGCTTAATTTTCTTTTTGGATTTGGTGGATGAGGATGGTGAATGAAATGTGTTTGTTGGAGGGGTGATTTGTACTTGTTTATATTGCTGGAAACTCGCTTAGTCCAGTCATTATACTCATGGAGGGCAGATGGACCATGCCGGAGATACTGGAAAACACGACCTAACATGTTTGGATAAATCTTAAAATTTTTCCACCATTTGACCCGATAATCACGAGTTAAAAAATAAGGTCCGGATTCAAAGGAGTCCGGTAATGGAATAATTCCAAAGACATAATCCATGAAATGCGAAATATTTGACAAAAAAATAAATAATATCGGAGAATTCAAAGCCTTCCCGGAAATGTTGCTTTGGAATGATAATGTTGGAAAGTGGTTTGAAGGTTGTCTGCGGGAAAATGTCGAATTGCTTCATAACTATCCCACCATTCATGGAACCATATTGGAAATGTCACATTTTTCCTCGAGATACCGGATGAAAGCTAAAAAACCAAGAATGGTTATAGCTTTGGAGTAAGAATGCACAATGCCATGCTTGTACATATTCATGGAAATTATAAGTCTGTGGGAAGTTCTGATCAAGAAATTTGGAAGAGAAGGTTTTGGCTTTTGAAAGAGAAGAATGAAGATTCTTCCATTCAATATCAGTAATAACATGGAAAATTAGGCATTTGGAATAATTTGTTGTGGAGCTAATATTATCCTTAATGTAACAAGAATTTGTGTCATGAAGGATATTTCGTAATATTGGATTGGTTTGGTAATTTCAAAAGGAAACCAATTGAAACCATCCGGAATTTTGGTTTTGACATATTTGGATATTTTGTGATTAAACTCTTCTTAGGAAGAAAATGTGTTGGAGGTAAAATTGGTTAAAAATAGATTGGAATAATGTTGTTTGAGGTGATATGAAATATCGTAGTATATGGATGGGTAATTGGAGGGGCTATGTCCGGGAAGTGTTCGAGTATAGGAATTTGGAGGGTAATTTGTCAAATTGGAGGATTGGTTTATGGAAAGAGGAACATTTTCTCGTGGGAATGAATTACTATACCTTTTTCCTTTTGTTGCCTGGAGGCATGATCCTTGGAATTTTGCATTCCGTTCATCCCCGCAGAAATCATATTAATCGCTTATAGATAGAGTTAGTTTGGAGATTATGGACATCCGAATGTTGTAACTTGGCAAAAATTTGAAAGAAATTGGTTTATTATCTATGACAAGATGAATACCAACTTCATTGACAGAAAATGGATACATTTGAGTGAAGAATGGAGTACCAAGAATAATATTAAGATTTTTGACAAGAGTAAATGGAGTTTGAAAATAATAATCATTATTGAAAATGGACGCATTAGATAATTTGTATTCAATATGGAGTGTTTAACTATTAGCAATAGTTAAATGATCAGTAGCATGCTCATAATAATGGGAAGGAATTAAATCTTCCTTTATGCAATTAAGATCAGCACCACTGTCAAATAATGCAACATCATTAATTTGGAATTCATCATCAATAACTAATGTAATTGGACAAAACCATTTTTGAAAATGAAAGCGATGGATAATTTGAAGAAACTTTTCATTTTCAATTGGAGTATCGGAGATCCGAATTGAATTAGTCAGGATGGGAGGTTCTGCAGTAGTTTCATTTGTTTCAAAACAGGAATGTTGGAGCAAAGTAATTTTAGCTTCAAGTTCTTAATCTTTGGTTTGGAGATTTAAAATATTTTGATCAAGATCTTGAATATGAGATTTTAACTAAGACACCTCATTTTGAAGATCATGAGTAGTGATTGGAGAAAGAGATGGTTGGTGAAATGGAGAATCAGCAAGAATTTTTTGAAGACTAAAAGAAACCGGTTTTTGTTTTTCCACTAATGGAGAAGATTTTAAAACAATTTCCGAAGTTGTTCAAGATACTCGTTTTTGGAGATTACTATCCGGAATTTTCTCAATAATATCAAGAAGTAATTCCTTTTCTTTATCTTTTTTGGAAATGACACAAAGTCCTTGAGAACAAAATTGGAGAGAATGATCAGAATTTAATTCATCGTAATCCCGATCACAATCTAACCGGTAAATGGCATGATCGGAGTCGAATGATTAGATCCTTCTCGGTTCACTCGATTTAATTGGAAAACATTTAAAAGTTTATCTCGCAAGTCCGGATTGTCATGGAAAATCTCATTAATCTTATTTTTGAAATGACAATTATTTGCCTTGTGACTAGGTTTACCACACTTATAGCAAATAATTTTTTGGAAATCATTTTTTGAAAATTCTTTTGGAAATGTCTTCTTTTTTTTTTGGTAAAAATTATCGAAGATGGAATGGGTTTTTGACGAAAGTTTTGAGTCCGTTTGAGTTGCTATTTTCTCGATGGAAGAAGGAGCTTGAATTTTCTCAAAGCCAAAGGCTTCATAGAAAGATCCAAGTTCTTTTCTTTGCGGAGCTTTCTCATTACCATACTTAGATTGGATTTTAAGCTCATTACAAAGAGATAATCCTTCTCTCTTAATGAAACCAAATAATTGACCATAGGTTAAAGTTCCATAGTCAATTGAAACTTCTTTTAATTTTTGGAAAATTCTTTGAGCAAATAAATTTGGATGTCCAGAAATAAATTTCTCTTCCCAAAATGATTGCGAAGAATCATTTCTGGCAAGAACATTTGAAAGGAAAACATCTTTGTCCCAACGATAATCATTTAAGGTTGGACAACGAAGAATGCAAAGGATTATAGAATTGGAATTAAGATGCTCAGTACTAGATCCTAGAAAATGGAGACTCGATGGTTTGGATTAACAGAATAAATCCATCTTTTTCTTGCTTCTCATTTTCATGAGAACAAATTTATGTTTGTTGTGCGGGAGTTAAAGTATTTTCCCACCAATATTTGAGTTGACCTGTAAAACCATTAGTAATAAGTTCCGCAATTTGGTCATTAGTCATATCATTGGAAGTATAAGCATTAGCAGTAATGCACATTTCATGAAGAACTTTTGCAATTTCAAAGTCCGATCTACCATCTATATTCCAATCATATAGTTGGTCACCGTAATAAATATTTTGAGGACCATAAGTTCCTCGTTCTTCAAACCGGAGATCCCGGAGGAGTAGGTCCGGAATAATAATTACGCATTGAATTATTGTTCCAATTTTTATTGGAAATACGATTAACTTGATTTGGGAATTCATCATCCGAAAAAACTTTAGCAATTTCTTTTGCCTTTTTGTCCTTGTCTAAATAGGTGATGTTTTTATCTAGTTTTTCAGAAATTCGTTTGAGAAGAATTTTGCTACTTGGTCCAAAAGTTTTTGGAAAATGAGTTGGAACATGAATAATGGGTCCGGAAATTTCATTTGGAAAACTGGATGATGGTTGTTCACGAAGTGAAATTCCGTTAAACTTTCTAGATAAATCATCAAAATCTTTGGAATAATTAGGGTCGGGATTTTTGAGGGATAAAGTATCAATTTGAATAGAAATTTGTTGAACTTGTTTGGAAATAGTATGCAAAATAGTATTGGAAAAATTATTTTGTTTATAAACCATTTTAATGTCCCCTAAAGTAGGAATTGATTTATCATCGATTCCCTTCCTACTTTATATGGAGCAGACTTCACAAGTCTTACCTTCTTCAGTAGAAACTCGTAAACCTGTTAATGGAGGATGAATAGATGAAACTAGTTCACCATTTTTGAGAGTCCATTTTTGAGCAATATTTGACTTAACACATAAGTCAGAAAATGGATAAGGAATTTTTAAATTACTTAAGTAAATTGGAAGCCATGTGAAAAATGGAATATTAGCACTTAATTCATTTAATTTGGAATAGTATTTTTCTCTAATAAACTCCGTAGCAGGTTTATCAAAGTTAGAGAAAAAACAAAATCGTTTTTCACGATTTTCTAGAGATTCAAAATCATTGGAAAGCATAGGTTTATTAATTTGGAAACCACCTTTTGTAATAGTATTTAAACTGGAGAAATCAGGAGGTTTCATTTCAGACTTAGTTGGTGATGAGAAATTATTTTCATCAACTACTTCTGGAATGAAATCTGAGTTTGGAAAAGTAATTGATCTTTCAGAAGAATAAAAAGATCTAATACCTTGAAATTTATAATTAAAGGAAGATGGAAAGTCCTTACTTGAATTAAATCGAATAAGTATGTTACCACCTGGTTGCTTATCCTTAGACTCCGTCGAGAGGTTGGAATTGGCATTTCCCAAACAAATATATATATACATGTATATATATGTATATATATATATATGTATATATGTATATATATGTATGTATATATGTATATATATGTATGTATATATCCCTATCTGCTATAACTAGATATTCTTGCTTTTTCTTTTTAAAATACTTTGTTAAATGTGTGAAGTCAAATTTTTCCTTATCTACTATTTTATCGGGTGACAAAGTAAATCCTTCATATTTTAATGAATTGTATTTTTGTAAATCAAAAATAGCTCTTTGATTTCTATGTTGTTCCGTAATATCTTCATCATAATCAACTTGTTGTAGTTCCTTACTCATCACTATCGGTTTCAATATTATCTTTTTCTTCATTACTTTCTTCATGACTTACTATTCCATTGATTTCATCATTATCTGTTTCATATTCGAGCACATATATTTCTTCATCTGGTGGTATATTGGTTTTACCTAATTCATATTCTACTAAATGGAGTTCAATGAAATTTACATTTTTAATATTTTTTGTATGATTTTTATTTGTCTTTGTTTTGCATTCTCTTGTTATATGACCTATCTGTCCACAATTGTAACATTTACATCTTTTGGGGTTTTTTGCATATTTATAAATTTTTCTTTTAATAAAGTAATTTTTATTTGATCTTTTCTTATTTTTATATTTTCCATATGGTTTGAATCTTTTGTATCGTCTTCGCATCAATTTAGGTCTTTTTGCTTTATATCTTTTATTTAATTTGTGACATCCAAATTTAGGTATTTCATAATATTTATCCATAAATGCTTGGAATCTTCCTCGGGGCATTTTTATATCCAAAAGGTAATACATTCCATTCATAAAATCCGCTAGGGACTTTGAATGCTGTTAATTGTTTAGAGTCTTCGGTTAATTTTAATTGGTGAAAACCACTTTTACAATCAAATTTTGAAAAATAATTGTAACCTTGTATTTGCCTCATTTTAAGTATCTTATTTGGTATAGGGTAGTTATATGTATTTGTTTTTTCATTTAGGATTCGATAGTCTATAACCATTCGGGTTTTACCTCTTTTTTGTTCGGAGTGATTATTAACTATAAATGCACTCGCTACTATGTTTTGAGTTACTTGGTCTAATTAATTGGCCGCCTAATAGCTCCGTTATATGCATTTTAAATTCCTTTTCATCTCTTTGGGTATTATTAAAGGGTTTTTGTGATATAATACTGTTTGGGTCTTTTAATGTTATTTTTATTTCTGTTTTATGCTTATGCCAATTTTCTAATGGATTGTCACTACATAGTTCTTCCAATTGGTTCTTCAAAGGTGTAAGTTTATCTAAATGTAATATTCCTATTTCCATTATGTCAAGAGTGTTATTCTCCTTTTTAGTATCCTAACAACAAAGATTGCACTACTAGATATAAACATTGAATATGTTATAACCCTAAATAACAAAATAATATTAGGAAAAGATCTCTTAGAAAAGGTTAAACCATGGAAACTAAAACCAAGATTATTTTGAATTTACATATAATCAAACCCAATATAAAACTAAAACAATGAATGAATAACACTATACCCAGTTTAATCGAACTAATAAAATTACAAAAACAGGTTAGAAATAGCACAAGAAGAAAAGGTTTATCCCGAGTCAAAGACTAAACTACATTAGATTTGCAGGATGTCATCGCTATAGTATACAATTATATTCTAAAAAGGTATAAGAGAAAACTAGAGACATAGAAATATTAGAACAGCGATTACATAAAATGAAAAATGACTTAGTAATTCTTAATCACCATGAGTAATTTAATCTATATACTTATAAAAATAACTTTTGACGGATATAAAAGTAGATATTATACACCAATGGTAGATACAGGAGCACAAACAACAATAATGAAAGAAAATTGTTTACCGGAATGGAAAACCCTACGTACACCATTTCGAATAAATGGATTTAATAATTATAGCAAGAAAATTACAAACGTAAAAATACAAATTTGGGATAAAATTTTACTTATACCTAAGGTATATTGCTTTGAATTAATAGGAAAAGATATTATATTAGGAACAAATTTCTTAAACCAATATAAACCATTTAGTATAGATAAATAATTTCTTACCCTGTTTACCCCTTGTCGACATAAGTTAAAAGCCAAGGTTGTTACTAATAAAAACGATTACCAATTGAGTGGAAAAAATGTGCAATAGGTACGAAGCAAAAATAGTCCAAAAAAATGCATACTAAAAAGGAGAATAACACTCTTGACATAATAGAAATAGGAATATTACATTTAGATAAA
Organism: Beta lomatogona; assembly: GCA_947646795.1. Taxonomy (NCBI): domain Eukaryota; kingdom Viridiplantae; phylum Streptophyta; class Magnoliopsida; order Caryophyllales; family Amaranthaceae; genus Beta; species Beta lomatogona. The sequence continues at coordinate 68,328 of CANSNZ010001464.1, read as the reverse complement.
CTTACACCTTTGAAGAACCAATTGGAAGAACTATGCAAAGTGACAATCCATTAGAAAATTGGCATAAGCATAAAACAGAAATAAAAATAACATTAAAAGACCCAAACAGTATTATATCGAAAAACCCTTTAATAATACCCAAAGAGATGAAAAGGAATTTAAAATGCATATATCGGAACTATTAGTCGGCCAATTAATTAGACCAAGTAACTCAAAACATAGTAGCAAGGTGCATTTATAGTTAATAATCACTATGAACAAAAAAGAGGTAAAACCCGAATGGTTATAGACTATCGAATCCTAAATGAAAAAACAATTACATATAATTACCTTATACCAAATAAGATATTTAAAATGAGGCAAATACAAGGTTACAATTATTTTTCAAAATTTGATTGTAAAAGTGGTTTTCACCAATTAAAATTAACCGAAGACTCTAAACAATTAACAGCATTCAAAGTCCCTAGCGGATTTTATGAATGGAATGTATTACCTTTTGGATATAAAAATGCCCCAGGAAGATTCCAAGCATTTATGGATAAATATTTAAATCAATTATCAAATTGTGTAGTCTACATTGATGACATACTAATTTATTCGAAAACTCAAGAAGAACATTATAAGTTATTAGAACAGTTTATAGAAATAATTAAAACTAGTGGTATAGTTTTAAGCAAAAAGAAAATGAAATTATTTAAAACTCAGATTGAATTCTTAGGATTTGAAATAGATAAAGCTGGAATAAAAATGCAAGACCATATAGCTCAAAAAATTATAGAGTTTCAACAAGAAATTAATACTAAAAAGGAATTACAAAAGTTCTTAGGAATAGTTAATCGAAGTTAGAGAATTTATCCCTAAACTATCACAATATACTTGAACCATTAACAAAAAAACTAAAGAAAGACTATGATTTTAGATGGAATGATACTCGACACAAAGACTTTAGAAAAAATTAAAGAATTAGTCGAGAAAGTTACCAAAACTAAGTTTTCCCGATGAAGACAAAGAATTTACATGGATAGTGGAAACAGATGCTAGTGAAACTAATAACGCAGAGCAGTATTAAAGTATAGATATAAAAACGATAAAAAGGAATATGTTTGTCGATATCACTCAGGAACATTCAAAGCAAATGAAATCAATTGGGATATAAATAAAAGAGAGTTAAAAGCAGTAAAGTATGGAATTAAAAAATTTGAATGTTACATAGTTTATAGTAAATTTATAATCGTAACAGATAATAGAAGCTGTTAAAAGTTGGCTAACCCAAAAATTGCGGAATTCAATTACGAGGAAGGAGATAAACAGGATTGTAGCGAGATATTAACCAGTATGAGTTTAATATCGAATTACTAAAAACTAACGAAAATGTTTTGCGGACTATCTCTCAAGACATAGTTCAACAACCGATTATAGAAAATCGGGAGCTCAAGATACAACTCAAAAGATAATGGAAGAATTTGCTTCTATGAAAAGAGAAGCCACTTCCAGCAATCCTAATATGGAGCAAGCAGATATTGGCACTAGCCAAAAATATAAAAGCCGAGTTATCACAAGAAAAGTTAACTCCCATTTCAAAAGAAGTATGTCCCTACAAACCTATAACCCCAATCAAGCCAATAACCCTACTCCAGTTATCAATGGAATAAACTTTCCAAGCTTAATACCAGATACCACTTCATTTAAGGAAAAATTAACCTTAGGTACCAAACAAACAATGATCCCTCAAGTTCGCCAATATATAGATTATTTCTTACTTATTGCCAATAGGCTAAATACCTTCCCAGAGATAACCACAAAAGACCGCCATGGAGAGATCGAAGGTGGATATGTTACTAACCCTTTAAAAAGGGTAAACGAGTTAATAGCATTGCCTGGTTGCAATGCAAATTTAATCAAAGCAGCTTATGATTATGGCCTTCTTAATTCAGTATATACACTGAATGGAGAGGAGCTATCATCAATTCCTGATCTATATAAAGCAGCTAAAAGTTACTTGCATATTACAAAATCTCCGATGATTTTTGTTTGATGCTATACCGCCCCAGGCGAAGTTACTTTCTCCGAGATAAAACCATGTATTAGGGTTGTTAAAATGGGCTGTACAACAAATTTTATCTTTCCCGAAGAAATTAAGGCACAGCCAGAATTAAATCGCAATGAGATACCAGACCTCCTCAGAGAAAAGAGGGCAGTCAAGATAAAAGCAATTTATGAAGCCTTGCTTAGCATGGTCAAGACTTATGTCTGGATAAATCATAAAGAGTTAAACACATTAATTATATCTCAAAGCAAATCATACGGCCATGATGCGGTCGAAACCATTAAGTCATGGATATGGAGCACGCTCCACCCGGATCAGCGCCCGATTACGCGGTATTTACCAAGGAATTTTCTAACTGAAGATACTTTGAAGAGATATTGCAGTTGGATGCAACAAAATAATAACCACTCATGCGTGATGTGTGGAGTTAAGCAAATGATTGTACCAATAATCGAAGATATGGACAGTTATGAAGATGGAGCTGAATCATCTAACATTGCAGTATCAACTACAGAGATAGAACACAGCGTACCAGAATAAAACATATGTCTACAAAGATAAGCACTGTAAAATAGAGATATTTTATCATGTAACAGATAAACTTTGTAATAGTTACAACGGGACAAAAGTTAGGCGGCTAACGCGTAAAATATGTGAATAGTGAATAGTGAACAGTACTTTTACTGTAGCACTTTTCTTTGTAGCAAATAGTAATATGAATAGTTTTGTAAAATTGTACGACACTTGTAATAACTTTGCCTATAAATAAGATCATTGGTGAAGCAAAGGATCATCGAGCAAGCTTCTCACCACTCACAGACTCTTCCTTTCTCCCTATATTTTCTTCTCTCAAATAATAAACACGTTGCATCCCCCATAGTTGGTATCGAGCTTGCTATTCACAAGACCGGAGTTACTTACTTAGAGCTAGTTATTCAAGATATTTCACAGACAATTATGGAAGCAGATAAGGTAACCTCTTTTCTTATGAAATAAATTAAAATTCAATCCCCTAGTTTATAACAATATTGAGATCTGTTAAGATGATTCTATAATTTCATATAAGATGTATGCTATCTTAATTATGCTTTCCCAGATTAAGTAAAATCATGTTTAGAAACCAAGAGACAATTGGTAGCGAGGAGCCCGTTTAGCCGTTGAAAATAAGAAGGCGTTGAGGGCGTGATGCATAAACCTATGTGGTGAGGTTGAAAAACATGAATTTCTTTAATTATGCTAAAGTGCTTAAGGGTTGTCAAAGCGATTAGCGGTAGTGTTTATTATTTGAGAGAAGAAAATATAGGGAGAAAGGAAGAGTTGTGAGTGGTGAGAAGCTTGCTGATGATCCTTTGCTTCACCACGTGATCTTATTTATAGGCAAAGTTATTACAAGTGCCGTACAATTTTACAAAACTATTCATATTACTATTTGCTACAAGTGAAAAGTGCTACGGAAAAGTAACTTCTTCACTATTCACTATTCACATATTTTACGCGTTAGCCGCCTAACTTTTGTCCCGTTGTAACTATTACAAAGTTTATCCGTTACATGATAAAATATCTCTATTTTATAGTGCTTATCTTTGTAGACAGATGTTTTATTCCGGTACGCCGTGTTCTATCTCTCGTAGTTGATACTAGCAGTCTTAGATGATTCAGCTCTATCTTCATAACTCGTCCATATCTTCGATTATTGGTACGATCATTTGCTTAACTCCACGCATCTTACATGAGTGGTTATTATTTTGTTGCATCCAACTGCAATATCTCTTCAAAGTATCTTCGAGTTAGAAAATTCCTTGGTGAATACCGCGTAATCGGGCGCTTGATCCGGGTGGAGCGAGGCTCCATATCCATGACTTAATGGTTTCGACCGCATCATGGCCGTATGATTTACTTTGAGATATAATTAATGTGTTTAACTCTCTATGATTTATCCAGACATAAGTCTTGACCATGCTAAGCAAGGCTTCATTAATTGCTTTTATCTTGACTGCCCTCTTTTCTCCCGAGGGAGGTCCGGTATCTCATTGCGATTTAATTAAGTCGTGCCTTAATTTCTTCGGGAAAGATAAAATTTGCTTGTACAGCCCATTTTAACAACCCTAATACATGGTTTTATCTCGGAGAAAGTAACTTCGCTCAGGGCGGTATAACATCTTACAAAAATCATGGGAGATTTTGTAATATGCAAGTAACTTTTAGCTGCTTTATGTAGATCAGGAATTGATGATAGCTCCTCTCCATTCAGTGTATATACTGAATTAAGAAGGCCATAATCATAAGCTGCTTTGATTAAATTTGCATTGCAACCAGGCAACGCTATTAACTCGTTTACCCTTTTTAAAGGGTTAGTAACATATCCACCTTCGATCTCTCCATGGCGGTCTTTGGTGGTTATCTCTGGGAAGGTATTTAGCCTATTGGCAATAAGTAAGAAATAATCTATATATTGGCGAACTTGAGGGATCATTGTTTGTTTGGTACCTAAGGTTAATTTTTCCTTAAAAGAAGTGGTATCTGGTATTAAGCTTGGAAAGTTTATTTCATTGATAACTGGAGTAGGGTTATTGGCTTGATTGGGGTTATAGGTTTGTAGGGACATACTTCGTTTGTAAGGGGAGTTAACTTTTCTTGTGATAACTCGGCTTTTATATTTTTGGCTAGTGCCAATATCTGCTTGCTCCATATTAGGATTGCTGGATGTGGCTTCTCTTTTCATAGAAGCAAATTCTTCCATTATCTTTTTGAGTTGTATCTTGAGCTCCTGATTTTCTATAATCAGTTGTTGAACTATGTCTTAAGAGATAGTCTGCAAAACAGTTTTCGTTAGTTTTTAGTAATTCGATATTAAACTCATACTGGTTAATATCTGCTACAATCCTGTTTATCTCCTTCCTCGTAATTGAATCCTGCAATTTTTGGGTTAGCCAACTTTTAACAGTTCTATTATATGTTCTGATTATAAATTTACTATAAACTATGTAACATTCAAATTTTTTAATTCCATATTTGTATAGATATAAAAGCTGAGTTATATCTATACATTGGCGAATAATTCGAAGAGAATTTAGTAATGCAAATGCAGACTTAAAATATGCTATAGCCAAAAAGGAGTATTGTAAGTCCCAATTATATAATATGCAAATATGTTCTATGTGTCCAGAAGATTTAAATAGATATAATTGTGCATTCCAAATGAATTATTATGAATTAGGAACCGGAACCCCTGAACAATTAGCAGTATTTCGAAAACTATATTTTGAAAAATTACCAATACCTATAAATACTATGGTACAACAAGCCTTTTACACAGAACCTAAAACAGGAACTTTAGGAGAACAAATAGCATATTTACAAGCATGGTATAAAAATTATTATATGGAAGTTAATAACCAAAAGGAATTTAAACGACAAGCTAAATTTAGTGACTGTTGTGAAAAATATGAAATACCTAAATTTGGATGTCACAAATTAAATAAAAGATATAAAGCAAGAAGACCTAAATTGATGCGAAGACGATACAAAAGATTCAAACCATATGGAAAATATAAAAATAAGAAAAGATCAAATAAAAATTACTTTATAAAAAGAAAAATTTATAAATATGCAAAAAACCCCAAAAGATGTAAATGTTACAATTGTGGACAGATAGGTCATATAGCAAGAGAACGCAAAACAAAGACAAATAAAAATCATACAAAAAATATTAAAAATGTAAATTTCATTGAACTCCATATAGCAGAATATGAATTAGGTAAAACCAATATACCACCAGATGAAGAAATATATGTGCTCGAATATGAAACAGATAATGATGAAATCAATGGAATAGTAAGTCATGAAGAAAGTAATGAAGAAAAAGATAATATTGAAACTGATAGTGATGAGTAAGGAACTACAACAAGTTGATTATGATGAAGATATTACGGAACAACATAGAAATCAAAGAGCTATTTTTGATTTACAAAAATACAATTCATTAAAATATGAAGGATTTACTTTGTCACCCGATAAAATAGTAGATAAGAAAAAAATTTGACTTCACACATTTAACAAAGTATTTTAAAAAGAAAAAGCAAGAATATCTAGTTATAGCAGATAGGGAACATGTTATAGATATAACCCAAGTGCAAGGAAATACTAGAGTTCCTTTAATAACACAACAAGTGTTAAATGAAGAAATAACCAAAATTAACAATACATTAAAAAATAAACCAATTACATTTAGATTTGTAGAACTAGCAGCCATCGAAATAATAATAAAAGCATGTTTGAAAGAAGGAATAGATACTCCCTTAGAGTTAGAACTAGCTGATGACAGAATAAGAGAACCAGTAGAACAAGCTATTATAGCACAACTTAAAGGAAATCTTATTTATCAGAAAATAAGATTCATAATTAAACCAAATTATTCTATAAGTTTAACTGACGAAAACATAGAAAAAGCATTAGTATTATATTGGATGCTAAGTGGAATAAACATGACCAATGGATCAAAAGTTATGACAAGTACAATGTAAGAATGCTTATATTTTAACAGACCAACATCAAGTCTATACCAAAAATAAATTGAGACCAATTACTATAGATACCCCTTTTACGGATCTTATATTACCTATAGAAAAAGGATTAAAATTATATTCAAAACCAAACTATGAAGATTTAGAAATAGTAAAGAAACGATTAAGTATTTCTCGATCCAAACGACATTTAACTGACAGTCTACCTATTCAACTAAAATCATATGAACATTATATAATTATACAAATAGGAACAAAAAACCTAACAGCACAAGTAGACATCAACATTGAAAATAATTATATTCCATTAGAAAAACTATCTCTTAACATCAATGAGAATTTTAAATTAATTAACCTAACAACAAAGATTGCACTACAAGATATAAACATTGAATATGTTATAACCCTAAATAACAAAATAATATTAGGAAAAGATTTCTTATAAAAGGTTAAACCATGGAAACTCAACCAAGATTATTTTGAATTTACATATAATCAAACCCAATATAAAACTAAAACAATCAATGAATAACACTATACCCAGTTTAATCGAACTAGTAAAATTACAAAAACTGTTAGAAATAGCACAAGAAGAAAAGGTTTATCCGAAGTCAAAGACTAAACTACATTAGATTTGCAGGATGTCATCGCTATAGTATACAATTATAGCGATGACATCCTCGCAAATCTAATGTAGTTTAGTCTTTGACTTCAGTAAAAAATTTGAATGTTACATAGTTTATAGTAAATTTATAATTAGAACAGATAATAGAACTGTTAAAAGTTGGCTAACCCAAAAATTGCAGGATTCAATTACGAGGAAGGAGATAAACGAGATTGTAGCGAGATATTAACCAAGATGAGTTTAATATCGAATTACTAAAAACTAACGAAAACTGTTTTTTGCGACTATCTCTCAAGACATAGTTCAACAACCGATTATAGAAAATCGGGAGCTCAAGATACAACTCAAAAAGATAATGGAAGAATTTGCTTCTATGAAAAGAGAAGCCACTTCCAGCAATCCTAATATGGAGCAAGTAGATATTGGCACTAGCCAAAAATATAAAAGCCGAGTTATCACAAGAAAAGTTAACTCCCCTTTCAAACGAAGTATGTCCCGACAAACCTATAACCCCAATCAAGCCAATAACCCTACTCCAGTTATCAATGAAATAAACTTTCCAAGCTTAATACCAAATACCACTTCTTTTAAGGAAAAATTAACCTTAGGTACCAAACAAACAATGATCCCTCAAGTTCGCCAATATATAGATTATTTCTTACTTATTGCCAATAGGCTAAATACCTTCCCAGAGATAACCACAAAAGACCGCCATGGAGAGATCGAAGGTGGATATGTTACTAACCCTTTAAAAAGGGTAAACGAGTTAATAGCGTTGCCTGGTTGCAATGCAAATTTAATCAAAGCAGCTTATGATTATGGCCTTCTTAATTCAGTATATACACTGAATGGAGAGGAGCTATCATCAATTCCCGATCTATATAAAGCGACTAAAAGTTACTTGCATATTACAAAATCTCCCATGATTTTTGTAAGATGCTATACCGCCCCAGGCGAAGTTACTTTCTCCGAGATAAAACCATGTATTAGGGTTGTTAAAATGGGCTGTACAGCAAATTTTATCTTTCCCGAAGAAATTAAGGCACAGCCAGAATTAAATCGCAATGAGATACCGGACCTCCTCGAGAGAAAAGAGGGGCGATCAAGATAAAAGCAATTTATGAAGCCTTGCTTAGCATGGTCAAGACTTATGTCTGGATAAATCATAGAGAGTTAAACACATTAATTATATCTCAAAGCAAATCATACGGCCATGATGCGGTCGAAACCATTAAGTCATGGATATGGAGCCTGCTCCACCCAGATCAAGCGCCGATTACGCGGTATTTACCAAGGAATTTTCTAACTGAAGATACTTTGAAGAGATATTGCAGTTGGATGCAACAAAATAATAACCACTCATGTAAGATGTGTGGAGTTAAGCAAATGATTGTACCAATAATCGAAGATATAGACATTTATGAAGATAGAGCTTGAATCATCTAACAACTGCAGATCAACTACGAGAGATAGAACACAGCGTACCAGAATAAAACATCTGTCTACAAAGATAAGCACCTGTAAAATAAAGATATTTTATCATGTAACAGATAAACTTTGTAATAGTTACAACGGGACAAAAGTTAGGCGGCTAACGCGTAAAATATGTGAATAGTGAATAGTGAGCAGTACTTTTACTGTAGCACTTTTCACTGTAGCAAATAGTTATATGAATAGTTTTGTAAAATTGTACGGCACTTGTAATAACTTTGCCTATAAATAAGATCAGCTGGTGAAGCAAAGGATCATCAGCAAGCTTCTCACCACTCACAACTCTTCCTTTCTCCCTATATTTTCTTCTCTCAAATAATAAACACGTTGCATCCCCCATAGTTGGTATCAGAGCTTACTATTCACAAGACCGGAGTTACTTACTTAGAGCTAGTTCTTCAAGATATTTCACAGACAATTATGGAAGCAGATAAGGTAACCTCTTTTCTTATGAACTAAATTAAAATTCAATCCCCTAGTTTATAATAATACTGAGATCTGTTAAGATGATTCTATAATTTCATATAAGATGTATGCTATCTTAATTATGCTTTCCCCGATTAAGTAAAATCATGTTTAGAAACCAAGAGACAATTGGTAGCAGGAGCCCGTTTAGCCGTTGAAAATGAGAAGGCGTTGATTGCGTGATGCATAAAACCTATGTGGTGAGGTTGAAAAACATGAATTTATTTAATTATGCTAAAGTGCTTAAGGTTGTCAAAGCGGATTAGCAGTACTTATATGAAAGCCGATAGAATTGTTATTAACTCGATTAAGGTTTATTATGAGCAAAAGGGATTGAGTCATAAAAAGAAGTTCATAAAGAAACAGATTAATTACCTATTCACGTGTTTATTTGCTTAAATATTTGCCTGATTATTTACCTAGCTTATGAGTTCTCTAATAAAAACTGTTAAACTACGTGTTGAATGGATAAATTATGCTTTACAATTAAAAATTGATAACTTAAAAGAACAACTAAGAATTTCTCATATTCACGCAGCTAGAGTAGAAGATCTTGACTTAAGTAATATTTTATATATATATATATATATATATATATATATATATATATATATATATATATATATATACACACACACACACATATATATATATATATATACACACATATATTGTAGGCCACCAATTCTTTGGTGAATTTCACGAGCCTATCGGGTGGTTTGTGATGCAAAAGTTATTTTGGCCAAGAAGCATTATATCTTGACTCGCTAACCGGAGGCTCATAACAAGCCGAAGCAAGATTATAAGGCCAAAGTGGATGCTGCCGCCAAGAAGAAGATCGATGAGGCCGTTGTCAAGCTTAGAGAGGAGCGGACAAAGGTCGCTAGCTTGACCGCCAAGCCGTCTCGATATGGAGGCTAAATTTGCTGATGCCCGTAAGTCGACTTGTAATAGCCCAAAATTCATGATGCTTTGATTAATAGTGAATTATGTATTATTAGCCTAATTATCTAAATTTTTGGAAATTGCTTTAAGAAATATAAACTATGTTAAATTTTATTTCTAAGTTTACATCTGGGTTTTGAAGCAACATTGTAGAATTATAACTCGAACCTAATTGTCTATTAAAAATAAAAAGAAGAAGAATATTTCGTGGCTCAATGTGGACAAGCCACAAGTCACTTTGTTGTCAAATTTTCAGTCTTTCCTCCAAAAAAACATGAGGAGCCTAAAACCCTCATTCACTTCTCTCTCTTCACTGTAGCTCTTTCCTCCCTTCATCCTCTCTTCTTGCGTCTCTTCTCCTCTTCTGACCACAGCTTCTCGCCGACGATTTACCGCCCAAAACCTAATGTGCAACTCTCTAACATCCATAGTTTCGGTTCATGTGTTGTGGGTGTGTGTTGCTTGCCTTCATTTCTCTCCCCCTCTGTTTTTTCGACAATATGTTGCCTCAATTATCTACAGCATGCAATCCGATTTTGCTCTTTGTTGCTGCATCAAAGTTGTATATCTCATCGAGTTAATGAATTTGGGCACAAAAATCGCCTAATTCAGAGTTCGGAGCTATGAGTCATACCTTTCGCAAGTTCAGCACTGCTGCTGTACTTTGTGTTGCGCTGCTGCCGTATTTGACTTTGTTTGCCTACGTTGTCATTATTTCAAAGTTGTTTGATTTGTTGCTGCCATTGTTTTGGTATTCCTTTTCATATGAAGGTATAAGCTAAATTTTCTTAATTCCTCCTCTTCTTTGATTCCAATTCAAGTCTAATGCAATAGGATTTTATATTTTCTTATTTCATAAATAAATTTATTTCTCAATTTTGTTATTGATTCGCAAATTTAGTTATGATAAGAGTTGTTAAACTTAAAGATTGAATATTTTATCCTTCTTAATGGATTGAAGCTTCTAATATGAATTAATCCTCTTAAGTAAGTTTATAAAAACTGATTTCTATAAATTATGTTGTTTGATAATACTCTCTGAATTCAGAATGAGGTTAATTAGAGTTAGAAATTGATGTTGTGAGTTGAATTAGTAGAATGGGTTGCATATAAGGGTTGTGGTTAGTTCATAGAAGAGCTTAGAAAGTATGAGTGATTTAATTTGTTTATCTAAATAGTTGTGAGGATGGTTAATGATTGTTTTTATTGTTTTGAGGTCGTTCTCGGAGTATGTATATGGAGATAATTTATGAAGTTCGAGCTAGAGTTGGTTGTCCAGAATGTCGAATTATTGGGAATCGTTTTAAGGTACACACATGTCCTTCCACCTTCGAATTATATCCATGTTTCATGTGATTTTGATGTGTTGAGCTTAATAAGCCTTTTATCTAAATACAGAATTATTCAAAAATGTTATATGTGTGTTTACAAGAGTTGTTGATTACATGTCCGGTTTTAAGCTATGAGCGAAAGCTAAATATGTGAAGTGTTTTTATTGAGTGAACTTTTGATTATGAAGAACTGATTAGAGATAGTTAAAATCATTTAAGAATATAAATGTGTGTTATTATTAAATCTACTTGTTTTTCAGATTAAGTTTACAATAGACTTTCTTATATCTTGTAAGTTGATCGTTTATATGAAAGTGTAACTATGAGAATTTATGCAAGGATCTTTGATATATCTAATTATATAAGTTGGTTTTACAAAAAGTTCTCCTATTCATGAACGAGGCCGATATGTCGATTCGATATCTTTATGAACTCGTTTTCGAATAAACTATAGTAGTATCTCAAAGTTCCAGAGAAAACAAAGGAATTTTGATCAACGATGTTGAGTTATGATTTCGGGTATAAGACAATTGTCAAAATATTTGTGATATAAGTTTTATATGGAATTTGAAAGTATGAAAGACACTTTATTATGGTTTGAGATTTTGATATATATATGATCGTGAACTTCGAAATTTTTGAATTTGAGTTATGAACAAATATGGACTTGTGAAATTATAAATAAGGTTTTCTAGTTCTATTAATGATGGGGAAGAAACTGCAAGAGCACTATTGAACACATCATGGTATGTGTTTGATATAAAATGATAGGAAATGTCCAGGGAATAAGTCTTGCAAGCCGTACAAATATTGGTTGGGGAGACGTCCCTATGAGTTTAGAGATGGTGGCATAGTTCCCACTCGATTCGTTTTCTCTTCCCGGTTGTTTGGTGAGCTGGTTTAAGGAAGAAACTAAGAAAGTATACTTTGGTCTCTAAAATTTTATCTGGAAACTCATATAGTTATTTTTCAAAAGCTTGTGTCTGGTACGACAATTAAATGATTTATGAATGGGGTTTTCTTCCAAGGAAATGGAACAATTACAAAAGATTTTCTATTTGGAGATATGCTTCCACGATATATTATAATTGATATTTAATTATGTATATTGTTTTAGTGAAGTTTTTAAAGGAGTATGTGTCTAACGTAATACCCGTAAAAGTGAATTTACAAAAGGATTTTCTAGTAAGAGGTTGTGATTCTTAGAATCTCTCTAAGTAATGTATATTTATTTGGTAGACTTACTTAGATTTATATATGATTTAGCTGAAAGATAAGGAAGTCGCTATGGAACATATTATAAGTGAACTAAAACTATATTTAAGATACAATTACGTTTATATTTTGTTTTCAAAAGATTTATGAGTTATCCTATAGTTTAGTATGACTTGAAGTGTTGTGAAAATCGTTCTAAGCATGTTATATTATATACTACAAAGTATATTTTATTACCTTCATATTTGTTACTTGTATAGTGTGAGTTTACATATTTAAATGAGATTTGGTAACTTACGCAATCATATTTTAAGCCACAAAAATGTATTTCTGGTTGGACATTGTGTACCCAATTTTTCTGATTTTGTTCTTGGAACCTGTCCTGGTGGGGGCAAAGTTCATTGTAGATATTTTGCAGGTGTAGTATCAAGGACTTGGAATATGTTAAATGAGCGAGAAGATGCTTGCGTTTTAAATTGTAGAATAAAGTTATAGTTAGATTTTTTATTGAGAATTATTTTTTTTATGGTATTTGGTTATATTATGATTTGAGGTTCCGGTCAGATAGCTATGTATGAAGGATTTCTTCTTAAGAATGATATATTGATGGGACATAACCCATAGGTCCAGGATCGTGTTAAAAGGTCATGTTTCCGCTACGAGTGAATATAATTCGAGGTTTATTAGGTATTAATTGTGATTAGTAAATCTTAAGTTTGATTAGCTAGCAGCTCGGAAGTGCGGGCTGTTACAGGTGGTATCAGAGCATGGTTGTTTTAGAGTTGTCGTGATCTTCATATCATGGCATATGAGTTTAAGAAAGATATTTGGGATTGTTTGAAATCGATTTGGGTTTTTAGTTGGTTAAGAATCTAGGAATAGAAATTGAGAAATTGAAGGTTGAGTATGAGAATTGCAATTTGATAAAGTGAAGGTTGAGTATGAGAATTGGAGTTTGATAAAGTGAAGGTTGTATTAAGATTTTAGCTTATAGCTTGAGTAATGATTTTGGGGAATGACGATTTGAGGAAATTAAGTTTTATTGATTGGAAATCAAGGAGAATTTGAATTTGAGATTAGTGATTATTTGTCTTGGAAGCAATTGATCTCTCGAGGTATTGGAATCAAATTAAGAATTGATTTGACTTGATTTTCGTTAAAAATTGTTTTATGCGATCTTATTCGTTTCTGCATGTTCTAAAGTTTTATGTTTTCGAATTTCGAGGACGAAATTTATTTTAAGGGTGGTAGATTGTAATAGCATGTACTTTTAATATCCCTAATTAAGAGTTAATTATATTATTCTGTTTAGTTATAATCATTTTGAGATTTTTTTTTTGGAGTTAAATAAAGATAATCTAGTATCATATTTAGAATTTTTTTTTTAAAAAAAAGTTACCATGAATATATATTTTTGGGTTTCTATTTTTTTTTATAAAAGGAAAAAATAAAAAGAAAAGAACCCATTCTCCTATCAAAGTACTTCTTCGTGGCTGGCTTGGTGGAAGTTAGAATGTTGTTCTCATATTCCATTTCTCTTTTCATGTCTTTTGGAGATTAAGCCAACCCATATGATGAGGTGTTTAATTCTCCTAATTCCACTTTATAAATCTCTCATACCTCAAAGCTTAATTTGATTAAGCAAAACTCATCAAAAGTGATAGAAGAATACCCAACACCCTTAAGTTTTCTCTCTCCTCTGTTTTCGTTAATCTGTTGCTTCAATTATCTCCAGCATGCAACCCAATTTTGCTCTTTATTTATTCATCAAAGTTGTAGATCTCTTCGAGTTATTGAATTTAAGCTCAAAAATTTCTTCAATCGGAGTTCGGAGCTATGAGTTATGGCCTTTGCATGTTTGGTGTTGCTGCTGTACTTTTTGATGCGTTGCTGCTGCGTGTTCGGCAGTGTTGCGGTGTCGGTGGTGGTGGCTCTGCCATCGTTGGTGCTCCTACTTCATTCCTTCTACTCTATATTGTATTATTAGTAAAGGTATAAAGTAAAAACTTTGATCTCATTTTTCTTTGAATTACTAAGCATAAATTCAGATTTCTATAGGTTTTATTCTATGATTCCAGAAATTAATTCAGCTCTAAACTTTGGTTTTCTTGGTTTTGATTCGCAAAATCAGCATGTAGTAGTGTGTTAGAGTTAAAGATTGAATCTTCCCTTTTTGTATAATGGAAGGAAGTTAGAGTAGTTCGAAAATAGTTGTTGTTTATTAAAGTGATTGTAATTATGGAATTTATGTTAATTAGTATTTGAATGGTAATTGAGTAGAATTCGTGAATGAGATTAGAGGGAGTGAGATGGACTAGTTTCCAAGTATAAGAGTTTATGAGTAGATTCTGATTCTTATTTTGTTGTTGTTGATGAGATCACAGACATAATTTATGGAGTTCAAGTTGGAGTTGGAGATCAACTCTATGATTTTGAAGGTTGCATATCATTGTTCTTGAGTTTATCTTGAAGTGATTATCGCATTGAGGTAACATTTATGTTCAGCAAAATCTATTTTATATGCCCGTATGTGTGTTGTATTCTATCGAATATCGTTTAGTCATGGCCATGGTTATAGATGTATCTATATGAGTTTAGTTCTTAATTGCTATTGAATAGTTACAAAAGAATGCTTTTGTTCAGTTTTTGTAATTGTTCGGAAATACTATGTTTTTTGAGATATAATTTCAATATGATAATGTAAAAAGGGTTTCGTATTTGTTTCTGCTGGCTTAGCTCAGGAACTGAGATAAAAAGTGGGCAAAGTACAGGTGGAGAAAATGAAACAGATATAAGTTCAGTTTAGACCAGAGAAGGTCGAATATTTTGTTATGTTATGTTACATTATGTTCTGCCAAAACCTGTCCTTGCCAGCGATTTGTGTTAAGTGATTGAGCTATACCAGCGATATATTTTAAAGGATTATTTCTTTTCCGAACAATTACCAAGCATGATTATTGTATGAAAAATGTTTGCGAACTAAAACCGTTTTGACAGGCTGAAGTAAAGTTACTGAGTTTTTCGCTCATTTTAGTTTTAGTTTGTTTTGTATTTTCTTCTGTAATTTGCACGTTTTGGTTGAAAGCTCGGAATGGATTAAAATGAGAGTAGTGATTCAGAATTTGTAATTAGATTAGTCATTCAAGTTGCTAGTATTCAAATGCTTATTTGAGAATAAATGTTCTATTGTTTGAGAATTGTGTAAAGTATTTTGTAATCCGATATTGGTTTTGAAATTGTTTGTTGTGGGCCCATAACCCACTGGTCCAGGATCGATTTGTAAGGTTATGTTTCCACTGCAAGATAATATGATTCGAGGTTTATTGATGATAACTGAGATTTGTGAATGTTAAGCGTGATTAGCTAGCAGCTCGGAAGTGCAGGCTGTTACATCGGCAGTTAAGGAGTATCGCGATTCTGATGATTTCGTCAACTACCTGGTTCAGAGGCATGCCGGAAGGTGAGCTGCCGCCATGCGTTGCGTATTACGGGAAGTTCTCGAGTTTGACTGGGAACTTGCCGAGAATGATTTCAATGCCAGCAAGCACAAGAATCTGTTGCCTGATGAGGTTGAGCCAGTTGACGAGATTCATGTTCGTAACTCGGACCCTCGCCATGCCATGGAGGTTGACGATGTTGAGGATGCCAACTCTAAAGTTGATCAGATGGTTACTGATGATGTTGTTGATGTTGACAAATAGGGATCTTGGCGACTTCCACTTGCTTCTTCTATTTCCTCCAATGACTTTTGATCGAATTTTAAGTTTTTATGTATTTTAGGCCTGCGTGCCTTTAAAACAATTTATGTTTTCTCAAGGATCTTTGTGCTTTTTGCGTATGGATTCGACAATTTTTTACATCTTGTTAAGTGAATGTCGTTAGTTTCTTTTTATATGTAGTATTATGGTTTTATGTTGGCGAGCCTATTGCTTTGTTGTCAACAATTGGCCTAGCCTGGCTTCGGGCGGGGTCGTCAAACTATCTTGATTTTGTTGCAACCTCTACTTTTTTTTTCGTTTTGCTTTCCATTATCTCGCCGTAAGTTGTAGGCTAATTGTTATCTCAGTGACTTCGTTGTGATTATTAGGCGTACCTAAATACTTCCTTTGTTTTTTTTATTCTTCCTATTTTGACTTTTACGTTTGTCAATGCACGTCTTTGACCTTAAATATCTTTCATTGTGTATTAGTAAAAATTATAATGATCAAATATTAATAAAGTACTCATTGAGACGAATCAAACAAGATCCCACCTGACTATATCTTTTATCATATGTTGAAAATAATTTAGAAGATTCTCTCCAATTGTGAATAGTGTCAAGATTCTAAACAGGAATAACAAAAAGAAACGGAGGGAGTAATCCATTATGAGCATTTTGCTAAGTGTTGATTTGCAACCATATAAACTTCTTCACATTATGGATGTATATAAGTGTTGGTTTGTAACCATAGCCACTTTTTAATGGCTCAATAGTTGAAGATGTGTGATTAAAAATCATATGGCGGCAACTTTGAGAAGGAAGCAAGAGAATTTTTCGGGAAATTTGTATTTCCTAATCAATCACGTGATTTTGGATTTGATTAAAAAAAAGGTTTCTGTTTTTTTTAAGGGAAAAGATCTCTATTAATAGGGAAACTAAATATTTATCATCAACAATAAAATTGTAACATTGTGAGTTTTAGTTAATTACTTTGTTTAAAAGATACTTAAGCCTTAACCTATGCACTAGATACATAGGTTAGAAAAACCGTACTAGTATTGGTTACATTATTATTATTATTATTATTATTATTATTATTATTATTATTATTATTATTATTATTATTATTATTATTATTATTATTATTATTATTATTATTATTATTATTATTATTATTATTATTATTATTATTATTATTATTATTATTATTATTATTATTATTATTATTATTATTATTATTATTATTATTATTATTATTATTATTATTATTATTATTATTATTATTATGATAATTATTATTATTTTGTTATATTGTTTAGTCGATAATTTAAAGTTCTCTTGAGATACAATATCCGAAACTAATAATCCGATTTACGTTGGGAACTAATGAAATGCTCAACCATATTTTCATACATTGATTAATTATTTTCCTTTAATATTACGGATTAAATATTCACAAAGAATATATATATATATAAATATCATTTGATAATCTATTTACACACTGACAATATGATACTACTCCATTTGCTATATTATTAATATCTCAAATTAAGATAATATTAATACATTATTCCTCTTACTCTACATCAAGTCATGTTCACGTCATATTCGCTTTTGGATTCTCCTTGAGCACATTTATAGTCTCAAGTTAGGTCTTTGAGTTTAGGTTACACTTTAAAGTTAATTGAACATAAATTCTTTTCATGTTTTTTGAGTTTGTAATCAACACTTCATTATTATGATTTCCCAAAAAAAAATTACTCATTAGGTCCAATTAACTTTATCATATTATATGATTATATATTGAATTAATAATTTTAATGTTTATACCTTTTTTTGGGGCAATAATCAATTACTTTCCACACGTTAAGGGATTGTTCGATCTAATCATGCTATAATTTAGGAAAAGTATCCTTTTGTGATTGATTTTAATAGGCACAAAATGAGGGATCTTTTCATTATTTTGTTTAAATCCTTCCTCTTGTTGAGTCGGTTTAAAATTTTCTTAAAAGTCTATCTTCCTTGATCTATGGGTTCATGGGTTCTAAATATGATATTTTCATTGTTATTATGTTATGTGTTCTTTAAAAAAAAAAAATAGCTACATATATTCCATAATTATATGTCCGAAATATATTAATTAAGTGATAAAATGTATATATCTCAATTAAAGTCGTATTACGAGTTTAAATATGTTTTATTATTGAATTGTCAATCAAAAATTCTACTACTAACTCTATGTCACATATTACAATTGAGATATTATTTAATATGTTTAATTTCCAAATTTGTTGTGGATTTAAATTGATTAATTGTTCGGATGGCAAGTGTAATCCTATTAATATCATAATTTTTAAGAAAAGTCGAATTGCACAACTATCATGCCTTTTACTTTGTACTACCTCCATTCCCAAAAAATAGTTACACTTATACTTTTCACGCATGCCGATGCAATACTTGAGCCCTCATATCTCTCATTTTGTATTTGCAAAAATTATAAAAAGTTGATATTTTAAAAGTACATATTGAGACGAATCAAAGAAGACCCCACATAACCATATTTTCGCTTACCCATAAATCACAAATGATAGTCAAATTGAAATTTGTGAATAGTGTTAGAAGTCAAAGTGTAACAATTATTTAGGAATGGAGGTAGTACATTATTATAAGTGCAAAAATTATATGTCCGACGAGTAAATCTTTATATTTAATCACGTTTTTGCCATATATACATGATCCTTTTATGTGGATGCACTTAATATCATAAAACCTTCTTCAACTCTTATTTACCTATAGACCCATGTCAAGTATATAAAGGTCTTATACTTTAATCCTAATTATGCAGCATTTGAAGAAGAAAAAACCAACTCCCATTACCATTATAGGTTTAGGTTATTGTATTATTGAAACAAAATGACTTCTCGTGATGGTAGAAAATGGGGAATGGTGAAATTTTTAGTCTGAAATATAGCACAATAAAAGGGAGAGTTATTAGGATGTGATCAAACCAATAACGACAGTGTGATGGACAACATAGAAATTTTTTTAATGGATGATGAGGTTTGTTTTGGTACTCTTTTTTATTTAATATTTTGCTTTTTGTCTTAAAAATATTAAGCCCGTATAGTTGTTATTTTTTTATGTTTAGTTATATAAACATTTAACATATTTGGGTGCCAAATTTGTAGGGAGACAAAATACAAGTTTCATGCAAGAACTCTCTAATGTCTACATATTCTTCCAATTTGATTCAATGGAGATTTATTGAAATAATTAATTCCGCAGTCCGTGATAATACCAGCCTAGATCGACCCACTTAACACTCTTATAGATTGTATCTGAATTATTCTTCACATAAAAAAAAATGTGATGAATTGGATATGGACTTGCATGGATGGGATTTCTTTTCTTTCAATGATATATTATCCAAGAAAGAGTTTGATGTTTGTCTGCTAGGTATGCGTAAAATGAGACAATATTGTGTACATACAATTTTTATAAATTCTTGTTAACATTTAGATATTATAATATTTTAAAAATACGACATTAATAACATATTATGTTTAATTGTGTTTCAAGATTATATTGGGGAAATTACTGGATATACTCCTATTAAGGAAAATGCTAAATCAAAGTTGATGACTGTAGAGCTAATGGATCTGGAGTAAGTTGCTTTAAATTTAAAATCTTTATACATCAAACTATATTATTGAAGAAAATGTGAATAATGTTTTAATAATTTTTCCAGGAAGAAATGTATCACTTTTGTGTTATAGGGCGACTATGCAGATGAATTAACTTCTTTTCTTCATAAAAGAGTTGATGACATGAACATGGTGATTGTTGTGCAGTTAGGAAAACTTGTTGGATATAACAGTGTTTGTTATGTACATATTTAATTGCACTTAGTTTAATGGGTTCTAATTTTGTATAGAACATATTCAAGCTTTTTTTTTAAAAATTTGAATATTAACAATATATAAATTCCCTAATTTTGTTGATAAGGGAGGTTCGTCTTTCAAGCTCTCGCCATACAACCAAGTTACTCATAGACTCTAACCATTCGGAGATAGTTGAGTTTAAAAACGGTATTACATCGATATACATATATACCATTCTATCATCATTGTAGTTCTTAAAATCCGGTATATTAAAAATATTAATTCTATACGCAGGGATTTTTTTGTTTTACAAATTACGCATACTGTTTCATAACTTAACATTCACAAATCTCAATTAACATTGAATTAACCTCTTATTACATTTACTTACATCGAAAACTTAACTCATGACTCGATCTTCTGGGATATGATTCCACATACCAGATAGTTACATATCCATAGGGGTGGCAGTAATAAAATCTCCAAAATAAGTAGTAAATTACCAATTGACTTTTCAAATATCTATTAGATAATTTCCTGTGACTGCCCCTCCAATTGTTTCAATTCCGAGCTTCCACAATCCCCGCAAATTCACTAACATTGAACTCTGCCCCCACCGAGAACAAGTTTCATAAAATCACACATCGAGAGAAACATTACCAATACCATTTTGATATCTCATAAGTACAACACAGACTTGTCATATCTGAAGATAAACCGATACAAAGTACGGATTCGTATATGTATAGTTCAAATCCATAACATATAATTTTTTATGCTTATTATTGTGAAACCAATATATATATATTTATACCTCTCAAGTACTTTATACTTGCTCAATATACAAAGATACTTCTCTTTTGATATCAAGGATGCAAACGTAATATATCAAGAATACATTGAGTAATTTCCTAAATGCTTTCCATAAATTTATCTTATATATCATCATCATTATCAACATAACTCAAACATTTCTCATTACTTAACATAAAAATATTTAACTCGGAGAAGGAACACGGATGGAGAGGGTTGAGCACGTCTCCAGACTTTTGAGGGTCGTCTCCTATACTCTAATTGCAAGACTTTTAGGTCATAACCCTACTTAATGAGCAGATCGGCTCCGAAGCAATACCCGCACCATAATACATAATAAGCAATACCCGCTCTAGGAATGTTCGTCACTACTTTTGCAGCTACTTCTTCTATAAAACAAAACATAATCATAATACTTAATTCTTAATTTTGCAAACTCATATTATCTGAAACTCATATGCATAGTTCTTCTAGTGCATATAACATATATTCATATCTCATAAAAGGATAACAAATTCATATTCATAAGATTTTGAAAACATACTTTTGAAATGATGGAAACTTGACTTAGATATCATATGCCAAATCCATTACACAATTCTAGATTAATTAGTAGTATTTGAAATCTAAAATCTCGAAATTCTTTCATCTTCTAAAAATCATTTAAGAGTAAACAAATTTCTAAAAGCCCCACCATAGACTCTAAATTTCTATTTTGTAACTTCTCAATCATATTCATGACTGAGTTTATACTCAATACATCAACTCAACATTGCCAAAATAGTGTTGGTATTTCCAACTTTATTCCAATAGTTTTCATACTTTAATACCCATACTATGGTGTGATAAATATCTATAATTCTCATAACTCAAGAACACCTCACTCCGAATTCTATATCGTGATTTCCTATTCAACGACTCAAATAGTCATTTGTAGTTAATAATCCCAAATATTTAATTCAAAGTCCTTTTTAATCTTAAATCTATAACCCATAACAATGCTTCTAAAATATTTGAACTCAGTGTTCATATTAATCTTAACTCCATATTCATTATTATAAAAAAAATGTAATATCGTCAATTCCCAATCACTCCATTACATAAAATTTATATTTCCCCAAATTTCCATTATATAATCTTACTCCTCCAATCCGAAAATAATAACTCTAAACTCTTTTTCTTATCCTAGTTCCGATATGACTTCTTATAACTTCAATATTATAGCTTACACTATACCGTTTGATACTTTTCGACCCTCACGTTAGTCTTAAGTTCTTATATTACTGATACGGAATTAATTCTCTATCCTTACCTCCCAATATTTAATATGTCTTAACTCATACACTTATTTTAGTCATATCAATTTATGACCCATGAAGTTCTTGTATCAAACCCATGAATCCATTAAATGATGTTTGAACTCCAAACCTTACAATAATCACCAAATTCAACTTTCTTATATAACAATTGGCATTCTTAAATATAATTCCTCAAGCAATTATATAATCAGCATTTAATAAACGCTCTTATAAATAGGGCTATTACATACTACCACCCTTATTTAAAGTTTCGTCCTCGAAACTTGCAAACAATAATCTAAAGAAAACCAAAATCTCAAGCTAGCAAGACATTAGGCATCCAAACCTCAATTCTACCATCAACTTTTTTTATCTCCACTTCAACTCAAAAGGGGCAAAAATTTTCAGCATAGGATTCCGAGTCATCTCCTTGCAAAGATCTCGTTTCAAATTCATTTATTTAAGCAAATCATACAATTTTCTCAAAATACACAACATCATTAACAATACAAGATAATACACCTTCACATAAACGAAATCATATAGTACACGCAAAAGCGCACACGCTTATATACTCAACCTTCAATTTTCCTAATTCCCAATCATGAGATTCTCAAACCACTAATAACCCAAATTGATTTCATACTATCCCAAGAATCTTTTACCCTCGCTAGGTAGCCAACTCGGCATACGGTCGCAAGGTTGCTCTCGATACCATCTTAGTAACGCCCGCTCTTCCGAGCCGCTAATGTACACACTCAACAACCACAAACTAGAATTAACTCTTAATTAAATAAAATCGCAGCGAAAAATATCCTTAATTACACCAATAACTCGACTAAAATTCCCAAATATTATATATACAACGAAATATCACCAACTATTCCGGAATTAGCTACCTAAAATACAAACCTAATCCATAATCTAAATCTTAATCTCGCTCCGGCCACTTCCAATTCCGAGCTCTCAATACACAACCCCGCAAATTCAGGGAAGAAATACAAAACAAACAAAATTCCAAAATGAGTGGAAAACTCGTAACCTTCACTTCAGCCCGTTATAAACATTTTATTTGTCAAACCATTTCTTTTCCGTTACAACACTGGCATAGCTCATTCTCTTAAACAAATCAGTGGCAAGTACGGGATTTGGACAAACGCTGCCTCCAAGGTTCGTTATGGAGCCCAGCAATACTACCCCCAAGGTTTGTTATGGAGCGTAGCCAACCATATCGAGTCAAAAGAGTAACCATCCTCCACCCATACCTTGCCCACCCTCGATTTTCGGTTCATAAACTAAGCCAAAGAAAAGCAGATGCATATTCATATTATCCAATAATATTTCCATAATCAACACATTCATAACTATGGCCATAGTACGAACTTATTTACCAAAACAGAACGGAGAGATCCACACACACAAATGGGCATAAGTAAATTATTTTACTGAACACAAAAGTTATCTGAACGCATTCTAAATTCCAACAATACAACCTCCTTCATTAATCTTCATTTCCAAATGAGACTCAACTCCATAATCATCCTCCAATAATTTACCTTACATCAATATAACATAATTAATAAACTCCTTACTATTGAGACACCAATCTAAAAAACTTTTCTTAATGCCACCTACTATACTCGATCAACTAAATCCCACAAGTAGGAATTAATGAAACAAATCCTACAACTACTAACCTAACTACTAACTCTAATAATCATAACAAATTCTCAGTTCTAAGATTATGACCACTCTCGCAACATCAACGACTGTCCAATAATACCTCTTAACTATAATAGAAATAAATAAATCATTCACTAAACAACATGTAGCACCTAATCTAAATCAAGTAGGCTTTTCAAACAACACTAACTAACATCATAAATGAACTAACTTTCTCAAAATCAAACTAATCAAAGACAAATACAAATGATGTTTTTAGCTAGCTTAAATCTGATATCAAATTAAAATAGATGAACTTTTCCTAAAACAAATAAGAAATCATATTACAAGGTTTGACAATTACCACACACCAAACCACCATCACCACAATAAGAAACAACTACAACAACAATCATACCAAAAAGAACAACAACCCAACACACAAGAAAGCAACGACAACCACACAACAACAAGAAATGAGATAGAAGAGCACGAACCCATCGACGACAAGCAACGCCGGCGAGAAGAGGAGAAATAGGAGAAACTCGGATGGAGGAGCTCCGACAACTTCGGACCCACGACAACAACAACATCGTCCACAACAAAGATCCCAAAGAATGGTGGAACCACCACCGAACAGAATGACGGGTGTAGAAGAAAAACAATCTGTGGACACTAACAGCTCCACAAATAGGAGAGAAAAAACGCTTGCCGGGGAGGATGAAGGTAAGGCGGCGGCAGCGGCTCGGCTAGACGAGATGAAGCTCCGGCGAGCTTAGCTAAGCTGGCGACGATGGAAGCAAAGTTACGAGGCGATTAAACCGGGTTGGGGTTTCTCACGGGAAAAGAAAGAAAATTGGGGTTTGGGGTTTCACAGATTGGGTTTTCTTTGGGAGTGAGAAATGCCAAAAGGGAAATGGGTAAGGATGGGTTTTGTTTCATTGACCGACAAAAATAATAAAGGGGGTTTGATGGTTCTAAACAAAAACCAACTTTGATTTTCCTATTTGGCTAAACACCACACAACTAATTGAAAAACCCAAAATATAAAATAATAATAACTTCATAAAATTAATGGATATTATCTCAGATAACCCTGACTTATAGGCCTTTTTCCAATATAACCCCGACTTTGGCAGCCCTGCCTCCGATAACCCTGAACTTGATTTTTGTCATTAAACCCGACGGAATAAGACACGACGTTAACTATTTTGTGTTCTTCATCCTCTTTCTTATGTTCTTCATCCTCTCTCTATTGTTCTTCACCATTTTCTCTCTCTTGTTCTTCAAGTCTTTGTTACTCTTCAATTGAAATTCCATAATATGTTTTAATTTGATTTCCTCACTCTTGTTCTTCCTCTCTCTAATTTTGTTTCCATTAATCAGTCCTTTTTTTAATTTGCTTGGTTTTTCTTATAGTTTGTTTCCTTACCTTTTGTTTTAGAGGAAATCTCATCTGACCTTGCTTTGGAGAATCTGCTTTTCCACTTTTATATCTCTTCAAGAATATGCAGGCTTTTGTTTTAGAGGAAATCTGGGTACAAGACTACAAGTGAATCAGTCCTTGTTTTAATTCTGCCGGTTATGGTGGATATCCTTGATGGAATTTGGTTGACATGTAATATAGCTGGCTTTGCGCCTGATTAATGGAAACAAAATTATCAAAAAAAAAAAAGTTAGAGGAAGAAACGTTGCTGCTTGCCAAAAACCCCCCAAAACCCAAAAACCCAAAACCCACAAAACCCAAAACCCGATTCACTTATACTTAGATTCACGCAGAGGAGAGAGAAATTACGAGTTCCTTTTGAGTATGGAGGTCGAAGATGATGTTGGTGTTGTTGTTGTGGTTAATCATGGTTGCAACCACAAAATCCCATGACCCATAGAATTGTGAGGAGAGAGAGAATCGTGGTTTAATTTTTGATTATTCTCTTTTGAACGAACTTGTTTACATTAATGGTGAATCTTACTGTACCCAGATTCACTTGTACATTCAAGACAATTTTTCAAAACAAAAAAGAGGAAGAAATTTTGGAGAAAGTGGTGAAAACCATTGATGAATGCTTGAGAAGAGATGAAGAACAAGAGAGAAAAAGAGATGAGTTTGGTTTTTTTTTTTTAAAAAAAGGCGAGTAATAATTTTTGTTTGAAAATAGTTAATGGCGTTAACAATTCCGTCGAGGTTTAATGACAATTTACATGTTTAGGGTCATGTGGGTAAAAAAAAATTGTCAGGGTTATTTGGTAAAAAGGCCTATATGTCAGGGTTATCTGAGATAATATCCCTAAAATTAAACCAAAAAATATATTACAAACACGACAAATAAAAAATCATACTCCAAACTCAATTAAAATAAGAATTGTCTGAACATAATTAACTTAATAAATATAATCAGCATTTAATAAACGTTGTTATTCTAGTAGGAACACTAGACCAACTATAAGAGGGGGGGTGAATTGTAGTTGAGGAGAAATTTTTTATTTGTAATGCAGAATTAAAACAAACTTGAAAGTAGAATGAGACAACCACACGAGATTTTTACAAGGAAAACTTCCTAGGCCCAATAGGAAGAAAAACCTTGACCACGAGGGATTTTGACTCAAATTACTATAATAGGCCAAAAGACTCTATCTTTTACAACCTATTAATGGACCTTCTCTGTTCCTCTAGGAACTTGTTCCCAAACACCCAGTTCCCCCTAAACTGATGACACTCACTTTGACTTCACTCGAAGTCTATCTTTTCTCTCTTTCTTTCTCTCTCTTGATCACAAGGATATTGTCTGAATTTTCTCTGACCCACACACTATGAATATTACAATGATATGTATTGTAGAATAAGAGAGGAAATTACACGAAAACTTTCTAAGTTAATAATGAATTTTTCGCTCAAGAAAGTTATAGTTTTCTTCAAGTAAATTCTCCTTTTTATAGCTGCTGCAGATCTTCCTCTACTGGAATTATAATGCTCCATGTTCTCCATTATTTGTGCTTGTAGTGGTATGAAGATCATGGCTTGATTTTAGCTGCACAAACTCCACAAACATTGCAACGGGAAATAACAACCTCCACTATCCGTTAGTGGGCAAAACACACGCAGGTAGTTGAGTTTGTTGGAGAACTTCAAGCGGTTTGTTCCACTTTATATGCCACGCTCATTCAACCTATTTTCAAGCAAAGCAACAGCACAAAATATCTACTAACACTAAAAATCATTTATTCAAAGATTCCAAGGTAATAGATTATTAAACATACCTTATAATAAAATTCAAAGTGCTTAAAAATAATATCTTGACTTAGATTAAATAATTAATCTTTCTCCACAAGATATAAATGCAAAATTAAACATTACATTATTTTTGGGATTTTATATTTTGCGTAAAATAAAAACTATATAGTAGAACCTAATTATTTGGCATCATCAAAACATGGAATACAACAATATTCCCCCTATTTGATGATGGCAAATATAAGGCATATAAAAATATAAAATAACCAAAAAATAAAGAAACAAAAAAAAAAAAAAATCGGAGCAAAAGAATCAAAAACTAATGACTTTTAATCAGAGGAAAACAATCAAAAGCTAATGACTTTCAAATAAAAAATAACAAAATATTAAAACATAAAAACTAATACTAATCTAACATAATTCAGTCTTGAAGATAAGGCAAAGAAAAATCCAAAAAGCATCACCTAGAAACTAAAAAGACTAGAATTGAATTTTTATGTGCCACTCTACTTCCCCTTTTGTCATCATAAAAAACAACTAAGTACCCAGCAGGACACCAAGAGTGCATCATATACAACAATCTGAAAGCGTAGTAGCGCAAACATTCATCTAATAATACTAGCCATCCAAACATTTTAATGAGCAGAGTAAGATGAGATCAATGCATATAGACATGAAAAATGCACAAGCTGAGTTCATGAGGAAAGTAAAAGAAAGAAAAGAGAGCAATAAGAGAAGCAAAAGAAATAGAGACAAAAGATATAAACCAAAAAAAAATTATCACCAGAAATTGATGTGTGAGTCACATCTAAAAGGGTGATAAAAAGATAGTAACAACAAACCACCATTTTTTAATACAACCCAAAAAAAAAATTTAATATTGTTTCAGCAAATTATAGGGAAGCAAAGGGGATTAGGGTTTGGAAGGCTTGGGACGAACAACAAAAGAAGTGACCACATCGTCAATCTTCTAAACCAAAAAAAAAATTATCACCAGAAATTGATGTGTGAGTCACATCCAAAAGGGTGATAAAAAGATAGTAACAACAAACCACCATTGTTTAATACAACCAAAAAAAAAAAATTAATATTGTTTCAGCAAATTATAGGGAAGCAAAGGGGATTAGGGTTTGGAAGGCTTGGGACGAACAACAAAAGAAGTGACCACAGCATCAATCTTCTCACGAACTGCAGATTCTCCTTTCTTCACTGCTGATAGGATCTGCTCCTGTTGAAGATCAACTCTGGCATTCCTGGCTTCAATACCCTGGACTCTTGTGTGCAGGAGAGACAGAGACTCCTGAATTAAATGTAGAATCCCATGGAGACCAGTAGTGGAGAGAAGGGGAAAATCAACAAGACTTGATCCCGAAGGAGCTTAATCCTCCTCCAAATCAATGTGAAAAGCACCCTGACCCTGTTCCTTTGGAGCATTGGTCACAACAATCCTTTGACTCTTCCTCACTGACCTAGGTCCTTCAGCACTGACCTCCTCCTCAAACTTCCTCTTGCTCCCAGTCTCTACCTTCCCCTTAGGTTCCGCCACCTCAAATTCTAACTTCCCACCCTGTACCCTTAGAGACAGCCTGGATAACGTCTCTTTGGTCAAATAGTTATCAGGCTCTACGTCAAAAGAGGTACTAGAAGGAAGATTGATTTGGTTCTTTTTGAGGATAACAGAAATAAGGTTGGCATACCCCACCTTTTGTGTTGTGGGTAATGCAGTAGGAAAGGTGATAAATCATTAAAGCAGGGAAGTTGATTTTTATATTCTTAGCAAGGCAGAACATTAAATAAAGATCCATGAGGCTCGCTTGAGTCCTCTTGGATGTTCTTGGCAAAATAAAGCGCCAAACTAAGTGAAACAGAAATTTGTGATATAAATAGAGATCTTTCTGATCTAGGGACAAGTCAGAATCCTTACCCCCAAATTAACTCAATATGGTAGAGTTGGAAGCCCCATTAACATTCAACTTAGCCCTACCATTGACATATTCCTTGTACCCCTCAGTAGGTACTTCAAACCATTCACCTAAGTTCTTTTCAGTGAACTTAACCAGTTTTCCATTAACAACACTAATGCACACCCCCTCGATATTCTCAAAACTAGCAATGAATTCACTCTTCTCACTTTCATAAAGACCCTCATCAAAACTTAACACTTTAACCCATTTTTTAAATTTAACAAGATCAAGAAACTGATCCCACTTTGTTTTCTTGCACCAGGTGAAATCAACGCAAAACCCAATTATATACTTGGAAGACTTAGATTTCTTACCCCTTTTAATAGGAACCAAGACTTCATTTTCTTGCTCTGTTTCAGCATCATCCACATCGTCTTCCTTCTTTGGAGAGACTACTTTATGTTCAGCCGAATTTTCTTGAGAACCCAGGGAATCTTCATTTGAGTTAGAAGATTCATTCTCGCTTTCATTGTAATCCACCAGAGGTGAAGATTTTTCGGCCAAAAACTTTTTTGCATCATCAGAAGATTTTCTTTTGGGAGCCATTTAGTGTTTTAGGTGAAGATGATGAAGATGGCAGATTTGTGTAGAGAGGGAGAGAGAAAAAGGTGGTTTTGCAGAGTTAATGGTTTTGGGTAAATGAGATGAGTTGCCGTGTAAATTTCGGTTTGATTTAATGGGTTTTTATTTGGGGAGGAATTTATGGGGGATTGTGAAGAGGAATTAAATGTGGCACTTCCCTTCCTTCTTTAAATCCGGTGAATAATTTTAATTTTAGGTTTGTACATGGACGCTGGTGAAGCATTGCCATTAAAAATATTTGTGGGGGATGAATGAAGAAAGATAATAAATGGAAGAAGAGAATATAAAATAAAGATAATAATTACGTGGAAAGAAAGAAAAGAATAAAAATTGTGTGAACTCATGCATGTTACATGTTCAATCTCTATGTACAGCAACCTTTCTATTTTTACTCAAGTATATGCATGGACAATAAGGGGAGTATTATGAAGACTTATGTGAGTCCTTTACAATGACTGTGTAATGAGTGATTTAATTCACAAAATGTTGCTGGCCACTTAGTGTAATCTTGTAACTAAGGGTTTTATCCGAAGTAGCACACTCAATGAATTCTAAGCATCCTAGCTCTAAGAGAATTTTCTCAAATTTTTCTCTAGGAAGTGGTTTAGTCAAAATGTTAGCTATTTGATTTTCAGTTGGACAAAATTTGACTTTAACAAGACCTTTTTCTACATTATCCTTAAGGAAATGATGTCTAATGTGAATATGGTTGACCCTTGAATGATGAACTCGGGTCCTTAGAAATACAAATTGCACTAGTATTATCACAATAGATAGGAACACACTTAAACTTAATGCCGAGTCTCTTACTTGTTGCTTGATCCAAAGGACACGGGAACAACATGCGAGCAGCAGCCACATACTCTGCCTCTGCAGTGGATAAGGCAACAATATTTTGCTTCTTTGAGCTCCATGATACCAAGCTTGTTCCTAGGTACTGGACAATGTCTGATGTGCTCTTGCGGTTAACCAAGTCTCCAGCATAATCCGCATCCGAATAGCTTACTAGGTCAAAAACATCACTTCGAGGATAGAACAAACATAAGTCATCGCTTCCTTTCAAATTAATGCCTTAGAATTCTCTTAACTGCTTGTTAAATGAGATTCTTTGGGATTTGATTGGAATCGAGCACATAAACCAACACTAAAAGAAATATCGTGTCTACTTACTTTGTAAAGTAAAGTAATGAACCAATCATACCTCGATATTGCTTCTCGTTTACACACTTACCATTTGAATCTTCATCTAACCTTGTTCCTGTTACTATGAGAGTGTGGTTGGTTTTTGAATGTTCCATCCATATTTCTTGAGTAGTTCCTTGACATATTTTTGTTGATGGATCATTGTTCCTTTTTCGGTTGCTTAATTTGCAATCCAAAAAAGAAGTTCAACTTTCCCATCATATTCATTTCGAATTCACTACTCATAAGATCAGCAAACTCCTTACAAAGAAGATCATTAGTAGCACCAAAAATTATATCATCAACATAAATCTGGACTACTAATATGTCTGTTCCTTTTGATCGAAGGAACAAGGTTCTATCAACTTTACCTCTTATGAAATCATGTGAAAGCGAGAATTTTGACAACCTTTCATACCAAGATCTAGGAGCTTGTTTCAACCCACAAAGAGCTTTATCAAGCTTATAGACTTGATTTGGAAGTTACGGATTTTTAAATCCAGGAGGTTGTTCCACATAGACGTCTTCTTTTAAAAACCCATTTAGAAATGCACATTTGACGTCCATCTAGTACAACTTAAATCCCATAAAGGCAAGCAAAGGCAATCAAAATTCTAATTGCTTCTATTCTAGCAACAGAGCAAAGGTTTCACCAAAATCAATACCTTCTTGTTGATTATAACCTTTGGCAACAAGTCCGGCCTTGTTCCTTACCACGAGTTCCATGCTCATCAAGCTTGTTCCCGAAGACCCATTTAAGTCCTATAACCTTCGGCTCTTTGGTTTAGTCTCCAGGTGCCATACCTTGTTCCTCCGGAACTCATTTAGCTCCTCTTGCATAGCGTTGATCCAATCGGCCACCTTGAGTGCTTCCATATGGTCCTTAGGTTCTGTCATAGATAAGAAAGCATGAAAGGCACAAAAATTCTTCAATTGGGATCTCGTTTGAGTTCCCTTTTCAAGGTCACTTATTATCAATTCTAAAAGATGAGAATTTTGGTGTTTCCAAGGCTTTCAAGGTGATTGGTCTTAGCATGACACGATTGATGATGTAGCATGCCGTGTTCACTGCTTCAGCCCAAAAATTCTTCGGAAGACCGCTTGCAATAATCATCGTCCTTGCCATATCCTCAAGGGTCCGATTCTTCCTTTCGACTACACCATTCTCGTTGTGGTGTTCTTGGAGCTGAAAAGTTATGATCTAAACCTTCATTGCTACAAAATTCATCAAACTTGGAGTTTTCAAACTCTTTACCATGGTCAGATCTTAAATGCTTTAATTTAAAACCACTTATTTTTGAATCTTTTTAGCAAAGGTTAGAAATTCATCAGACGTTTCATCCTTACTATGAAGAAAAATAACCCATGTGTATCTTGAAAAATCATCTACTATGACTAATACATATCTCTTACCAGATCGGTTTTGGATGCGTACAGGGCCACATAGGTCCATGTGAAGAAGTTCCAATGGACTTTGTGTGCTTACCAATTTCTTGGATTTGAATGAGGATATCACGTGCTTGCCTTTAACACATGAATCATAAACACCGTGGTTCAAAGACTTAATTGTTGGTAAACCAACTACCAAGTCCTTCCCACTTAGTTTACGCAGTAGGGACAGGCTTGCATGACTGCAACACTTGTGCCATAGAAGAGGATCAGCCTCGATCACACTTAAGCATGTGAGATTTTTCCTAGGAACAAGGTTCAGGTCGACCATGTAGGTGTTCCCTTTCTTCGTGCCCTCAAGGATCTTGGTTTCTGTACACTCATTGCTGACTACACAAGACTCATTAGTAAACTTCACTGAATTTTCCTTATCGCAAAACTGAGATATACTAAGTAAACTATGCTTTAAACCCTCGACCAAAAATACATTATCTATGGAATGTGACTGAGATTTACCAATCTTACCAACTGCTACTATGTTACCTATAAGATTGTCTCCAAAGGTCACAGTTCCTCCATTAAAGATTGAGAGTGAGAGAAATTTTGATCTATCTCCTTGTCATGTGCTTAACAACCTCTATCGAGGTACCACGGGTTGTTCCTCTCACTCATCGGCTGTACCATAGCAAACTAGTTAGTGGTAGGAACCTAGTCTAGCTTGGGTTCCTTTGTTGGACTTGAGTCTTTCTTAATCTTCCAAACTTGTTTTACTAGGTACGTGTTCCTCTCTATACGTTCTTCTCTAGTGGAACAGTTAGACACAATGTGACCACTATTCCCATAGTAAGAACATATTTTACTACTAAGCGAGATCAACATATTTTTTTCTTTTTGTTCTTTTTCTTGTGATTGAAACCGAGACCTTCTCTTCCTTTGTTTTGATACTTTTGTATCCAAGTGACTTGGATCGGGAAGCTTGTTCCTTGAGGATTCCAGTTTCTTCCTTAATACCGGAGTTTCTTGAAAAATGTTCTCATAATCGGTTTTCAAATTTTCAACATTAATTCCGGTATTATTTAAAGAGACTGTTACTTCAAGAACACACAATTTCAATTCTGCCACTTCCAAATTCAAAAGATAATTATCGTTTTTGACGTTTTCAAATGCTTCTTGATAAACTCTACTCTTGTCAAAAAGATCAAAGAATCTTTTTCGGTATCACATTTTAGTGAGTTAAGCCAATTTGAATGATTCTTAGTGATTTTCAAGGTATTAGTTAATTGATCTCTTTTTGCGCATATATCCTTGTAGTCATCTAAGGTTTCTAGTTAAAGTTTTATTAATTGGCTTTTATTCAATTCTGTAAGTTCCTCTTCAATGGCATTGAGACTTACCTTGGGGTTTGATGATTCCACTTTGTTCTCGATTTGCCATGAGACATAGGTGGGCAGTTTCTTCCTCGATTTGATCCTGCTCCTCTTCTGAGTCAGACTCTCCCCATGCTGCCACCATGGCTCTCTTCATATCATTTTTTGAAAATGACCTTTATTGTTCCTTGCCCCTCTCTTTGTATCTTCCTTTTGTTTTCTCGTTTTCCCATTGAGGACATTCCTTCATGAAATGATCAAGGCCTCCACACTTGTGACAACTTAGCTTCGTTGGTTTCTTGGTGACCTTTCCTTTGTAGTTCTTGTTGAAGAACTTCTTGAATCTTCTAACAATCATTGCAGCTTCTTCATCATCGGTTTCGAGTCTTCTTGTTCCTCGGACACGAGGTTCGAGCCTTAGGCTTTGATGATTCGGTTTCATGGGTTTCGATGTGTAACTCATGGGTCATCAAGGAACCAGCAAGTTGTTCAATGTTGAACGTTGTGAAGTCCTTGGTTTCCAACAGTGCCGTTGTCTTGGCCATCCTTTTCTCATCTTGTGGTAAACTCCTTAGTACCTTACGAACATGTTCCTCTGGAGAGATTATCTTTCTCAGAGATTCAAGTTCGTTTATAATGTTTGAGAAGTGAGTGAGCATATCTTGCATAGGTTCCTTTTGTTTCATGTGAAACAATTCATACTTATGCATGAGGATATCAATCTTTGATCGTTTCACTTCGCTTGTTCCTTCATGAGTAATTTGAAGGAGTTCCCACATTTGCTTTGCGATCTTGCATCCCATGACTCGATTGTGTTCATGGGGACTAAGACCGCAATGGAGTAGCTTCTTTGCCATGTTATTCATCTCCATTTTGTCGAAGTCCTCTTTGTGAAATTCGGCAAGGGGTTTAGGAACCAGCTCCCCTTTCTCGTTCTTCTTTGTGACTTCAAAGTCACCGATTTCAATTACCTTCCACACTTGGTAATTTTCAGCTTTAATAAATATCTCCATACGGTTCTTCCGGTATGGATAATGGTTGCCATTAAACATAGGTGGGCATTGAGTTGAATACCCTTCATTAAGCTTTTCTCTGTCGTGTTCATTGTTCCACGTACAATCTCCTTAGTGTTAGCTGATTCTGGAGATACTCGGCTCTGATACCAATTGTTATTCTAGTAGGACAACTAGACCAACTATAAGAGGGGGGTGAATTGTAGAAATTTTCGATTTGTAATGCGGAATTAAAACAAACTTGAAAGTAGAAAGAGACAAACACACGAGATTTTTACAAGGAAAACTTCCTAGGCCCAATAGGAAGAAAAACGACCACGAGGGATTTTAACTCAAACTCTCTTTTTACTATAATAGGCCAAAAGACTCTATCTTTCACAACCTATTAATGGACCTTCTCTGTTCCTCTAGGAACTTGTTCCCGATCACCCAGTTCCCCCGAACCGATGACACTCACTTTCACTTCACTCGAAGTCTCTCTTTTCTCTCTTTCTTTCTCTCTCTTAATCATAAGGATATTCTCTCGAATTTTCTCTCACCCACACACTATGAATATTACAATGATATGTATTGTAGAATAAGAGAGGAAATTACACAAAAACTTTCTAAGTTAATAATGAATTTTTCGCTCAAGAAAGTTCTAGTTTTCTCCAAGTAAATTCTCCCTTTTATAGCTGCTGAAAATCTTCCTCTACTGGAATTATAATGCTCCGTGTTCTCCATTATTTGCGCTTGTGGTGGTGTGAAGGTCATGGCCTGATTTTCGCTGCACACACTCCACACACATTGCAACGGGAAATAACAACCTCCACTATCCGTTGGTGGGCAAAACACACGTAGGTAGTTGAGTTTGATGGAGAACTTCAAGCGGTTTGTTCCACTTTATATGCCACACTCATTCAACCTATTTTCAAGCAAAGCAACAACACAAAATATCTACTAACACTTAGAATCTTTTATTCAAAAATTCCAAGGTAATAGATTATTAAACATACCTTATAATAAAATTCAAAGTGCTTAAAAATAATATCTTGACTTAGATTAAATAATTAATCTTTCTCCACAAGATATAAATGCAAAATTAAACATTACATTATTTTTGGGACTTTATATTTTGCGTAAAATAGAAACTATATAGCAGAAAATAATTATTTGGCATCATCAAAACATGGAATACAACAAACGCTCTTAAAAATAGGGCGATTACATACTACCATCCTTTTTTAAAGTTTCGTCCTCGAAACTTGCATACAATAATCTAAAGAAAACCAAAATCTCAAGCTAGCAAGACAATAGGCATCCAAACCTCAATTCTACCATCAACTTTTGTATCTCCACTTCAACTCAATATTAGAATCGAGGAGCAAAGCAAACAAAATGGGCAAAAAATTTCAGCATAGGATTCCGAGTCATCTCATTCGCAAAGATCTCGTTTGAAATTCATTTATTTAAGCAAATCATACAATTTTCTCAAAATACCCACCATCATTAACAATACAAGATAATACACCTTCACATAAACGACATCATATAGCACACGCAAAGCGCACACACTTATATACTCAACCTTCAATTTTCCTAATTCCCAATCATCAGATTCTCAAACCACTAATAACCCAAATTAATTTCATACTATCCCAACAATCCTTTACCCTCGCTAGGTAGGCAACTCGGCATACGGTCGCAAGGTTGCTCGATACCATCTTGTAACGGCCCGCTTTTCCGAGCTACTAAGGAAACACACTCAACAACCACAAACTAGAACGAACTCTTAATTAAATAAAATCGCAGCGAAAAATATCCTTAATTACACCAATAACTTGACCAAAATTCCCAAATATTATACATACAACGAAATATCACCAACTATTCTCGAATTAGCTATCTAAAATACAAACTCAATCCATAATCTAAATCTTAACTCGCTCCGGCCACTTTCAATTCCGAGCTCTCAATACACAACCTGCAAATTCAGGAAAGAAATACAAAACAAAAAAAAATCCAAAATGAGTGGAAAACTCGTAACCTTTACTTCAGCCCGTTATAAACATTTTATTTGTCAAACCATTTCCTTTGCGTTACCACGCTGGCATAGCTCATTCTCTTAAACAAATCAGTGCAAGTATGAGATTTGGACAAACGCTGCCTCCAAGGTTCGTTATGGAGCATAGCAATACTACCCCCAAGGTTCGTTATGGAGCGTAGCCAACCATATCAGGTCAAAAGAGTAACCATCCTCCAGCCATACCTTGCCCACTCTCTATTTTCAGTTCATAAACTAGGCCAGCAAAACAAATGCATATTCATATTATCCAATAATATTTCCATAATCAACACATTCCTAATCAACTTATTTACCAAAACAGAACGGAGAGATCCACACACACACATGGGCATAAGTAAATTATTTTTCTTAACATAAAAGTTACCTGAACGCATTCCAAATTCCAACAATACCACCTCCTTCATTAATCTTCATTTCAAAATGAGACTCAACTCCATAATCATCCTCCAATAATTTACCTCACATCAATATAACATAATTAATAAACTCCTCACTAATTGAGACACCAATCTAAAAAACTTTTCTTATTGCCACCTACTATACTTGATCAACTAAATCCCACAAGTAGGAATTAATGAAACAAATCCTACAACTACTAACTTAATTACTAACTACAATAATCATAACAAATTCCCATATCTAAGATTATGACCACCCTCGCAACATCAACGACTGTCCAATAATACCTCTTAACTATAATAGAAATAAATAAATCATTCACTAAACAACATGTAGCACCTAATCTAAATCAGTAGGCTTTTCAAACAACACTAACTAACATCATAAACGAACTAACTTTCTTGAAATTAAACTAATCAAAGACAAATACAAATGATGTTTTTAGCTAGCTTAAATCGATTTCAAATTAAAATAGATGAACTTTTCCTAAAACAAATAAGAAATCGGACTACAAGGTTTGACAATTACCACACACCAAACCACCATCACCACAATAAGAAACAGATTACAACAACAATAATACTCGCAGGTTCAACAACCCAACACACAAGAAAGCAACGACAACCACACAACAACAAGAAAATGAGAGAGAATAGCACGAACACATCGACGACAACAACGCCGGCAAGAAGAGGAGAAACAGGGGAAACTCGGACGGAGGAGCTCCGGCAACTTCACACCCACGACAACAACAACATCATCGACAACAGCATCCCAGCAATGGTGGAACCCCCACCGAAGATAATAAAGGGTGCAGAAGCACAACAACCGCGGACACTAACAGCTCCACAAAGAGGAGAGAGAAAATGTAACACCCCGTCCTTCTACTACTAAGATACTAAACAATATCTAATCAAGATTTACTAAAAAGTCGTTAGCGGAAATAACGTCAGGACCGTTATGCTACTCTAAAACTATAAATAAAGATAACCTCAAACCAAAGTTTCATAGCTTCCAAAAGAAATATCTGAAAACATTATAATTCTAATAAAAAGGAACATCCCAAACCATAATAAAACATAACATCATCCAAAACTACGAGACAAGCAAGTCTCCCATTAAAACTCAAATAAAACTAAATGTCTTTGAGACCTAGCATAACATAGGACTCTCTATTGTCTGCATAGAACTCATCTACCAAAAAGACTACCAGAAGCTTCCTCTCACTACCAACCCACACTCTGCTAGCCCAAGCAGTCACAAGTCTAGCAGCCATTTCCATCTGCAAGGATATATTAAATAATTCCACATTCAGTGGGGAGTAACTAGCAGTTCTCCCAGAATAAAAGAAACAAAGCATGATTCAGACATAGATTAATAAGAAAGGAAAGCATACGATCATGATAACAATGACATGCATCCAAAACCATAAAGCTCACAAGTGATACAAGTGATAGTCAACATCAAGTAAACAAGATATAGTGAGTAAATCAACTCTAGAATACTTAAATAATAATAAAACAAAAGTACAACAAGTTATTGAGTCAGAAACCGAACGCCAGTGAATCGCAATTCACTTCCTAAGGTTTGTCAGATTATCGTAATCTCCAGGTCAGTCTATGGGCTTACGTTCCCCACTGCCTGTGTCTAAGAATGGCCAAACTCCCGATGCAGGGTAGAACACGCAGAACTCCCTAACCTCTCGGACGACAATAATTAACCCAGGTGTATCCCTAGTTCGCAAACCAGGTGGTTGGCATGTTCTTCACCGGGGACTACATCTATCCCACCGGATGTTCTTATCTCAAAATAAATAAAATCATAAGTATCAACCATCTCAAAACCATTCATCAAAAAGAGGATAGAAGGGATGCCACCCGGCCTTATACCCATGATTCATCAAAAATAATTCTTCAAAATTCCTCAAAATAGTAATTTACAAACTTACAACAAATGTCTCAAACAAATACTTTGAACATCACTCAGCATCAATAAATATAATAAATAGTTTTTACAGCACTAATAGTATCAATCAGAAATGCATCATATCAAATAAGATCACCAACACAAGTAGAACATATATACAAGATCATACGAAAAATTGGACTGCACCAGACTGTGCGCTCAGTGTCACACTGTGCGACTGGCGCACTAACCAAACTACGTCTGACGCATCAGCGTGCGTCTGACGCCACCACCAATTAACTCCAAGGCTTATTAAATCAATGAAACGTACACGACTAATCATTTTTACATAAACCAAACGTAAACATAATGATACTCAATAATAACCACAGTAACCTACTAAACACCAGCTTCCAAGAACATAAAAGGTCACAAATTATTTCTGATTAACAAGCCCTTAAATAATTAAAAAGAATATCCACAAACTCATAACAAAAACACAATAATAATTATTAAACTAATAAAAATGAACTAATAAAATAACAAAAAAATTACCATACGACCATTATGGCTCCAGTGACATGGTACAAATTTTATTTCTAATTTTTAGACTCTATAAGTATTTTTAAGCGTTAATTTATAGAATACTCAATAAAGCAAATATAATAACTAAAAATAGAAATAAACGCCCAAAAATTACCAATAATTCACATAAAATGCATAAACTCACGTTAATACATAATATCCAATGAAATGAATTTTTCAGCTTTCAAAAATAATTTTCACGATTTAAATGCTGACAGATACGCAAATGCAAAAACAGATAAACCAATTAAATAAACTTGTAAACAGTAGGAAAAAATTATTCCAAGGCATGAAATACATATCGCACATATAACATGCTTCATGAAAAATAATTTCGGCAATTATAACATTTGTTCACTATTTAGTTTGTAAATAAGCCATAAACGAATAAATTACCAAATAAATCGAATAAATACTAAAACTCAAACAAAAATTATTTTTCTGCATTCAATATTCATACAGCATGCATCTAGTATACTCACGTCAAATTTCATCAAAAATTTCATTCAAAAAGTATTTTAAACAATTCCCAGCATAAAAATCCAATACCGAATAATACCCTAATCACTATTGTTCTAAGATAACTACTAGTTACCTGGATCGTCGGTGTTGTAGCCTGACATCTACGGCTCCTTTGAAGACACTTGGGCTCATCAGAGCCGCACACGTGTCCTCTCCTAATTAATAGAGAGAAAAGGTTTCAGACTTTGGGTTATACTCAGTTGGGATAAAAGGTTACTTTTCTGGCTCAAAAGATAGTCAGAGCCCAACCCCGTAAGGTGGCTGCAAGTGCGTGGTTGATAATAAACCTTCACAAATCATGGTCTCGCCACGTGTCATGATCCGATTAATTAGCCAATCGAGGCCACTATCTTAGGGCGATTTTAAGGATAGCCGTCATCTTGCTATCACTATAAATACCCCGAAATTAGGAAAAAATATCATTCAATGCAAACAAGGTGCAAAGTTACTCGTAAAAAATACTCTCTCACTTTCTATCTCTAGATCTACTTTTCTCGTTTACAACTCCCGATATCCGACTTAAGTTTCGGAGGGGAACCACCACCCAAACCTCCGGGGTGGGTCCCTTTTTGCAGGTTCGAGAACGAAGCTCCGGCTCGGACTAAGTTGATTCAGATATTGTTGCACAAGTCTCCAAGGAAGAACATCTAAGGGATACTCGTTTACTTGCTAGATAAGAAAGCTCGACCTACGGACTTACTTGTTGGACAAGTAGAGGACAAAACATTTGGCGCCGTCGTGGGGAGACGCAACGATGATCGATCGTCAATCGTCCAACATCGCGTAAATCGAAGTTTTCGGATCAATGTCGAAGACACGGTAGAACATGAGAGACCACCTCGAGGAAGGGATAGACCTCCAACCATCGTCCATGTCCCCTGGACCAAGCCGCAACAACCTGTCATTCGGGAAAATCTTGAACGTCCAGCTGATCGCTGCACATCTAGACAACGTCCTTAATGACTTTCGACTAAGATGGCGGCGATGCGTCCGGGAAAGCATTAAGAGCAACATGTTGTTTTTCCATCATAATCCGAGAGCGCCCGTCAACAATCAAGCTCCTCCTAGGGGACGTTCCCAAGAGAATCGTCCGGGTCCTAGTCGACCTGTTCTTCAGGAACCCTCAAGGAGGGTGGCTACGAGAAAACAACCGAAGGCAAAGGGAGCGAGCGCGAAGGAAGATGGGCTGGAATTTGGTGGTTAGGACCCAAGACCAAGCTCGTCCGAGTGGGCACCGAATGGAAACGGATGTCGGGGATTACTTAGAGGCAAAGAGAGCTGCAGCATTGCAACGGTCGGCCACTCGGCTCTACCCCGTACTTAAGAGATCCTCCTTTAAGGATACCATCCGAACGAGAGGAAAGAAGTCCGGGTCCTTCGATAGTTCCGTCCGAGACAAGAGAAGACGGTAGTTCAAGCAATGGTCTATAAGCGACCAAGTACCGAGCAAACACTTCATCCAATCCCGTGATGAAGGAATATCGCAAGGAGTTCATACCCATTGAGGGACAGTGGGGAGCCCTCCGGATCAATTGGCCTACTCCGTTCTCGGCCAGGATCATGGAGGCGCCCCCCTTCCCAAAGGTAAAACTCCCAACAATAGAGCCTTTTGATGGAACCACCGATCCCGATGATCACCTGTCCGCTTACAAGCATCGGATGTACGTCCAAGGAGTAGATGATGCTACTTGGTGTAAGAATTTCCCGGCTACCCCGAAGGGTGTAGCTCATAAGTGGTTCAATAATCTACCCCCTAATTCAGTCAACAATTGAACCGAACTCGGTGTATTATTTACTAGTCATTTCATTGCAACTCGTCAAGAACAAAAGACAAGCATGCACTTGGGCAAGGTCATCCAAGGACCAAAAGAAGCTCTTAGGAGTTTTGTGAAGAGATTCAATCTGGAAGCCCTTCAAATTCAAGATCTCAATGCTGGAGTGGCCTTTGACGCCTTTATCAAGAGTCCGAGGCCGGGAAGTTTTAAGTTTGACCATGTGAAGAAGAAAATCAATACTCTTCTTTGAGGCTTTAAAGGAAGCCGAAGCCTTTATACATGCCACTAAAGTATGTGCCGAGGCAAAGCATCCCGAGTCCAAGAAGCCTCGAAGAGGTTGCTCGCCTAAAGAAAAGCAACCCCAAAAAGGCCGAGACTTGGGCCATAACCTCTACCACTACTTCGTCCGTAAGAAGCAAGAGGAAA
Organism: Beta lomatogona; assembly: GCA_947646795.1. NCBI lineage: Eukaryota > Viridiplantae > Streptophyta > Magnoliopsida > Caryophyllales > Amaranthaceae > Beta > Beta lomatogona. Next base: position 25,926 of record CANSNZ010001464.1, on the reverse strand, counting down.
GAATCTCGAGCCTTCTTCATCCAACACCATCGAATTCAAGAAGGGACCGATACTTCATTCTCATGGAGATAATGGACCAATACGAGCTGAAGGCTCCAGCTGAGATGAAGACTCCTTACAGGAATAGGGACAAGAGCAAGTATTGTCACTTTCACAAGGATTGCGGTCATGAAACCAATGAATGTAAACACCTTAAGAGAGCTTTGGAGGATCTAGCCTGAAAAGGAAATATCAATTCATACTTACCCTAGGGGGAAAAGAAGTTTCAGAGGAGAGATGACCGTCAAAGCAAGAAGAAGGAGAGTGAAAGCACTGACGAAGATGTAGTCCTCGTTATTTCGGGAGGATTTCTTGCCGGAAGGGCCAACCAATAGAGGGCACAAAAACTACCTCAGGGAGCTCGGCCAAGTCTTGTTGACTAATCCAACAAAGACTAAGCCCTTCCCAAAAGTGGTGGTTAGTGAGCAAGATCGGGGCAAGTTGAGGACCCCCCATGATGACCTTTTGGTTGTAGAGATGAAAATAGCAAACTTGAGAGTAAGAAGAATTTTTATTGACACTAGAAGCTCGACGGACATCATTAGTGCTGATTACTTGTCCAGATTGAGATTTGAAGAAAAGAACTTAGTTCCAGTCCATCATCCCATCATAGGGTTTGGGGGAGGAGTCATCTATCCCATGGGAACAATCCACGTTGCCCGCCCAAGTTGGAGAAAAGGACGCCTCGCGGACTTTGTTTATCAACTTCTTGGTTGTCCGAGATTTGACAGCCTGCAATGTCATACTCGGACGACCAACTTTGAATCATGTTAAAGCTGTAATAGTAACTCACTTGATGCTTATGAAGTATGAGTGTGATGATGGCAAGATTGGCTCCTTGTATGGAGACCAGCAGGCGGCTAGGGAATGTTACCTAACCACCCTCAAGCCGTCCTCATGGAAAGCATGCAATGAAGACCAGACGAAGATCAGTGGCGAACGGAAGACGTCTGAAATTAGGAAAGATAAGACGAAGGTTGCTGGCGAAAGAAAACGTCCGAAAGTGTAAAGGACCAAGTGGCCTCGTTGAAGCCGGCAATTAAGAGTCCTCGACGCCTCTCCCCTCAAGGAAAACGTCCGAACATCTCCCCAGCAAGAAAAGAAAGTATGAGCCCGTCAAGGAAGAACCTCCTTCGTCTGATGAAGTGATGGCCATCATGGGACTAGCAATAGAACGCCCATAGCCGGTGGAAGTTCCAGAAGATGTCTGTTTGGATGAGGCTCGTCCAGAGCGAACCTTAAAGATTGGTTCTTCCCTCTCTCCTGATTTGAGGAGCCTTCTAATAAGCTTGCTGAAAGAATTTCAAGACGTGTTCGCTTCAGTGTTGAAGAAATGCCTGGAATTGATCCGAGAGATAGCCGTCCACCTACCGAATGTTGATCCAAATTTAAAACCTGTTCGGCGAAAGAAAAGGCATTTAGGACCGGCCGAAATCGGGCGATCGACCAAGAAGTTCGAAGTTGTTGGAATCAAAGTTCATCGAGAGAAACCTATTATCTAGAATGGATAGCAAATGTGGTCATGGTGCCGAGACTAATGGCACTTGGAGGATGTGTGTGGACTATACCGATCTCAACAAGGCTTCTCCTAAGGACAGTTTCCCCTTTGCCTAAGTTGGATCATCTAGTAGACTCCACGCCGGCCATGCTTTGTTAAGCTTTATGGACGCCTATTCGGAGTTTTCATCAAATCCCCATGTGGTCGAGGATCGGGACAAAAGGTCCTTCATTATTGAAAAGGGGTTGTATGGGCCGGTTGAGAATGCCATTCGGCCTATGCAATGCTCCGGCCACCTTTCAAAGATTGATCAATACCGTCTTTCAGCCACAGTTGGGAAGAAACATGGAGGCCTATATTGATGATATGATAGTCAAGAGTCGGCAAGAGGAAGGTCATGTTGGTGATTTGAGAGAGACTTTCGAGACTCTCAGAAAATACCAGTTAAAATTGAACCCCGGCAAATGCGTAATTGGAGTCTTGTCTGGGAAATTCTTATGCTTCTTGGTAGATCAGAGGGGAATAGAAGCCAACCCAAAAAAAATCCAAGCTATTTTAGACATGAAATCCCCCGTCAAAGATAAAGGAAGTTCGGTGACCGACGGGTTGCTTGGGGCCCTTGGATGATTCTTGTCCAAGTCAGGTGACAAGTGCCATCACTTCTTCGCCACGATCAAGAAAAAAGGCTAAGTTTGAATGGACAGCAGAGACAGAGCAAGCGCTTCAGCAAGTCAAAGATCACCTTCGGCAGCTGCCTAGGTTGGTCAGTCCAGTCGATGAGGAGAAACTGTTTGTACACTTGGCAGTGTCCACTCAGGTTGTGAGTGTTGTCCTGGTGGCTGAAAGAGAGTCCGTGCAAGTCCCCATATACTTTGTGAGTCATGTACTCAAGGATCCGGAAAATAGGTATACTCCACTTAAGAAGTTTGGATTGGCCCTCGTCATGGCCAGCCGAAAGTTAAGGCCCTATTTCTTGGCGCACAACATACTCGTCTATACTAACCAACCTCTAAAGCAAGTTCTACAAAAGATGGAAGCTGCCGGACGAATGCTAAAATGGGTTGTTGAGCTTAACATGTTCGATATATCATTTGAACCAAGGAAAGCCATTAAGGGGCAAGCCTTGGCAGATTTTATATTGAACTTACTCGGCCAACTATAGAGCCAATATCTGATCCAGCTGAAGGAAGGAAGCATTGGACGCTCATGGTTGATGGGTCGTGCACTTTGTCAATGGATGTGGGCGCGGAATCATTTGTCAATCTCCGGAAGGAGACAAATTCGAATATGTGCTAAGATTCCAGTTCGAAGCGTCCAATAATGAAGCTGAATATGAAGCACTTCTAGCTGGAATCAAAATGTGTAAAGCGGCTGGAGCTCTAAAGATCGAGGCCAAATCAGACTCTCTCTTGGTTGTCGGTCAAGTCAATGGAGATTTTGAATGTAAAGAAGCATCGATGGGCAAATATATGCGTCTGATCAAAGATGAGATTGAGCCTTTGAAACGATTTGTTCTCGACCAAGTACCAAGGACATAAAATCATCAAGCAGATGCTCTCTTAAAATTGGCGAGCTCGGCTGTAGGTGATGCGCCAAGAACAGTGTTTTGGGAAGTCAAATCCAAAAAGAGCATTGACCAAGAACAAATCATGTTTCTTAGTCGAGGGGCAGTGTGGATGGAGCCCATAATAGAATACAAGAAAACATGACGGCTGCCATCAGATCCTGTGGAAGCCAAGTATGTGAAGGCTCGAGACAAGTGGTTTGAGCTATGGGATGAGACCCTCTACAAGAAGTCATTCAACCGCCCTCTCCTCAAGTGCATCACCAAAGAAGATGGTCTAGAGGTTCTGAAGGAACTCCATGAAGGAGCTTGTGCATCTCACATTGGGGGAAGAGCATTGGGAGAAAAGGCTTTAAGAACGGGGTACTACTGGCCTACCTTAAAGGAGGACGCCCTTGTTTATGCAAAGAAGTGCGATAGTTGTCAGAAGCATGGAAACCTGCATCAGAAGTCGTCCAACTACTTAAGTCTCATCTTGTTCCCTCTGCCTTTTGCCAAATGGGGCATGGATATCCTAGGACCTTTCCCGTGGCCGGGCAAAAGAAGTTTGTGATAGTAGCAGAGGACTATTTCAATAAATGGATAGAGGCTGAAGCCATGCGAGGAATAACAACAAATGACGTCAAGGGTTTTATTTGGAAAAACATTATAACTCGTTTTGGCATGCCACAGTCCATCGTCTTTGATAATGGCCCGCAGTTCGAAACACCTAAACTGAAAGATTGGTTGGCAGAGCGAGAAATCAAGGCTCATTTCGCTGCAGTCGCCCACCCACAAGCCAATGAGCAAGTATACTCCTTCAACAAGATTCTATCTAATGGAATCAAAAGGAAGTTGGATAATGCCATGGGACAATGAGTTGAGGAACTACAGCTAGTGTTATGGTCCATCAGAACAACAGCCAAAAATTCTACAGGGAAGCCACCATTCATGTTAGTTTATGGCACTGAAGCCGTCTTGCCCATTGAAATTGAAGAACCCACCATGCGAGTCATATTGTACACAGAAGATGCCAACTGGGCTGCATTACGCACGGCTTTGGATCAAGTACCAGAAGTCAGGGGCAATGCCTTGCTAAGAATGCAATTGTACAAGCTGCGAATGGCTCGGGAGTTTAACAAGAGAGTCGCTAGACGACCACTCAAGGTGGGGGATCTGGTTCTAAGGAAGATGGAGGCGGTTGGACGAGCTAAAGAGATGGGGAAGCTAACATCAAATTGGGAAGGACCTTATCTGATTATCCATGAGCTGCGCAGTGGAACCTTTGGTCTCCAAGATTTGGATGGACGAGTTATACAGCGCACTTGGAACTCAGATAATCTGAAGAAGTACCACGTCTAACTCAATTCATCGTCGGGAATCTAGCCGGTAGTTTGTAGTAAGTCCAAAGTGCCACGAGCACATGCTAGAAAAAAGAATTGTATACATGTATCTTGGCATTTAGTCAAGCAAAATTCATATAATACAATTCCGACTTTCTTATCGCCTTTGTTTACTTTCACCAAGTTAGTTCTCTTTGGGGCATTAAATCAGTTACTAGTCTAAAAGAGAATAACTTGGGACAAAAACACAAAAAACAATAGAGCGTCAAAAATACTCACTTCTATGTCGAACGTCACTCCCTCGAGGAGACCGGCCAAAAGTATAACAACCTAAAGGTTGACAATACATAAATGGCAATCAAATTGACAAAATCTCTAGCAAGGGAAACGTCAAGGTCTCTAAGAGAAGGCTGACCAGAAATAAGCCCTTAGTAAAGGATACTTACTTTCACCTACACGGACAACTAAGTAGTAAAGACCCTAGCAAGGGATCACTACTTCTGGACGAGTGTTGCTCCCTCAAGGAAGGCGGCTAAGACATGGTCAGACCATGTATCTAAAGCTAAACCGTGGCCAGTCCACAAAACCATATGTATTGGCCGCTTTCCCGCTTGGGGTAAGACCCGTCTGAATGAGAAAACCATCCAAAGTTCCAGGACGAATGTCACTAAGTACTTGGATACTTTTTGGAAAGACCCATAGTCGTCCAAGCACAAGGATTGCAATTTTCTCCTATGTGTGTTTTGAAAATCGTCCAAATACCCGGCTGAGTCTCTTTTTGCAAATCGTCCAAATCGACCTAGACCGTCCAAGGGCAAGGATCAGGGTTGGCAGCCTTGCTCTATTTATACTTTTGTAGACCGTCCAAAAGTTCAGGACGAAACTCTTCTTGTACTTGGATGCATTTTGAAAAGATTTATGATCGTCAAAAGGCAAGGATGCCGCTCTTTCCTTAAAAATCTGTGCGGAACGACCAACATTCAGGACGAGGCACATTTTATACTTAGTCAGAATTGTAATTCAAGAGGAGAAGAGACAAGCAATTGGCAAAAAGTCTTTCATATATATACTTGGCAAAAAGTTTACAACTTAGGACTAGAAGATATAAAGCTACAACGGCAAACAAGCCGAGAAACTTAGGAAAATAAACCTAAAACTACGCATCATCTTCAGCACGAGTTTCTTGGTTGCCTTCAGGGTTCTCCTCCTCAACCGCAGCTTCGTCGTCTGAGTCCAAAAATTCCAAAGGTTCCTCGGCACATACCATAGCACGATGAACACTCTGTTGATATTCTAGACGACGAATGAAGATGGGGACCTCAGAAGGCTCAGCCAGCATCTCAAAGGCTTTGACGGCCCAGTCCTTAGACGTTTCAACGACTTGAGCCAAGCCTTCTTTGGCGTCGTCAAAGGCCCGGGCCACTTCCCCTTCCAGACGGGCAATCTTCGCCCTTAGGAGGATGTTCTCCCTTCTCAGTTGAACGGCGGCAAGAAGAGCAGCATCTCTTTCACCCTTCAGATCAGTAGAGACAGCATCTTCGACCATCATCAAACGGTCCTGCTCCTTGAATAGATCGTTGATAGTAACAAGATAATTCTTGTTTTCGGATTCCAGGAGGGCTGATCATTTCTCCAAAGCCTCCAAGGATTAACGATGAAGGGTTTTAGCCATCTCAATGTCATAAATGGCCTTGTCGCCTGCCGTTGTAGCAAGGTGGACGAGCTGCTTGTTCTCCTTTCTAAGCTCCCTCACCCACTCTTCAGTAAGCATGCTCCGAGCAAAAAGCTGGAACCATGAAAACAAAACAAGTCATTAGACGAGTTACAAAAAGGAAAAATTTACACAAGTATTAAACAAAAGCGGCAGCAAGTTGAGACATGTAGCCCACATGCCCGGCCGATGCTCCCCTTAATCCTTTGATATAGGATTCAGGGTAACATTTGAAGAGCTCCTGCTTAAGCCGATATCTTTCTGCTTTGGACAGTTTAGCGAAGGCAGCAGTAGACTCCTCGTCCGAATCTAGGGCGGGAGTGGCTGAGGGTAAAACTGGTCCTTTGCCCTTATCTGTAAGATGGGAGGAGTCAGTTATCCTGATTAAAAGGACAATGGCTTGTCTATTGGACGGGCTCATGGACCGTCCGACGACCCGCACTGTCCTAACTATGTTCGGATAATACGACTCACCAGACGAGATGGAAGCCGTCCTAACGACTAGCGGCATCTCGCGAAACCAGGCAGCTGCTAGGGCCGCCGAAACCCGGTAGTTCTCGGGCAGCCGTCTCCGGCTCCGGAATGACCGAAGCCAAAGCAGACTCGGGTTTGATCTCAGCTGAATCCCCAGGAAGAACGTCCAACAGACCAGCAGGGTCAGGACTTTTTTCCCCCTCGGCAGGGACAGCAGCGGAAGGTTCCTTTTTCAGGACCTTGTCCTTCGGCGGAGGCATGGTTTTCTCCCCACCTTCACCAGCAGGAGTCGTCTTCTCTGCCCTCTTCCTTGTAAAGCCCTTAGGCTTTTTCGATGGAGGCTGGTCCGCGACCGCTGTAGGCCTCTTTTTGGACGAGGATGACTTCCCAGGTGGAAGTTTGTTTGTAGGAGCATTTTTCTGCAAAAAATGAACAAGTTATCATACTGGTCGTCCAAAGGACAAAAGTTATAAATCATTCACAAGGCTTCAGACGAAAATCACCCAAAGAAGGAAGGCGTCCTATAATGGACACCTCCTTTCCTAAGGGAACTTCGTCCGAAAAAATTTCCAAATATAGACGAATTTTTGATGCAAAGAAGGAGGCCGTCCAAAGGTGGACGGACTAAAATGACTCCCGTCCAAAGATAGGAAATCAACTCTTCGTCCCGTTCCAGAACTAAAAGTCGCTCAGACGAGAATGGCCCAAAGAAGCTGGCCGTCCTAGCATGGACGCTTTCCTTCTTCGGGTTATCCTCGTCCAGAGAAAGGGACAACGACTTGGACGAGTCCAATTGCTACTCGTCCGAAAAATGTTCAGCATCTTAGACGAGAAAGGCTCAAAGAAGGTGGCTGTCCAGCTATGGACGCCTTCATTCTTCAGGTGACTCTCGTCCAGAGAAAAGAACAACGACTTGGACGAGTCCAAATGGTACTCGTCCAAAGACGTTGAGCATCTCAGACGAGAAGGGCCCAAAGAAGGTGGTCGTCCAAGCATGGACGCCTTCCTTCTTCAGCTGACTCTCGTCCAGAAAAAAGCACAACGGCTTGGACGAGACCAAATGGTACTCGTCGAAAGACTTCCAAAACCTCAGACGAGAATAGCCCAAAGAAGGTGGACGTCCATGCTTGGACGATTTCCTTCTTTGGGTAATTCTCGTCCAAGAGTTGGATGCAAATTCTTGACGAGTCAAAATGGTCCTCGTCCCAAAAAAAAAATTATTCATATTTTACCAGTGTTTCCGCCCTCTTCTTAGCGCTGCTCTTGGCGTATTCCTTCCATAAGTTGTCTGTGAATTTAGACATACTTATATCTCCCGTCCAAGAAGCCTTGAGACGTGTTATGGCCGAGTCCGCAAAAAGAAATGAAAAATGGTTAGTCCGATATACTATGGACGAGGCATTTTACTTGGGAATTTGAATGTATACCTCTATCTTCACCCAACCAGCAAGCCGGGCCGACCAAGAAGTCGTCATCAGTAAAACATTTCCTTAAAGGGTATCCAGTTAGCTGGTCCCTTAAAGGATGGTCAGCTAGGTTTGGAGTACTCCTTTATTCGGAAGTACTCCACTACTTCCTCGTCAAAACGATCCTCCAACTCCATCTAGGACTGCTTTCGTCCGGTATTCGTGACGGCTCAGTTATAGAAACGGTAGCTCTCCGTGGCAGAGTCGTTGGCCGCCCTCGGGTAGACGAAGTCGGCCTTCCATTCATGCATCTTTGACGGCTTGCCCCGGGCGGTTAGAAAGCCAAGGCGGTTGCGGATGATGAGCCATTCTCCATCCACGGCACCGGGAACCTTGGCCGGATAATGAATATGTGTGAATGCTTTGGGATAGAGAGAGCCGAGCCGCGCAGTTCGCAGACGGCTATGAATGTCAGGACGTTGTGCCAGGCAATGGGAGCCAGTTGGTTGTGGTCGTTGTTGTAATAGCGAAGCACTTGCTCTATAAAGTCATGGAGCGGGAATCTTAACCCCGCATCCAATGCCAGTTTGTAGACAGCGAAGTGGTTGGCAGGAGCACTCAAAATAGTAGCTTCCTTATTCGGGATGACGAAAGAGAAGCCCGACATGGGCATGAAATTGGACAAATAATTAGGGTCCGGTCCTATTTTCTCTAGCCATTTGCGATTGGCCAAAATGAATGCAGAGTCAGAAAGGGGACCTAAGCGTTTTCTAATCTCAAACGACGTAGTGCAGGCTTCGTTCGACTCCTCGGCAGCGCCAGAGTCACTACCGTTATTATCTTCGCCGGTTCCCTCCATATTGACGTCCCTGCCAGAAGTTCTGGCTTGAGGGTTTATTCCGGAGTCTTCTAAATCGTGGTCCGGAGAAGGACGCCCGCCTAAAGGCTTAGCACTTTGGGCCCCCCTTGTCTCATCTGGAACACGTCCAGTAGATTCCTCCATGTCTGAACTATGTGAGGGTAGTATTACCTTTCGTCTTAGACGGGCGGTTTGCTTGACGCGCGCCGATTACCCCCGCACAAGTAAAGACTGGGTCGTCTGACTTTCTCGGCCAAAACCACAAAAAAATATACTCGGCCATAAGAGGCCCAACTCTAGAATGCTCTTGGTCGGCTAGGATTATTTGACGAAGAAGATTTCATTTTATTGATTTTCTAAGAAAAAAATAAAGAATAAAGGAGAGAAAAAAGAACAAAGAAAAGATACTCGCAAAAACGCCCCGGACGAGTCGGTGAATAAAGGCGAGGGCCGGGCGATCTCTCTCTCTCTCTAGAAGAATTTGCGGAGTTTCTCTCTCTAGAAAAATTCGTTCAAGGTGTGAAATGATTTAATGTCCTCGCACCAAAGTTATTTATAGAGGGGTAAAAAACCCGTGGAGCCGGTCAAGGATGACCGAAGAAAGGATGAAACGGTCGATTATGACCGGTGAAACCCAGGAAAAAGGCGCGTCATTTCCTTGATTTTGAATAAAACTACCTTGGGTAATAGGGCCTTAACCGTCAGATGGGCCAACAGTGAAAGCCCTTTTAGGGGCAAATGTTGTAGCCCGACATCTACGGCTCCTTTGAAGACACTTGGGCTCATCGGGGCCGCACACGTGTCCTCTCCTAATTAATAGAGAAAAAAGGTTTCGACTTTGGGTTATACTCGGTTGGGATAAAAGGTTACTTTTCCGGCCCAAAAGATAGTCGAGCCTAGCCCCGTGAGGTGGCTGCAAGTGAGTGGCCGATAAACCTTCACAAATCATGGTCCGCCACGTGTCATGATCTGATTCATTAGCCAATCAGAGGCCACTATTGTATGGCAGATTTTAAGGATAGCTGTCATCTTGCTATCATTATAAATACCCCTGAAATCAGGAGAAAAGATCATTCAATGCAAACAGTGCAAAGTTACTCTGTAAAAATACTCTCTCACTTCCTCTCTCTCTAGATCTACTTTTCTCTTTACAACTCCTGATATCTGACTTAAGCTTCGGAGGGGGAACCACCACCTAAACCTCCAGGGTGGATCCCTTTTTGCAGGTTCAGGAACGAAGCTCCGGCTCGGACTAAGTTGATTCAGACATTGTTGCACAAGCTCCATGGAAGAACATCTAAGGGATACTCGTTTACTTGCTAGACAAGAAAGCTCAGCCTACAGCTTACTTGTTGGACAAGTAGAGGATAAAACAGTCAGATGCGAGCTGAAAATTACTGAAAAACCCCGTTATATGCGTGCACCCTTCTCCTTCTTAAAACCCCAAGCACCACGTACAAGAAAGAGGCAAATAGAACAAGTCACGAACAATTGATGAAGAGTAGAAATGGAAAAATTTGAGAGAGAATGATGAAGGTGATGATGTCCGAATTTTTCAGAATATGGCAGCAATGAAGTTTTGATTTTTAATCAGATTTTGGAGTATTTAAAGGAATAAATAAAATGGGTTTATTAGGAGAAATGATGGGGGGTTATGAAGGCTACAAAATACAAAGAGTCATCAAAATAAAAAAAAAATGAAAGAAGATAAACTTCTCTCTTCTCCCTTCACATGGCCGGCTGTCCAAGCCCAACCACACCAAAATAATTTCGGCCCAAGTCACCAAGGATCCATGCATCAAAAGCCCGTCACGCGATAAATCGATAACTTCCTAAAACGCGCCTAAACATTGCAAGTACTTAATAATGAAATTAATTCTAATAAATTATACCAAACCTACATCCTTATCCGCCCCTTTCAAAGACCTCTTACCAAAACAATGTCAAATTCATTGCAAATGGCTCCAAGCGCATTGCCCGGCCACCAATAAAATGCTAAGAGCTACGACTGGCCTGATTCCATCATGGATACATAGGCAACCTCTTATATGGCTCGACCATTTTAATTCATAACATTTTTTTAAGGCTCGCTTAGGCCCATGAGGGAAAGGCGATCGCTAAATCATGATTTTCCAGTTCTATCCCTACCTTTAAAACTAGACTGGGATTTGAACCTACATCATTGGCCTACCTTATTGCGTAAACCAAATCATTATGGCTTCGCCTTTTCTTATTCTTATCCCTTGATGTTTTCTCGACCACATTATAAACCAACCTTAGCATAACCTTTCAAAATTGGGCGCTATGACAATGCCTCATCCTTTGAGTGTCTTTTAGTTGGCCTTATTCTCTTCTTCTCTTCACCTTAGGAACCCTATATGGAATCTTTTATCGAAACTCCCACTTAGCTTGATGAGATATCTTCGGAATCAACCAATTAAGCCAAACACTTTATCAACTTTATCTTGTTGGGGGGCTTCATCACAAATTCATGCAGAAAATCATAGGCTCTAAGCGTTAATAAGCAAAGTTGTTAAAATCGAGATTCTAGTTTGAATCGAAATCGACCTTTTAGAATCGAATCGTAAAATCGAATCGTAGAATCGTAAGATTCTACAAACACGTATAATCAAGATATTGCACTCAATCTTCATTTAATGTACTAAAATTAAAGTCAAAAAACCTAAAAATTGGAAAAAATAGTTGTTTACCCACTATATCGGCAATAACTAACAATATATATCTATTATTTTCTTTGTTAGCATGATTTAAATTTGCGAGGTTTTTGCTAGTCAAAAGAAATGTATAAAATCATGTAGAATCGTGAATCGAATCGTCTACCATATTTTAAATCATAAAATCATAAGATTTTAAGATTTGAATCGCGATTTTAATAACTTTGTAATAAGGATGTCATTATAAGTCCGCACAGAATATCATGGGCTCCATACCCATATGAGACGAGATTATAACTATTTCTGGGCTCACTTGCGCCTGTAGCCAACTAAACTCGAAAAATCAGACATAACCTACATGGATCATTCATGTGGCTTCCCATTTCTTCTCTTTCAAAAATAATTTTCTAGAAGAAAAAAATTGGGCTTCTAGAGGAAAAACACAACATCACATCATATCTCTACATTAGTGTCATATATATATATATATATATATATATATATATATATATATATATATATATATACCATAATGTTATTCCTATTTACAGTTATTCCACAAACCAAGGAATATTATAATGTATTGTTAGTGGGGTTGGAGGATTATTACTTTTTGGGGAGGAAAGAGTGTGTCATATATAAATATTAAATTATTATAAATTTACCAAATGTGAAATAAAGTAGAATTAGAAAAGAACTTTATATAATTCCTCCGTTTCTTTTTAAATGCAACAATTGGACTTTCACACTCAACGAGACATTGCTTTGACCATAAATATCTATAATTACATAGGTAAAAATTATAAAATTTACAAATTAAGAAAGTAGGTCACGAGACAAATCTAACATGATCCCACTTGACTATATTTTTCATTATGTACAAATCACAAATCTTAGTCAAAGTGGTAGGTGTGAATAGTGGAAAAGTCCAATAGTTGATTTTGAAAAGAAATGAGGAAGTATATATATATATATATATATATATATATATATATATATATATATATATATATATATATATATATATATGGGAAATTCTATAAGGTGGCCTCCAACTTTTAATTTTTCTATATGGTGGCAGAGCAAAAAAATTATACAAAGTGACTCCCAACTATAACAAATTCTGCCTAGTGACCTCATTTCATTAATTGGTAGCTAAACAATTAAACCAAACTTTTTATTTCATACCAAATTTAAAAATTAGTGATAAATTTAAATGGATTTTTGTATATTTCAAACCAAATTACATCCTTAATTCTAGGTCTGCCAATTTCAGTCTAATTTTAAAATGTAGTTTATTAATTATCTACCTCCATCATGGGAACTAAAAGAGAATGGGTTGATGGACTTATCCTCTTCTCAATGATTAATCAATTGACTGGTATTTCTTCCTTTACTGCTGTAGACACACAATCGTGTCTCCCTATTTAATGATCCAATGACAAAACATACCGTGGCATTAGTTGGCGCGATCCAATGGAAGAGCAATTTAAGGAACCAATCCCAAAATGTGTTTTGAAATGATATTCTAAAGCCCAACTAATTGTCCATGATGATTAATTGTATTTTAAGCCCATAAAATGTTTTAAGTCCATTTTAAAAGCCCAATCAAATATTTATTATTTTAATAGATATTTTTCATAAATATTATATTATCTTTGATAAATAAATCAGATTTTAATCCGTAAAATTCCATCTCCGAAATTTTAGGCATAAAACAGTATCTTCGAAAGATGCGCAATCGAATATGCTCGAATATTCCAGAATATGCGTCGGACGCGGGGTCTGCGCTCAGCGTGCCACGTGCGTCCAGCACATTGGCCATATCGCGTCAGGCGCGCCCATGAGCGCCAGACACGTAGATTTTGTGACTCACACAGAGTCCTGCGTCTGACGCAAGTCTTGTGTGAGACGCAACTTTCTTTTCTATCTTTTCAAAACGCGTTTACATGTGCTTAAACCTGATTGGGCTGGCTACGTCAGGCAAACCAATGTGCGCCTGACGCGTGGCAGTGCGCCTGCCACGAAGGACTGCGCTTGGCGCACGTCTTGCGTGGAGCGCACGTTTCCTTTGCCTATAAATATCTGTAATTTCCCGAATTATGGATGGCTTTTGATATTATTATTTCACGAATACAAAAAGCTTACGAATACTCTTACAATACACTTCGAATTCCCAAATACTCAAATACTTTCAATACTTTCAACCACTTCTTAATCATACTGCGTTCCTGGTTCCACGATTGCTCCGCCTAAAGATCGTTGCGCTCTTCAATCTAAGCCGCATAGGTATAATACCTAAGGATCCTTTAATAAATTCTATATTTTTATACTAAAGTTACTAACCACTTATTTCATGATGTAGATCTTTAATATAAAATCGCTCTACTGTATATTCTAAACCTCCTTCTTTCTTTTTTTTTATTTTCTTTCCATACATTATTACATGCCTGCCTAATCATTCTATGCATATTGTATGATTGTCCTGTTTTAGTGCTTTTATCACCCACATGTTATTTTTGCTAAACAAGACCTAAAGAACTGTTCTAATATTAATCATATTAATTTGGACAACTTGCTAGGTTCCTTATAAATTGATTGCCTAACAACATGTCACTAAAAAATAGTCTTTTTATGTGTTTCCTGAACCAACTTAGACTAAACATTTTTAGGGTGCTTAAAACATTATGTGGTTATTCTTTGGCATAAAATTTGTTGTGAATCGATATTTAGTAGAGGCTAACTTTGGGCGAATGTGGTTCATTATGACTATATTCGTACCCTCGCCCACGAACTCAATCTTTGGTTCATTTTGACCATCTATGGAGTCTGGAAGGGGAAATCTACATTGGATAATTTGTCCCTACGGTTTTCCCATATCCAATTAGGTTTATGATTCTTCCAAAAAAGAATTGTTGGCGACTTCTTTCAATACAAAACAATTTTCAGTAAAACCTTCACAGTGGGGTAGTCAAATCTAATATGCACTCACACCGCTTAGGCGAAATAAAAACACTACTACAATTTGGCGACTCCACTGGGGAGGATTTTAAAAATTTAAATTTTTTAATTGAGTGGGTGAAACATGAAAAATACGATTCATTATTATTTTTATGCCTCAGAATAATATACAGTTTTGCATATGCATGGCTACTGTTCAGCCACCATAAGGACAATCTACCTTGCCTCATTAGCACATGTTCTATGTGTGAGGTCACCCCCGGGGAGTTTGCGCTTTGTCCTTCCAAAAAGCTTCCTGAGCGATAGTGTTGGATCTTAGTCATAAGCAAACCTACCCAACCCTGGCATTGTTCTCTTGTTCCTGACTTGAGACTGGAGTGCGTCTTACATTTGGCCACCTCTTTAAGCAGGGGTACGAAGCGTGGGATCAATCTATTAGTCATGGACCTTTTCAGCCTTAACCTAAACCTGACCAATAGTTGAATGTAGAACTGGACTTTAGGTTGAGAACTTTTGCATCCATGTTACCTGACATTTATGTGTGATTGCAATTTTTGCCTGCTAATATGCTTTGTGCCCGGAATTATTGCAATTCGGGTCTAAAACAAATCGTCGTTTTTGCCTGAACCTTCTTCAATTTATCAACACGCGTGCTGCAGAGCATTGCGCCAAACGCATTAAGTTGCGCCTGGCGCAATGCACCTGTGCCAGACGCATAGGCTGTGCACCGCGCGCACCAGTTGCATGGCACGTAGCCTATTCGTCCCATGCTTATTAGTCTTTTGACCTTTGCTCGAGTCTAAGATAACAAGTTTGCATCAGTATAATATTAAAAAAAAAAGGGGTCAGTCTTTTCTTGCAAAGTTGAGTCTGTCCTAATAATTGCATCTAGAAAAAATGGTCATTATAGAGTTAGAGTCGTCATGCATGTCTATCTCTTCCCATTTCCTCCCTGCAGTTCAACTAATCTTTCCTATCAATCTACCTTACCATATTCACCCAATTTTAAAAAACTAACATTTTTCAAAATCAGTCCTACACCTCCTTCTATTCTACTCTTTTTCAAAAACATTTACTAATCATCATCATACCACGACATTTCAATAAAAAAAATATTTTTCAAAATTAAACCATCATCTTTTCCTAACAAAAGATAAAACAAGGGGTTCCTTTAAAATATGAATTTCGAAAATTCTAAGCCTAGTCTAAACACCTTCAATCCAATCCAATTCAATCCAATCAACCAAATTCAATCCAATTCGTTTGCATTCATTCTAGGCCCATATGCATTGGAAACCATTTTACATTCATTTAGGCCCATGTGCATTTCAGTCCATACATTCACTAGCATTAGAATCCACATTAGGCTCATATAAGTCTAGTTCAAGTCAAAGCTATGCCGATTTGCATCTCTATGTGAAGCCCAGTCTATGTCAAGCCCAATCCAAGTCAAACGCCAGTCTATTTCATTCTAAATCCAATCCTAGTCCAAGTCAAGCCTATATGTCAATTCATGTCCTAGGTCAAGTTTGCATCTTCATGTAAGCCTTAGTCAGTCTTCGGACTATAAAAATTCAGTCTTAGGACTATAAAAGCTCATCCCCTAAAGTCCAGCCTGCTTGCTCACCCGTAAGTTCAAGGTCTAGCATTCCTCAAGTCTATAAGCAATTGTTGTGTCTAGCCTACTTGCTCACCCGTAAGTTCAAGGTCAAGCATTCCTTAAGTCTATAGGCAATTGTTGTGTCTAGCCTGCTTGCTCACCCGTAAGTTCATGGTCTAGCATTTCTTAAGTCCATAGGCAATTTTCGAGTCTAGCCTGCTTAGTTTAATGTAAGTTTCGAAATCTAGTTGTCTAGCCTGCTTGCTCCCCCGTAAGTTCAAAGTCTAGTTGTCTAGCCTGCTTGCCTTAAGTTAAGAGTTTGGTCTCTGTTATTGTCCAGCCTTCCTTAATATCTAGCCTACTTGCTCACCCGCAAGTTCAAAGTCTAGCATTCCATAAGTCCATAGGCAATTGTTGAGTCTAGCCTGCTTAGTCTAATGTAAGTTCCGAAGTCTAGTTGTCTAGCTTGCTTGCTCACCCGTAAGTTCAAAGTCTAGTTGCCTAGCCTGCTTGCCTTAAGTTAAGAGTTTAGTATCCCATATTATCTAGTCTTCCTTAAAGTCTAGCCTGCTTGCTCACCCGTAAGTTCAAAGTCTAGTCTCTCCTAAACCCAATCGTGGAGTCCAGTCTGCTTGCATAGTCCAGTCCAGTCCAGTCCAGTCCATGTCTGCATTTGCATATAGTTAGGCCCATGTCTCCATCATGGTCAAGTCTATACTAGTCCAAAACCCTTAACCATTTCCATTTCAAAATCATTTTCCATTTTCATTTCCCATCTTCAATCCCCATTGCCATTTCCACTTCTCATTTCTCCTCTCTCATCTCCATTTCTCATTTCAAAAGCATCATTTCTTATAATTTATGAGGTCCATTCGATTTCTGTTCAGGACGGATCGTGAGATTATAACTTGGGAACTCCCGACAGAGAGGATACAAGGTCGACCTGCTCACAGACTCGTCAAGCGCATCCTCACCTTTTCAGACGAATCCTCCGACTCTTCTGAATCGTCATCTGAAATGGGGGATACTAATGAACAGCTTAGTGCCATTATGGCTCAACTCACACTGATGAACTCTCGTCTTGAGGAACAAGACAAAGAGATTAAGGCACTAAGGGAGAAGCTAACTGAAGAAGACGAGCAAAGCGACACTCCACCACCAATCAAGAATGAGACAAAATTGAGATTCGAAAAACTCGAGCAATTGATCCAGTCAATTCATGTGCTCGAGAGTCAGGCTCATGGCCATGACATCATTTATCCTGAACAAAGGGAAAAACTCCCTAAAAGGGTAATATTGGGTGACCTCCCAAAATTCAAGGGGGTCGAAGACCCAGATGACCACTTGAGAGCATTTTCCATCTCTATGGCTCTCAAGAGCATGAGCAAGGACTTGTTTGCTTATGTCTTTCCTTTAACCTTGGATGCACATCCATCCAAATTGTTCGAGATCACCGAACAAAGCTAAGCTGAATGACTAGGACTATATCAGAGAAGAGTTCCACAAACAATACATATACAATACTCAGCTTCCCATTGGCCTTCGTGAGTTGGAGTTAACTAAACAAAACTCCAACCAAAACTTCGTCACCTTCCTCAACAGATGGAGGGATAAAGCTGCACAAATGATTAACAGGCCATCTCAGGAGGATCAAGTCCGACTGATGATCCGTAACCTGCATCCGAAGAATGGGGATCATATCAAGTTCCAGCCTATAGAGTCTTTTACGAAGCTCTATAAGGTAGGCCTGCTAATTGAAGAAGAGGTACATGCCAAAAAACATAAGGGTTCCAACAACAACAACAACTCTTTCAAGAAGAGTAACAATAACCCTTCTAGCTCCAAAAGCAATGAGGTCAATGCCATAGCTGCTGAAAATAGAGGTTATCAAAAGCCTCAAAGAACATTCGCACCTTTAGGCATGTCCTTAGAAGAAGCCTTCACTAGACTTCATGCAAAGGGAGCACTTTAGCCTATTGGCCCTACTCCTGACCCAGCTCCCGAGAATAGATCCAAGAGGTGGGATCCTAATGCCTACTGCAAGTACCACCAAGGGAATGGACACCCAACATCTACGTGTTGGACATTAAAGAATCATCTGCAGGCCTGCAGCAAAAGTCAGCAATAGCGGCAACCCTTTGGGAAGCGCCTAAATAATGCCGGGGCATAGTCATTTAATGCTAGTTTTCTAGGTTGAGTCGGAAAGTCCCTCCCCTAGCTCCTTCATTTCCTTTCCCGTCGAGTCTATGTCCTTTAGGACTATAATGTTTATCAGCCTTGTTTCATTCATTTTCAATTAATATAATAATCGCATTTTCTTTTTCATTTTCATTGGCCTTCCATCATTTTATTTATGCTTCTAATTCAATGATGAAACTTAAATCACCTAATGAACCTGACTAATAATAACAAAAAGAGATTCGAAATAAAAAAAAATAAAAAAATGAGAAAAATAAAAAAGGAGGACATATTGTGGATCAGGATTTATTCCCCTCTCCCTTCCATTACCTTTCATAAGCCATCCTCATACAACTAAGGAAAAACAAAAATCCTTTAAACCATCATCTCCATGATACTTAGCCAAATAATCCCTCCATTAACCAAAGCTCCACAAATATCCTTCAAGCCTTCCAAAACCCTAAACCAAACTGATGTGCAAGCCTCACTACATTACAAAAAGTATCAATGTCAGGCAAAAACAAAAAATTGAAGAAATTCAATGTGCGAAAAAAAAAACCAAAAGCAAAAGAAACGCACATGACAAAAAGCAAAAATGCAAAAAAAAAAAAAAAAGAGCCGAAGGCAAAGAAATAAAAAGTCAAGCTAGGGGGCTTGCACATAAGTTCTACCCCTTATTCAAATCCCTTCGATTTATCAAACCTTAATCCATACAATTCAAATCCATGATCCTTCATTAACGAAACCAATTAAACCTTCATCTAAACATCAAGCCTTAAACTTTTCAACCTTCCATATTCAACCTTAACTCCTTTTTCAAGGTATGTCCAAGCCCGCTACCTTGAAAACCCGAAAAGGCGGCCTAGGCAAAAGTCAGGGCATAAAAAAAAGAAAATAAAAAAAAGGAAATCAGATCCAGAACTACGAATGGTCTGATTCCGCAAGGATACATAGGAATCCTCATCTCGAGGTCCGACCGCTTCAATAAAATAAATTAGTCAAGGTCTAATGATTTAATTTTCTAGAGTTCAGAACATGTTCTTTCTAGATCCCGACATAGACATCGAGTCTGAACCTAGCTACGTCAAAGCCTTTTCCCACCTACATTTATATGAGTCATAAATTTAAACCTTTTTATTTTTCAATCCAAGCTCTCCTTGTCCCTGAAGGACCCTTCGACAATTCCATGATTTCTGGTGATATTTGACTTTGCATGTATCAACTTCCCAAAGAAGAATCCCCATCGATAACTTTCAACATTTCAATAGCAGATCAACTACATTCCAATATCAGATCAAGTACATTTCAATCAAGGCTCAAGCCTAATTCAGGCAAGCTCACCCCAAAGTGGGGGCTTCCTATATGTGGTGGTTCCTCCGGTTCAAATCAAACTCCCGAAAAGTTGTAATCCGCGGACCTCGTTTACAGACCCCGATTTTTTGCCAAAACTATTTTCAAGTATCATTCTATCTATTTCTAATCAGTCTATTATTCTATCATTCTACACATCTTCTAGCCTTGCAAAATTCTGACCTTGCATTGCTTACATTTTAGTCTTGCATAACCCTGACCTTGCATGACGTGTCATCAATGACGAAACATACTCGGCATTAGTTGGCGCGACCCAATGGAAGAGCGATTTAAAGAACCAATCCCAAAATGTGTTTTGAAATGATATTCTAAAGCCCAATTAATTGTCCATGATGATTAATTGTATTTTAAGCCCATAAAATGTTTTAAGTCCATTTTAAAAGCCCAATCAAATATTTATTATTTTAATAGATATTTTTCATAAATATTTTATTATCTTTGATAAATAAATTAGATTTTAATCCGTCAAATTGCATCTCCGGAATTTCAGGGATAAAAAGTATATTCGAAAGACGCAGAATCGAATATGCTCGAATATTCCAGAATATGCGCCGAACGCGGGGACTGCGCTCAGCGCGCCACGTGCGTCCAGCACATTGGCCATATCGCGTCAGGCGCGCCAATGAGCGCTTGACACGTAGATTTTGTGACTCACACAGAGTCCTGCGTCTGACGCAAGTCTTGTGTGAGACGCAACTTTCATTTCTATCTTTTCAAAACGAGTTTACACGTGCTTAAACCTGATTGGGCTGGCTGCGTCAGGCACACCAATGTGCGCCTGACACGTGGCAGTCCGCCTGGCGCACGTCTTGCGTGGAGCGCACGTTTCCTTTGCCTATAAATATCCGTAATTTCCCGAATTACGGACAGCTTTTGATATTATTATTTCACGAATACAAAAAACTTACGAATACTCTTACAATACACTTCGAATTCCCATATACTCAAACACTAAAATACTTTCAATACTTTCAACCAATTCTTAATCATACTGCGTTCCTGGTTACACGATTGCTCCGCCTAAAGATCGTTGCGCTCTTCAATCTAAGCCGCATAGGTATAATACCTTAGGATCCTTTAATAAATTCTATATTTTTATATTGAAGTTGCTAACCACTTATTTCATGATGTAGATCTTTAATATAAAATCGCTCTACTGTATATTTTAAACCTCCTTCTTTCTTTTTTTTTATTTTCTTTCCATACATTATTACATGCCTGCCTGATCATTCTATGCATATTGTATGATTGTCCTGTTTTAATGCTTTTATCACCCACATGTTTTTTTTGCTAGACAAGACCTAAAGAACTGTTCTAATATTAATCAGATTTATTTGGACAACTTGCTAGGTTCCCTGTAAATTGATTCCCTAATAACATGTCACTAAAAAATAGTATTTTTATATGTTTCCTGAACCAACTTAGACTAAATATTTTCAGGGTGCTTAAAACAATATGTGGTTATTCTTTGGCATAAAATTTGTTGTGAATCGATATTTAGTAGAGGCCAACTTTGGGCGAATGTGGTTCATTATGACTATATTCGTACCCTCACCCCCGAACTCAATCTTTGGTTCATTTTGACCATCTATGGAGTTAGGACGGAGAAATCTACATTGGATAATTTATCCCTACGGTTTCCCATATCCAATTAGGTTTATGATTCTTCCTAAAAAGAATTGTTGGCGACTTCTTTTAACACAAAACAATTTTCAATAAAACCTTTACAGTGGGGTAGTCAAATCTAATACGCGCTCACACCGCGTAGGCGAAATAAAAACACGCCTACAACTGCACAGTATTATTTTCTTGGTTTATTTGTAACAATTGAGAGGGATTCAATGTGATGCAAATACTTATGCATAGGAGTTTGAGGATACGGGTGATTTTCGAGAAGTGGAGATTGGGGTTTGATTTGGAGGAGAAGAGGGATGAGATGGGGAATTTGATGGCGGAGAATGGGACTATTTCATAAGAGGGATGAGAAGAGGGATGAGATGTTGATAATGAAGAGGAGATAGAAAGGGCATGAGGTGGGAGAGAGAAAAATGGGTGGTGGAGAAAAGAGAGCAAAAGGGGCCTTTTTTTGGGTGGTTGGGATGGTGTTTGGGTGTTTGTGGTGGTGTTGTGGTTGTGATGTGGTTGTGGTTGTGATGGGTTAGCTTAATATAAGCTTAATAAGGTCACTATGTGTATTTACATAAAGTTGGAGGTCACTTGATATAAATCTTTTTTTGCGCTGCCACCAAATAGAAAAATGCACACCATGTAGAATTTCCATATATATATGTATGTACATATGTATATATGTATGTACATATGTATATATGTATGTACATATGTATATATGTATGTATATATGTATGTATATATGTATATACATATGTATATATGTATATATGTATATACTCATTATTCATCATTTGAATACACATCCATACAAGATATGGAGTAATAGTGTTAAGGTTTTGTCAAATAAAGTAAACTCCTCAAAATCTCTCATTAAACTTTGGAGAATATATATATACAACCTAATAGTAGAAACCATGCTGAACTATAATTCTAACAACATTACAGATAGGAATATAATAAGACATACTGAACTAGACTCCCTAGCAACATAATACTCCAATACCCCCCTCAAGTTGGAGCATGGATATCACAAATGCCTAACTTGCGGAGTATAAAACCAAACTGGCGTCTTCGCAAAGCTTTTGTCAAAATATCTGCTAACTGATGTCCAGTAGGAACATAGGACGTAGAAAGATTACCAGAAGTCAATTCATCTCGAACAAAATGACAATCTACCTCAATATGCTTCGTACGATCATGAAAAACAGGATTTTTTGAAATATGAATAGTAGATTGACTATCTGAATACAATCGCATAGGCTTAGGATGCAAAACACCAAGAGAAAATAACAAATACTTCAACCACTTTAACTCACAAGTAGTAACAGCCATAGCCCTATATTCAGCCTCTGCAGCCAAACGAGCTACAGTAGGTTGTTTCTCAGTCTTCCAGGAGACAAGAGAACGACCCAAGAACACCAAATAACCAGTAACAGAACGCCGAGTCAATGGACAAGCAGCCCAATCACTATCACAAAGAGCAATAAGTTGCATATTACCCAAAGGGCGCAACACAATACCCTGACCTGGACTTCCTTTTAAATAATGCAAAACACGAAGTGCAGCATCCCAATGAAAAACCTGTGGGGCAACCAGAAATTGAGATAGAGTATGCACAGCATAACTGAACTCAAGACGAGTAACCGACAGGTAAACCAATCGGCCAACTAGGCGCCGATACCTATCAGGGTGCGCAAACGGGGACCCCTCTGCGGAAGTGAGACGATGATTATGCTCCATTGGTGTGTCAATGGGTTTGCATCCCAACATTCCTGCTTCTGTCAAGACATCCAACGCATACTTACGTTGGGACAAAAAAATGCCATCCTTACTCCTAGCAACCTCAATGCCTAAGAAATATTTCAACACACCCAAATCCTTCATATGAAAATATGAACTTAAATATTTCTTAAAGCGAACAACAACATCATGAGATGAGCCTGCAATAATTAAATCATCAACATAAACAAGAACATGAAGAGCAACATGTCCCTGAATAAAACTGAACAAAGAATAATCTGCAGTAACTGTTTAAAACCATATGACTTTAATGCCTGATAAAGCTTAGCAAACCATTGTCGAGTAGCCTGTTTCAAACCATATAAGACTTTCGCAGCCTACAAACTTTCCCAGGAGGAGCTCCACGATACCCAGGAGGAAGTTTCATATAAACTTCTTCATGCAAATCACCATGTAAGAAAGCATTATGAACATCCATCTGATGCAATTCCCAATCAAGAGATACAGCAACAGAACAGTACCCATTTTTGCAACAGGAGCAAAAGTTTCATTATAATCAACACCGGCTACCTGTCGATTTCCATGGACAACTAATCGACCTTTCAACCGTTCAACCTCACCAGTTGAAGTGTATTTAATACGATACACCCAACCACTACTAATAGCTTTCTTACGTGCAGGTAGATCCTCCAAACTCCAAGTGCTGCTACGCTCAAGAGCAGCAAGCTCCACCTCCATGGCCTTACGCCAACCAGGATGTTTCACAGCTTCCTGAAAACTTTGAGGCTCCTTACCCTTATCAACAACTGCTAGAAAACATCGATGGCGAACAGAAAAATTATTATAATCAACATTACAAGCTATATCAAAGGGCATACCTGAAGAACGTGATGGAGAAGAAACATCCTGAACTATAAATCCGAACAACGTTACAGATAGTAATATAATATGACATACTGAACTAGACTCCTTAGCAACATAATACTCCAATAAATAGAGTCAATGATCAATAATTTGTGCTCAAACCATTAAAATTGATTCTTACACGTAGTAAAGTATTTATAAGATTTTTAACTTATGGTAGAGGCAAAAAACTACTTATTGCGTACAAACTAATACAACCATATTACATTCAGTCATTGACAATTGCTCATTGAAAATTCATAACCATCTATGGGATAAATCAAAGAAACGCGTACGCTTCATGTTGGTTAATGTTTACAGAGTGATACAACCTTATTACACTAATAATATTACAGTGAAAAATTGTCAATACTTGAGGTGTCAATCACATCAAAAAATTTCATGAAATTACAGCCAAAATTTGGTATTAAAGTTCCTTAAAAATAGGGAAATGAACGACACCAATTCTTCATCTTATAAAAAAAACTTCTACCATTCCCAAAATTACAAACCATGCAGAACCAAAATCACAATCAATTCTTCGATCACCCACATCCAAAAGGAAGAAAAAATAATAATACTTAGACTTCATTTCTCCCACTTGCACCCCTTTGAACATTCAACAATTAATCCCCCACCCTCTCCAATACGGTAAGACCCTTTCAACCAATAACCCCATTTCCCTAATCATAACTTTCCTCTAGCATTACCATAACCAAAAACTAAAACTCACCTAAAGAAAAAAAAAACTTACAAACAGGAGAAAAAAAACATATATTCGAGCGGTTACAATAACGGTTAGTTGTTGCCTGTTGGCTCGGATCAATGGCAACCTTCAATCCAGAGCAATTACAACAGCTAAAACACATCTTTGAGCGGTTCGATATGGACTCAGACGGAAGCCTAACACAACTCGAGCTCGCGGCGTTGTTACGGTCCCTAGGGGTGAAACACACGGGTGACCAAATATATGCATTATTAACAAATATGGACTCAAATGGCAATGGTTACATTGAGTTTGATGAGCTAGCTCGAGCCTTATTACCTGAGCTTAACCAACCTGACATTTTGATCAACCAAGAACAATTGTTGGAAGTATTCCGGTCGTTTGATCGCGACGGTAATGGATACATCACGGCAGCAGAGCTGGCAGGATCGATGGCAAAGATGGGTCATCCTTTAACGTACAAAGAATTGGCTGAAATGATGAGGGAAGCTGATACAAATGGAGATGGTGTTATTAGTTTTAATGAGTTTGCTTCTATTATGGGTAAATCTGCAGCTGAATTGTTTGGGCTAAATAATGCTAGTCCTGTTTCTACCCATTAAATGGATTAATTTGTTTGTGGGTGTTATGAATTTCCATTTGATTTGTGCCTTTTAATGACATAATTTTTAAGTGGAATGGTTTGTCTAATGGTTGATGTAGATGATTAACTTGAATTATCATCATCGTATATCCTGTGCTCTAATTCTAATTTGTTACATTAATTTCGAAGACTTCATCATTCTAGAATGAGATTTAATGTTCTGCAAACCTTTGAGACTTTTTGGGGTTTTGCCAATCTGGTGACGGCAATTAGTTTTCTGATTGGAATTAATTTCAGATAAACCAAATGAGTCTGTTTTACTGGGATTAATTTATGTTGTTGATTATTTAGGACCGTTTCACATGAGTTTCTTTTATATAGAATGTCTCCAACCGCCGTGATATAGGAATAGAAATTCCATGGATCTAACTGAGATCTAATATACATATACAAAACTACATTGACGTGCCGTGACAAGAGGACCACTGACATGAAAAAGATACTCGGTGCGACTATGGTGCTAATTATATTCAATGATCCATGTCTGGTTAACACGCACACTCACTTAAAAGTACTTTTTGGTGATAGTTTGGGGTCACACAAACTTATGCCCAATATATGTAAGAAAAGAATATAAAAAGATGAATGTCTAAGATTGAATGTCACAAAGATATAACAATAAA
>CANSNZ010001463.1:2777500-2803642 GCA_947646795.1 Beta lomatogona | reverse complement strand
CCCCTCCCTCCCCACCGCACACCCTCCCTCCTCCCCCGCACAATGCCCCTCCTCACCGCATGCCCCTCCTCCTCCCCTACGCCCCTCCCCTCCTCCTCGCACCGGCCGCTCCCTCCTCCCCTCGCACCGTCGCCCTTACGTAACCTCCTCCCCACACCCCACCTCCTTTATTGGCAATGTTAATTTTAATTTTTGTTATATTAATGCATTATTTGCATACTGTGTGGAGATGGCGGATGTGTGATACTCTGATAACACCACAAGTGGTGCCGAACACAATTAACGAGGATTTAGTCTTTCGATGCGAGAAAGGAACGGTAAATTGCCTCGATTTCGCCGTGAAGAGATAAATGCACAATGCTCAGAAGTCATTACACTTAAAAAGAGAAAAGGAAGGGGACCTACAAAGTCACTAGTGGAAACACACAAATATGACTTTCGAGTACGATAACCTTGGTGGAAAGTGGCGTCAGTAAAGTATGGCATGCAAGTTGGCATTCGTGGATGCATAAACTTTCCATTTTGCACCTATGGAAAGAGGTGCCCGAGGATCAAGCGTGTCTATGGGAAGATACGATGGTAAGCTTCATACAATAACGTTTAGTTTCTTAATTATTTAGGCTAAATATATGTGTAATATTACTTATAGCATATAAATTACAACATTTGCGAAAACTAATTTGTGAACTCGCGTTTTTGTAGAATCACTTCAATATCCAAGATGATTAAGCCAAGCAAAGAATGTATTTCGAGTCCGCTACGCTTCAAAGATCTGGCTGCATTTCTGGCTAAGTTAGTGTCCGGGTGGATCACTAAGCCGGAGGAAAGTAGCAGTGTACAAAGAAGAAGAACATCTACGGCGCAGAAACACAAGGCCGATCCCGAGGCTTCACCTAAACATCATCCGCACCATCCAATCACCATTTCAAATATGGAAAACTATCATACCCGAAGAGTGGAAGCATTTGTTGCCAAGAAAACAACCCCACAAGCTATTGTAAGAATATTTATTAAGATTAATGAACTTAGATCCAAGATATTATATAGCACCGTATTTAGCTAACCTTTGTTTATAATTGTGTGTTTTAGGCAAGTCGTGAGAAAAGTAGCTCGAGTCCAAAAGCTAGGAAGTATTATCATCACTCGGGTGCTCATTCGCATAATGAGGCGAGAGAGAAGTGGATGTTCAGCCATTACCCCACAATAGGGTCGATAACGGCAACGGGAGCGGCTCAATGACGACACAGACAAATTCTAGCAACCGTGATAGAGTCCTCGATTGGGTGGTGTTCAGCTGTACGGGGTGGATGCAAAGGGAAAAAGAGTCTTGCATCCAACCCTCGGAACACAATGGAGAGCCAACGCCATTGTAAGTACAGATTATATGGTTAAATAAGGTATATATAATATAACTTTTGCGCTCACAAGGATTTCTCTCTTATACTTATGTAGATTGGCTCGAAGGAAAAGAGGCAATCGGTGAGTCTGACCTTCAAAGGACACATTGATGCATTGCACGAAACTTTAGGACCGGACCACAAAGTGGACGCGCGAGGGGCGTAGGGGAGGTGTCCGCCGGTTTGAGAAGGCTATATGGTGATCAATGCACAACACCGACAAAATCAAGTGTAGTAGTGTGAATTCGGCAAATGGCCAATGTGGAGGCTATGAAAGCCGCAACGGGAAGAGCTAAGGAGGAGATGACCCATAACTTCAACGCCATTTTGGACAAAATGGGGTTTACCGACTTTTGCAGCATTCAAGAAGGGAGGAGGATACTCACACCTAGCGCCCCCGATCCACCATTGTGAGGGACCCGAAGCCAAGGTAATCACTTAATCCTTTCATTGTTAAACAACTATTGTTACGTTCTTAAATGCATGAAATTATTAATACATATATGTTGTTTCATAGACTAACTACAAATAGAGTTTTTTTACAGGAAGAGACGCCATGTGAACTATTAGCTCGAGGAGATGGTTATGATAGTTTCATCCTCGTATCTCATGGCTATGCACAACCCCTAGTGACCGAAAAGTACTGATTGCATAATCCGTTAGTGGATCATAATCACTATGTGGTCACCCCTCAATGAAATTGTGTCAGGTTTCAAGAATTACCTCTTCCCGCCGGCCGAGCCGTGTTGGTCTACACACTAAATGATGCCCTGGCAATAAGTTCAGGGTCGCGTGCATTGGTGCGAGTTTTCGACGAGGGACAATGATTAACATTCATATATATATATATATATAGCGTGTTTTCTTTTATAGTTCCTATGATAGTCGTAATATCTTTACTTTTAACTAAATACTAGGTTCGGGAGGCGCCGACTTACATGCCGAGCAAGAGGCTAAGGCATGTTCGACCTTTTATGAGAAAGCAAGTTTACGTGGATGAAGGTGAACGAAATGTGGTGACGGAAATGTTTCTAAGACAAAAAATCCACTTATTATCGATCCGGAGGTGGTGGGAGCCTTACTAAGCCATGCTTTTGGTTTACATGAGCAGCGCTTAGCGATTTACCCGATGAAAGCGCAATTGAGGTCTTTGCGGAGCAACAATTCCACTACCTGAGGACTCATCGACATTCATTTCAAAGGTTGATATTAAAGAATTTTATGTGGGGGTCGAGTTGAATGTTTCCATGATACAAACATTCACGAGGAAATACATAAGTATAAAATTAAATATACATATACATATATATGCCTTAAGTGAGTTTTCAAATCCATAATAAGTAATTGTTGGTTTACTTTTAATATAATCAATATAATTTCTCAAGTTATTATACAATGAATTGCTTGCAACATCTAGTAATGTTTAGTTGGTTATGTCCAAAACATAATACGAAATGACAATTGCTTACAAAAACAAAAGCCGAAGTGAAAGAAACATCTCGACATGAGTTTCAAAGCATCATCTCGTTTTGGATATCATCAAATCATTCTTGTTCCTTATATTGAAAATTATGCTTGTTAAACTCGCTTACTTTTTATTATTCGATACTTAAATTGACCTAATTAATTATTCTACGATTAATAATAACTATATTTTCTTGTTGTAGGCTCATTGGACACTTGCTTGCGATATGTTTGTCACGTAACGAAGTCTACCACTTTTATTCTTTGCGTTGACAACCACCACGGACCTTACTAATCAAATCATTGTTAAATAGGTAGCCTAATCGAAACTCAATATATGCGCACTTATTAATATTACACATTATTCATCATCTTTAAATATATAAACAAATATTAGTACATCTAATCTTATAATAATGTTGTTGATGTAGTGATGAAGCATATTAGTGCAACAGGACTTCCGAGCACCAAAAGCTCCTGTTTGGATATCAGCAAGGGGTAACATGCCTAATTTATTTGTCCTTATATAGAAACATTTTTAGCCACATACTACACATCTAATTAACATGAATGTCATTGGATGCATCCTTTGGTGAACATTTAGTGTCCGCAACAAGAAGATGGACTTGCATGTGGCTATTACGTGGCCGAGGTACATGTCCGATATCACAACTAAGGCACTAACGCCGATGATCTTCAAAAGGTAGGTAACTTATTAGTATATGTTAGTTTAGATTAGATTGATTGGTAATAGGTATTAATTGGTTTAGAAACCAAAGTAACATGCATATATTTGGGAACGAAAATGTCATTTCTAGGCCTATTTTTGCCTTTTACGCTTCCAAATCGTATTTATCGAGTCATTTAACCCCAAATTCATTTTTAACATGATAATATGAGGCATAATGTAACTATTGTGTAGATTTTTAGGTTTCGCAATTGTTGTAGGTTGAATTTTGGGAACGAAAAGGGCATTTTAGGCCTATTTTTTTGCCTTTTCGCAGTCTAATTCGTACTTATCGCTTCATTTAACTCCATTTTCTTTTTCAATATGATAATATAAGGTATAATCTAACTAGTGTGTAGAGTTTTAGGCATGCATTTGTTTTTGATTGAATTTCGGGAATGTATATGTCATTTTTAGAACAACTAACTCCGGTACGTAAATGATTGAATTCTTATATTATGTGTTTATTCCTTAGGTTGTTTTGCAAGGTTTATATGAATAACACACCACGTTTGAGGGCCTTCTACCACGGACGAATTACATGAAGTTCGGGATAAGTTGGCGTCCCACATTTGCGATGATTGCTTATGATACATCTACTAGTTTGTATTAATTCTATGTACATTTTTTTCACATTATTAAATATATACATATTTAAAGTTAATTATTATATTACGTTCAAAAACTTGTCATATATTATTATTGCAATTTGATCCGTTTTTTTTTGTGTCGAAGGGAGGTTTTGGGTGGGGGGTGGGGCGCATGGGGGGGTCTTAGCCGGGTCAGGCTATGGGCCGGTGAGTCTCCGGGGTGGCCGGGCAACAATGGGTGGAGGAGGTGGCGAGAGGGTGGACTAGGGTAGGGGTGCGGGGAGTGAAGGGGTGGGGGCAGGGGCTAAGGGGTGAGATGGGGTGGGGGGGAAAAGGCGGGGAGTGCGGGGGGTGGGCAAGTGTGGGCTAGGGGTGAGGGGGCGGGGTGGGAGTGCGGGGGTGGGGGTGAGGGGCCGGGAGGGGTGGGCAGGGAGAAGGGGTGTCTTGCCGGGCGAGGGTGAGCGGGGGTGAAGTCTTGGGGTGGGCAAGGGGGTGGGGTGTGCGGGGCCGGGAAGTGAGGTGGGGCGGGGTGGGGGGCGTGGGGTGTGCAAAGGGTGTGGCGGGGGTGGCGGGGGGTGGGGGGGGTCTTCAGGGTGGGCATGAATGGGGTGTCTTTGGGGCTGGCGGGTGGGGGGGCTGCTGGGGTGGGCAAGGGGTGGGGTGTCTTGGGCCTTGCAAGTGGGTGGGCAGGGTGGAGTCTTGGGTGCCGGGGTGGGCAGGGGTGGGGTGTCTGGGCTGGGGGCATGGGCGGGGGGGGGGGGGTGCCGGGTGGGTAGGGGGTGGAGGGTGCAATTTATTTATTTTTAAAAAAAAATTTGAATGTGAAGGGCTACGGTTTTAAGCCTAAACCACACTACTTCACTTAAATGTGGCACGGTTTAAGCTTAAAACCGCAACCCTTCACATAGAGAAAGCTGCGGTTTAAGCCAAAAACGCAGCCTCTTCAACTTATAAGGGTGCGTTTTTGGCCTAAACCGCAGCCCTTAAGAAGGGTCCGGCTAAAAACCGCAACCCTGCCCCTATCTATTAAAGGGTTATAGGTCAGCCGGCAAAAAACGCACCCTTAGGGCTCGTTTTGACCGGAGCCCTTCCTTGTTTTTCCACTAGTGATCTTTAACGGTTTTTGCTCGGAGTAGGTCGACAATAGCTTGAACTTTGTCCGGATTCGCGTCAATCCCTCTTTTGCTTACCAAAACCCAAAACCCTACTATGACCCCAAAGACACATTTCTTTGGGTTGAGCTTCATCTTATACTTTCTCAAAGTTCGAAAGTTTCTTCCAAGTCGTCCGTGTGTTCGCGGTCTGTTTTATTTTTGACGATGGAGTCGTCAACATATGCTTCGATGTTTCTCCCCTCATCCGTGAATACTTTATCGACCAGCTTTTGGTAGGTTGCTCCCGCATTAAAGAGCCCAAACGGCATTGCCTTATAATTGTACACGCCACAATCCGTGATGAATGCTGCCTTCTTTCTATCGGTCTCGAGTAAACTAATCCGATGATAGCCCGAGAACGCATCCATAAAGGCGAGAGCGATGCATGACCGCTAGTAGAGTCTACTAGCTGGTACATTCTTGGTAACGGATAGCAATCCTTTGGGCAAGGCTCTAGTGAGGTCCATGAAGTCTACGCATATCCTCCATTGACCATTAGCTTTTTTCACCATGACCACTTTGGCCAACCATTCGGGTAATCACATGGCTCAATGAAGTCGGCCGCCAAAGACTTATCAACTTCCTCTTTGATGGCTTTGTTCTTTTCGGCCGAAAAATTTCGCTTCTTTTGTTTGATAGGTCGGACAGTGCTGTCAACATTTAGACGATGTACCATCACGGCCGGGTCTATTCCCGGCATCTCATCCGCCGAGAACACGAAGGCATCCGCGTTTTCTCTTAGGAGAGTCACCAGGTTGACCACGACCTTTGGGTCCATGTCTGCGGGACAAAGAATTGTCCTTGTCGGATCTTCCACCGCATCTCTGCTTTGTTTCTCCCGTCCTAGGCATGGGCCTTAGCGTATCATCGGGCCCGTATTCCAACTCTTCCATTGAAACCTCCATCATCTCCCTCATCCCTTTTTCTCGGATCCTTCCTCACTCGCCGCAGCTCTCCTCTGAGCTCGCCTTTGCTTCCGAGTTGGCGGATTTAGATCTTCTATCGGAATTCTCCTTGCCGGCTGCTTTAACGCTGTTAGATAGCATGATTTCGCCATCTCCTGATTCCCTCTCAGCTTCGCTGTCGTCCCCAGATTAGAAACATACAGCATGGTAAGATGGTAAGTCGACACAACCCCTTGGACGTCATGGATGAAAGGTCGTTCGATAATGGCATTGTAAGCTCCTAGTACATCGACTACCAAAAATTCTGCCATGACATCCCCGGGCGTTCTCATCCTCTCCCACCCTGACCGGTAGGGTTATCAGACCTTCTGGAATTACTGACGCCCCCGTGAAACCTATCACCGGGTAGCGAACAGGCTTCAAATGTTCCCAACCAATCATCAATTTCTCAAAAGTTGAGAAATACAGTATATTTGCGGAACTTCCTCCGTCTACCAGGATTCTATGGATCAAATAGTTTGATACTTTTAACGTGACCACTAGAGGGTCGTCATGAGGATCGACGACGTGCTTCGCGTCTTCCACAGTGAAAGACATGGCCGGCATTGGCGGCCTTCTCCATTGTATACTTTCGTTGAAATTGACACGGTGCCCGAATTCTTTTAGGCTGGCCTTTGCTCCGTTCACGCTGCCGCCATGAATAGGACCGCCACTTATAACGTGAATTTCCGAGGATCCGCGATTGCACGTTCAGTTATTTCGCTTTATCATGTCTCCCTCCCTTGGTGAGCCTTGTATTGAGTGAAGTAACCCGTCTTATCGAGATCCTCCAGTTTATGCTTAAAATGCCTACAGGTTCTCGATAGTATAACCGTGATCCCCATGAAAGTCACACCACTTGCTCTTTGTCACGGTTTTTGTGAAACATTTGCTTTGGACGCTGCCACTTGTCATTGTCCTTGTTCATCCGGTAAATCGAGCTCTTGAAGCCGTGAGGCTGCGTATACGCATCGAACTTATCTTTTTACTCAAACCTTTCGCGGTCATTCTTCTCGCGGTGATTTCCCTTTCTTGACCACATTTGACTCTTGCTTCCTTTCATCTCGGCCACGATCATTTTTTGCGGCCCTATTCTTTCTTCTATTTATCATCCTTCTTCTTTTTAGGCTCGCGGCTTTGGTTGCTCACGGCCTTGTCGAACTCTTCACCTCTAATGAAATCGTTTGCCTTCCTCAAGATCGCTCTAGGGATGTGAAGGTTTTACGGCCCAGGTAGCTCTGAATGCGGACCTCCATCTCATTCCGGTCATTAGAGCTAAGACGGCGACATCTGCCTGAAGGCGGGAATGGTGACCGCCTCGGCATTAAAATGGCTAATGAAATCTCGCAAGCTCTCATTTTCCCGCTGCTTGATAGATAACAACTCGCCAGTTGTGCGCTCACGACGCTTGTTGCTCACGAAGTGAGTGCTGAACATAGACGAAAGCTGAGAAAAACTAGAAACATTACCAGCCTTGATGCTCTTAAACCATGTCTTGGCAATCCCAGTCAGAGTGGACGGGAAGACCTTACACCGGATAGCGTCCACACGGGTGTGTAAGTACATGTGCCCCCTCATAAGCGGCCACATGGTCATTTGGGTCCGAGGTGCCGTCATACTTGCGGGACGGCATCTTGATCCGCGGCATGGGGTAGTTCAAGATTTCGGAATGAAGGGGGACAAACTTAGGCTTGATCAATAAATGTGCGCCAGGTAGAATAATTGCTTGCACCACTTGGTGATGTGTTCTCGGTGAGAACGACTTTGATTCTCACCTTCAGAATTGTTGAGATCCTTAGTCTCTAGGATGGCTTCTTCATACTCTGGGTCCTCAATTTGCCTTTCCATCTGGCGTCCCTCCTGAGTGAAGGTCCACATTCTCCTTATTGGTGTACCATTGGCGTGGCGACCGGTCATGGTCGGCATCCACCACCTACGAACTTGGCCAATCCTTGGATTAGGAGTGGGGGTGTTGTTAGGCTGAGTAGCATCCGTTTGTAACATTTGGATGAAAGATGCTACAGTTTGTAGCTGCTCAGGGGAGAACTGACTGAGTTGAGCCAAGTTGAGTGGTCCGCCACCAGTGTTAACCTGAGATACATTATTCTTAGGACTTTGTTGTTCGTTGCCATTCTCGGCCCCTCTGGTGTTGAATATGGGTGCGCCGAATGGTTCGGTAATGATGGGTTGTATGGACCCCTGACCAGCTTCGAACCCTAGTGGACCACGTCCGTCATTGTTTGCTCCTTCCATGATAGCGTTTACAAAGATGGGAGTCCCCTCCTTCTAGTGCCAAGTTGTTCCGGTTGTAGAACGGTTGGCGGTCTTGTAAAAAGTCCGCCAAAGATTGGAGTCGGCGTCCGTTGGTGAATAGCGCAACAAGAAGCAAACGTGAACTACCCTCTTGGGGATGCGAGGAAACCCCCTCCGACGCTCAGAGTCAGCACGTGTCTAAATAGGATTTAGAGATAGAGAGTAGAGAGAGAGATAAAAGTTCTGAGTGTGAGAGAATGTACCTGCAAAATAGTACCATTTGGCTATTTATAAAAGTACTATTCATCTGACAGGGTGTGTAATCCTTTTACACGTGTACGGTCGTAGTGCGCTTGACAATTGGGAAGATTCCCTTATTTTATCTTGTTGGGCGACCGCCAACGTTGATACGCTGACTTGTTAGAGTTGTAGACGACCTTTATAATGTTCGCGGCCACGATGATGTTCGCAGACTAGTCCCAGAGATCCGCTAGCTTACTTGGGTTATACCCATACACATAGTTTATCAAGTTCAGGGTGGAGCTCATTGTATTCAAATATTTGATTCATGGAGGGGACAACTACCACTAAATATGTGGGAACGCCGGTCTAAGCCTCATATTATATAGGTAATCTCTGATCTGTTTTCTACATTTTGTGACTAGATCATTGTTCATTTGTCGGCTTGTGCTGTCGAACTTATTATGTTTTCAAGGCCAAGGAACGTACATTAGTTTTTGTAGATCTTGTCTACTAGGTGATTAACTCTGTTTATCTAGATGCCACCCTCTAAACCCGCCTTAACCAAGGAAGAAATTCCTCCACGAACCAGGTGGCGGATCCCCGGAATTTATGAATGGTGGGTCACTACCGACTAGGCCGCACGGGGATGGATACGGGGGGTTCGGGTATGGGTTCGGATACGCACACCCATAACGGATAATTCATGAATTAAAATAAAACTACTTGAAATAAAATCATTTCATGACTAATTCGCTTAAACGATGCAAATTTAATCTCATATCTATGCATTATGCATATATACCAAATAATTTCACATTAGAGGGAATCCTATCCATCTCCAACTAATTCTACCAGCACATAAAACACATAAAACCAAAGGCTCATTCATGGCCTCTCCGAAAACTTCACATGATAAGTCCAATTTTAAAAATCCTAAAACAAGGGTTTTAGTGCATTACCTGAACACAATCAGTCAAACCTTCAAAGCTAATCCAATGTTCATAACGTCATAGTCATCATTCACCAATTAACCACTGTAACAAATATATTAATTTAACAACAATAAATATAAAATAATAAATTAACAATAATAAATCAATAATATAACAACAATAAATTTACAACAATAATATATGTTATAGCAATTACCAACAATAATATAAATTAACAACAATAAATTTAGGCAGTAAAACTAAACCATGCAAAACTAAAAAATAAACTAAATCTCTAAAAACTAAACACACATGCACAAATTCATACGACAATAAACTTGATATATCATATATATTAGAAAGTAGGACAATCAACAAGAAATGAAGGGATTACAATAATATCAAATAAAAAACAAGGGATGTAGAGGACAACAGGACTAGAATGCTAGACGAACCTGCATAGCTTATTATCTCCGTATCAATCAGAGGCTCATCTCCTTGAATGTTGACGACAACATCGTACTACTTGTTAAGCTTTTGAAGTGCTTCACTACAACGCTCAGCCTATACAACGCTCTATCACTAGCGAAGAAGCCATACATATGCTGCGAAATGTAGTCCACAACAACAAATGAAGGACACGAAACAGTCATCAACATGAAATTACGGCCATCTTTCTTTCAAAGACAACCATACCTAAGTTTATTTACATCAAAATAAATGAAGAAATACAACCATACAAGTCTTGCAGAAATTTTGTCTACAACAACATATCAAGCACAATCTTTACTTCCATGAAGCAGATTATTTCTTTAAGCACAAAATGCATTACAAGCTCAAGTATGAAGAAAGCAATAATGTCAAAATTCACAACACCTCCACCAAAACTAAAAGACGTCAATTCTTGAACCAACTCCCCGTTCCTTTTTCTTGGTTTCTATATGATCAAATTCGACAGCTCGTCGTACTTAATATCAAGAAATATACTAGTAAAACACACGCAATAAACTAAACAATCTCTCAATCCACATTCCACAAACGCAATAATCTTACAAAAATCAAAACCAATTAAACACGGAGAGCGATACCTTTCTCTTGAGGCCTTGCAAGCGAGAAACAAAAAGAAAGAGATGTGAAACGGCGTCGTCGCAATCAAAATTAGGAGAAGCAGATTGAACGGCGGAGATAACGGCAAACCTAGACAAATGAAACACCCAATTCAGATTTCAAAAAAGTTTGAAGACGCAAAAACCTAGATAAATGAAACCCCTAGCCGTAGTCGTCTGCGCGAGTGAGAGGTGGGGAGATGGATGTTCTACGGGCGAGCGTGAGAAAGGTTAGAGAGATGTGAGGAGAGAGGTTGGAGTTCAGAGTGAGAATCATCTTTCTTCAGAGATTCAGAGAGGAGAGAGATTCAGAGAGAGGAAAGACTTAGCGTGTCGAAGACTCGAAGCAATGCGCTTGTTTTTTTTTTTTTTAATAAACTGCTCCATTTTTTTGCAAAATATTGGTGGGTCACGTTACCCACCAGGACACAACGTGGCTCCGCCACTGCACAGAACCTCCAACTGACAAAATTCGGAAGCTAAATAAGATTTGAAAATTTTGTCAAATCTTCAGCCCAAGCCCCACAGATTTTTGATTGCAAGTAAGATTTATTATTCAACTGTTTGTCAAAAGCTTTAAAATATCCCGACGCACACCAACCGACCTTGTGGAAGCTTGTCCTGAAGTTCCGGTTTTTCTCCCTGTTCATGAATGGGTTTTTGGATGCACATTGTGACTCCCTCATTCCGTTTAGTTGTTTTTTCCTTTCGTTCTGTGGGGCTGAGGGTGTTGAAGTTGGCTATGGAGGCAGGGTTGCATGGGATGATGGTAATTGCAAAGCTAAAGGTGGTCTGTTTGATAATTTTTCAAGGTTTTGTTATACTGTATTTTTGTGCCCTGTGAATCTGCACCACACTTAAGGATTTTGTGGTTTTTTGAGCTGATTACTAGACACAAAATTTTGAAATAGGCTTTTGATGCCTGATAGTATTTTTGTGCCCTGTGAATCTACACCTCACTTAATACACTTGAATTTATTAATCTTGTTCCGCATAAGCTAAAGCTAAATATTGACTTCTGGAACCATACCTTACAGTCCATTTGGTAGTCGTTAATAAATGATGGTAATGGGAATGAGTTTTAAGTGTAATGTCACAAAGGAATCATTCTTAAAACTCCATGAGGAAGAAATTTCAACCTCGAGTTTGTGTTTTCTCCATGAAGAAACAATCTCACCCTTAAGCTTGTGTTTTTAATTCAAGGGAAGCAATTTTCATTACCACTTATTACCACGTACAATGTGGTATTGGATGAGAATGAAAGTTTAAGAAGAAAAATAGACAAATTAGGATAAATTAGCGTTACCATGGAATTGAACAATGATTTTCTTCACAAATTTACATATAAATTCATTCCCATTATCACTATTTATAACTAACTACTAAATGGGATGTCAGTGTCATAAACTCATAATTGTATGACATTATGGCGGTATGTTTAAACATTAAATGTAGGGCTGATTAACAGATCGGGTCGGGTCGTGTTCGGGTTCAGGTTCAGGTGAATAATAAACGGGTTGAACATGTCCCAACCCAAACCTAACCCATTTATTAAACGGGTTGAAAAAATTAACCTTGACCCGACCTGTTTATTAAACGGGTTACCCATATAACCCGTTTAACCCATTTACATATTTATTACTTTTAAATTTTTATTAAAATTTATTAGTTTTCAACAATAAATTCATATAAAAGTATGCATGATTAGATTTTCTTTTCAGTATTTGTGTTCTACAATTAGTATTTTTAAATTTTCACCAATTTTAACACAACTTTTTAGGAAATTTACATTTTAACGAGCTAAACAGGTCAAAGCAGGTTAATTTCGGGTTAAAAATGTCAACCTTATCCTAATCCAGTCGTGTCAACCCATTTACTTAAATGGGTTAAAAATCTCAAACCAAACCCGCTTATTTCACGTCAGGTTTGGGTTTGGTGAACGGATTGGGTCAGTTATATTAGTGTATTATAGATAGAAAGGAATTCTCATCGTATTAGGTATGTATTATAACACTATATATACATAATGCCAGGGTGAACCTAATTAGGTTAACACAATTATTCTCCACACTTGTACATGGTATCAAGAGCCTAGATTAATTTTTTTTCCTTCTCTTTTTACGGTTCTTCTACCACCACCATGTACGCCTCCTCGGCCTCCTTTTCCGCTGCCCCTGCTTCCTCCGTGACGCAGACCACTCGCACCAGCAGCCCTACGGCTAGTGTGCTACCCTCAGTGGCCTTCTCAACCAGTTTCTCACAACCGTACATGTTGTTCTCCTCGGCTTATGCTGCTGGAAATTCGTTCCCCCAGCCGACGGTGCCCAACACCCTCTTTGGTGTGCCCTCCTCTTTGCCGCAGTTCAGCACTCCTACGAGATCCTCACCTCGTTATCCGCTCGGTTTCCAACACCCTGCTATGCAAATCAATCCTATGACTATCCCCATGGCATCTACGTCGACATCGGTTTTTAGTCTCCCACGATCGTACGCACCTAATCTCACAAATCTGGTAACTATTACTCTCTCTTATCCAGGAGGATTATCTTCTCTAGAAAACATAAATTACTTGCTTGTTTCTTTCGCATCAATTACTTGGGTTTGTTGATGGTTACGCTTCCTATTCCTTCAGCTTTTGTAATTGATGAACATGGTAATTCGTTCCTAATGTGCACTTCTATGAATATCTTCGTGTTGATCAACAAGTCAAATTTTGGATTTTTGCTTCTTTGTCTCACGATGTTTTTGTTGATGTTCATGATTTGCACACTTCTGTGGATATTTGGAATCGGTTACAATCTCGATTTATGCATGCAAGTATGGCTCGTTCAATGTAATTGAAGGGTCAACTTACTCACATTAAAAAGACTGAATCTCAGTCTATGGATGGTTATTTACGTGAGATCAAAGTAATTCCTGACTCTCTTGCTGCAATTCGGTGTCACGTATCTAATTCCGATTTGGTTCGAGTTCACTTTGTTCGGTTTGGATTGTGATTACGAGTATGATCACATTGTTACCACTTTACTTCATTATTCTTATCCCCTTAGCTTTGATAATTTGCGCCCTAAGCTTCTGCTTCATGAACAAATAATTAAAAGCTCCAAGGATGAATCTGATTCATCCCCTCATCATGCCTTAGTTGCTATTCAGTCATTTGGTTCCGGTTCTTCAAATGCTAAGAACAATTCCGGTGGCGCAATAAGAACAAGAATAATAGGAATAAAGGGGGTAATAATGGTCGCAATAATAATAATCGTGGTAATGGTGGTAACATTAATCCTCGTGGTTCTGGTAACACCAACAACAATGCTAATCGGGGACGCCAGAATGGTATGAGTAAATATTATAACTTGTCATTTTCTAGTATGCCTTGCATTGATTCTATTACTAATGGTCTGTCCTCAGCAAGGAATACTTCACAAAGTGGCACTTTACACTCTACCCTACTTCCGATACTTGTGGTCTTTGTTGGTTTCCAGGTCATCAAGCTGCTTATTATCCTCAGCGATTCAATTCCAGCTTTGTTCCTTCTTACTCGAACGAGTGTCACTCGAGCCTTAGCTGCACTTTGTCGTTGGTGGTGAAGCGAATGACTCGGTTTGGTACCCGGATTTGGGAGATGCCTCTCACATGACTCCTCAGGATGGTAAGCTTTATGACTGGGTCAAGTTCTGTTGTAGTTGGAAATGGTACCTTTCTCCCAATTAAAAGTGTTGGACAATTGACTTTAAAACTTCAAGTCGTCCTCTTACTTTGTCTTCTGTTTGTCATGTCCCTAATCTGAAACATAATTTATTATCAGTTAACAAGTTGTGTTAAGAAAATGATTGTGTTGTGTGTTTTGATAAAAACTTTGTTTCTGTTACGGACAAGACAACGGGGGAGGTTACCTTCGGGGGATCCGGTAAGCAAGGTGTCCATCCAATTCAACCCACCTTTTTCATCACTAAGTCATCTGTTCTTGCTTTGCTCGCTACTAAGGAGTGCGCGATGTTTGGCATGCTCGGCTTGGTCATACTTCCTCTAGAGTTTTAGGTTCTTTATGTTCAATTAAGTCTATCACATGTACTTCTAAGTTTCATGATGATTGTGTTGGATGTATGTTAGGAAAAATTCATCGATTACCTTTTGAACCGAGTTGAACATGTTTCTCCATATCCTTTATATAAAATTCATAGTGATCTTTGGCAATCTCTGTTTTGTCGAATTAATCAATTTTATAAATATTGTGTTGTTTTTGTTGATGATTTCTCTCGATACTCATGGATTTATCCTTTACGTTGAAAATCGGATGCTCAGCTCTCGATTTTTGTGTTTCAAAAGATGGTGGAAAATTTATTTAATTGCAAAATTAAAATTTTTCAAAGTGATGGCGGTCGGGAATTTGATAATTCTCCTCTTCTTCAGCATTTTCGTGACCATGGTATTGTTTTTCAAAAGTCATGTCCCCATATTTAAGCTCAAAATGGTGTGCGGAACGCAAATATCGTCACATTATTGAAATGGCTCGTACTATGCTTATTCATTCGATTTTCCAGTGAATTTTGGGTGGATGCCTTGTACACTGCCACTTATACAATCAATAGGTTGCCTAGCTCGGTTCTAGGGGGTGTCTCCTTTTGAAAAACATTATCATCGTTCTCATCCCTATCATTTTAAAAACGTTTGGTTGTGCTGTTTTCCTTTGCTCATGGATTCCAAAATCAACAAACTTCAACCTAAATCTAAACAATGTGTTTTTATTGGATATCTTTGTGGATTATAAAGGTTATCGGTGTCTTGATCTTCTTACCAACAAAGTCTATATCGGTCGTCATGTCTTGTTTCACGAACATAAGCTTCCTTATCGCTTTCTTGTTGGTTCTATGTTATCCGTGCCTTATACATCTCCCTCGGTCTTGCACGTTGATTGGGCTCCCACAAATGTTGCTCTTGTGTCTTCTTGTGTGCGTTCTTCCTCCGTTTAACAATCTTCCCCGCCCCTTAGTATTTTCGCTGGCCCCAATCCCCACTCCCCTTAGCGGGGCGATTAGCCCTGCAGGGTCGATCCATCTTTCTTGAGCCCATGCTCGGCTCGCTTGGTTACCGGCATTTGCTGGCTCACCCCACTCCCTAAAGTGTCTCTGCGGGGCCCAATGGCCTTCCGGCGCCCGTGGATCTTCAGCCATTTCACATGCCCGCGTTGGGCCGCCGCGCTCCACGCCAAGGCCCGAGCTCTAAGAGAGCCTTATGCCCGGCCAAGTGAAGCGCCCCACTCCCCGTTTGGGCTGATGCCCGGCGTGTTAGCTCCACCCCTTCACGGGCCCCTTTCTTCTCACTCTTTCCAAGAGTGTTCTTTGCTCCTATGTCTACTATGCCTCTAAGTGATTCCTCCTCCACTTCATCGTCGTGTCTTACTTCTTCGATGTTCCCCGGTCTCCTCCTGTTTTCCTAAATAATCATCCCATGGTCACTCGTTTAAAAGATGGTGTCTCTAAACCTCGCATTTTAATGAATTTAAAAGCGATGTTGTTGAGTCGAGAACCCACTAATTTTAAAGAAGCGTCTAAAGACTCACGGCGGCGTCAAGCCATGCTTGATGAATATATGGATTTGATTAAAAATGACACATAGGAGTTGGTACCTCGTAATTATGACAAGAAAGTGGGTTTATCGGATTAAATATAATTCGATGGTTTTGTGGAGCGGTTCAAAGCCGGACTTGTCGTTTTTGGAAATCACCGGCAGGCATGTATTGATTACTTTGAAACCTTTAGTCTGTTTGTTAAGCCTACTACTGTTCGCTTAGTTCTTACTATTGTTGTTTCTCTTAAATGGTC
Source organism: Beta lomatogona (assembly GCA_947646795.1). Taxonomy (NCBI): domain Eukaryota; kingdom Viridiplantae; phylum Streptophyta; class Magnoliopsida; order Caryophyllales; family Amaranthaceae; genus Beta; species Beta lomatogona. Next base: position 2,787,010 of record CANSNZ010001463.1, on the reverse strand, counting down.
TATTCGTCAATTGGATGTCAAAAATGCTTTTCGTCATGGTTTTCTTCATGAAGAGGTTTATATGTGTCGACCTCCGGGGTTTTGTTCACCCATCTAAACCCACACATATTTGTCGTCTTCGTAAATCCATTCATGGTCTGAAACAAGCTCCTTGAGCTTGGTTCTCTCGCTTGACAACTTCTTATTATCTATTGGTTTGAAGTGCAGCGGTTGTGACATATCCATGTTCACTATCAAATTTCGTGGTCATCTTCTTATACTTCTCTTATATGTTGATGGCATTGTTCTTCTTGGTAGTAGTTACTGCTCTTGTCCATAAATTTATCTCTATTCTTTCTTCTCGGTTTGCTATGAAGGATTTAGGGGATCTTCATTATTTCTTAGGAGTTCGGGTTGTGGATACTCCATCTGGTTTATTTTTGTCTCAAAATAAGTATGTTTCGATCTACTACGTAAATTTCATCTTCATCTTTGTTAAACCGGTTCGCACGCCTGTTATCTCTAGAGTTACATTGTCTCTTCTTGATGGAGAACTTCTTGCTGATCCCACGATTATCGTAGTATGGCTGGTGCTTTGCAATACTTAACTATGATTCGTCCAGGATATTGCTTATGTTGTTAATATGGTGTCTCGGTTTATGCATGCTCCTCTTACTACTCATCTTCATCTTTGTGAAAAGAATTTTCGGATATCTGCACGAGCACTTTGGAGTTTGGTCTTTTCTTACATGGCAACAATTCTCCTACTTTGTTGTAATTTCCTACTCTAATGCGGATTGGGCGAGTTGTCCCGACACTCGTCGATCTACTACTGGTTATGCTAATTTTCTTGGGAAGAACTTGATTTCCTGGCGCTCGAAAAAGCAACCTACGGTTTCTAAATCTTCCACTAAAGCTGAATATCGTGTAGTTGCATACCTGCTTTGCTGAATCTATTTGGCTACGGCAACTACTTGTTGATCTTGGTTATTTTCTTCGACCACCTGTGATAGTGTATTGTGATAATGTTTCTACTACTTATCTCACTGCTAATCCAGTTCATCATGATCGAAGCAAACATATTGATGTTGATTACCATTTTGTTCGTGAAATGGTTGCCAAAGGAGGTCTTACAGTTCGTCATGTTCCTACTCGGGTACGGGTTGCTTGATATTTTCACTAAAGGCTTATCTGCGATTTGTTTACTAAACATCGTTCCAAACTATCCGTTGTTTCACCCCGTAAAGATTGAAAGGGTGTATTAGTGTATTATAGATAGAAAGAAATTCTCATCGTATTAGGTCTGTATTATAACACTATATGTACATAATGCCAGGGTTAACCTAATTAGGTCAACACGATTATTCTCCACACTTGTACAGGTTATTATTGTAACCATGAGTTATTGGTTTTGATGGTTATACCTTTCTTTTCTCCTATGCGGCTATGATATGTCAGAGCTTAGTATAGGTAGAGGATCTGATAGATTTAGGAAAAAAAATGTCATAACAAATGCTGATGAAAATCCGTCGTTTGTAATTGAGTTTCTTCTAAAGAGAACTGCAACCAATTTGTAATCCAAATTCCCATTTCCTCCCTCCTATTGAGCACAAGTCCGTTCTCGTATTCAATTTATAACTATAATAGGTTTCGGACCCGTACATAATGCACGGGAACTTTAGTATAATAAGAATGTTTATATTTCAGCTACATTGAAAACATATAAACGATTATTTACGTCTACTTGATAAAAAAAATTGTGTTTAAGAGAACTACACCTTTATATTAATTATAAAGTTGTTTAGTAGATCATGATACTCATATGTTTTGGAAGACCTTTTTAAATTTAGGGCAAAACATAATTTATTAAGAAGCTCCTTCTTCCGTTCTTTTTCTGTTGCAACAATGAGATTTTTACACTATTCCTTCACCACCTTTTTACTATCTATTGTGATTTTTATGTAAGGAAAAAAATAGTCATGTGGGGTAGCCCCACACAAAGCCGTCATTTAAGGTTAAGATGGGTGAGGTAAATTAAGAATCTCGACCGCCTCAAAGAGAAAGTTTGCACGAACTTTGTCTTCATCTCAGTAACCAGTGAGGGGGTCAATTGTCTCAGCAACCCTCTCCACATTACAGTCTTCATTTTTTTCCTCAAACTGGCCTTAAAGCATTAGACTTCCCATGTTCTTTCTCATAAATTAGTACTATTAAGCAATTTTTACTAGTGACTGAGAAATGGCTACATTATATTGGCCATGACTAACAATTGGTCTCGGGAGATACAAATCTACTATGCAATAAGGATTGTCCTTGACTTTTAACACACATCCTACAAAAACTACCTTTTTCGAAACCTCATAGGAAATTTTGTTCCATCTGACGGAATGCGTATCATACGCGGTATAAATACCTTATTCCCTGTTGCTATCTGAAATGACCACAATTTCGATGACATATTGTATCATACCTTATTCCCGTTCCATCAGACGGAATAAGTATCATACGAGGTTTCCCGCTTTACTTTTCGACTAAATACCTTATTCCCCGTTGCTACCTGAATTGAACATAATTTCGATGATATATTGTATCATACCTTATTCCCTATTCCATCTGACGGATTGGAATGAGTATTATATAGTGTTTCCCACTTTACTTTTCGCCTCCCAAAGACTATACCGGATGTGACTCCAATGGCCCGCCATTAACCCTTACTCATTACTTTCTTCCCACAAACAATTCTAGAATATATGAAGCCAACAAAGGTTCTAATATTTTTTTTTTTGTTAAGTGAGTAAAAATGTGTACCAGAAAAAAACTTTACAACCTAAATCCTTTGTTTTGAAAGGTCTGCAACAGGCAAAACAGGCCACAGGCGGCCCAAATTACATCAAAGACAATCTGTCTTTCCACATACAATCCTTAGTACTCCATTTATGGGAAGAACACCAATTTACTCTATACAGTATTGTATATTTAATGTTTCTAACTATACATTCAATTCTAGGAACTTTCAATAGCCAATATGCTTCATTTCCGGCCCTCCATATGCTATAAACGTTAGTTGTAAAAACTGCATAGTTGACTGTTTTTCTCATTTTGGAACTTTTATTATATCTGCTATTCCAATTCATCCAATGTCTGAAACTTCTGTTATTATATCTAATGCCCAGCCATACTGTTAGTTGTATCATAACCTGCCTACTGAAGACACATTCAAAAATAAATGGTCATGTGTTTCTATATGAGAGTCACACAGACAACACAAATTATTCTGGCTTATACCATAAGAAAAGAGCTTCTCTTTTGTACTTAGTCTAGGCTGCATTCTCGGCCAAGCAATAAAACGATGCTTAGGCAAATTCATTCCGTTCCCGGACCCCTTTAGCCCAATGAGCTGCAGGTTTCTCTTCAATAAGTAATACGTGAACCTTACTTATAGAATAAGAACTACGGGTTTGCTCCATCGATCCATTCCCACACTTCTTAGATCATTCTTAACTTTACATAAGTATTTGATAACCCAACTTGCTGTTGGTGGAGCTTGAAAGTCCCACCGGTTTACTGTCTTTTACATATATTGCATGGACCCACTTGACCCATAACTCATCTTTCTTTCTACCAATGTTCCGGATCGGCTTCCCTATGGCTGATTTATTCCATATTCGATGTTCCTGAATCCAAGCCCCCTACTTTCTTAGGAGAACACACATTACTCCATTTGACATAGCTAATTTTCTCTCCCACAGCCTTTCCACTCCACAAAAATGCCTACACACATCATTTATTTTATCCATAACCACGAAGGGAGCGAGAAAAACTTGGGACCGAGTAGCTATGAATGCTTTGAGAAGGACTGAATTGATTAATTGAGCATGACCGGCATAAGACAAATTTCCGGTACTCCAACTTCTAATTCGAAGAGTCATCTTCTCTACTAGAGCATCACCGTCAGTTGCAGGTGATTTTTTTGGTGCTTGATTAGTAAACCTAAGTACCTAAAAGGAATATTATCCTTAGAGAAACCAGAAATATGCTCTATTCTTCTTATTTCATCTTCTCTCATTATTGTACATTAAATAGCTGATTTGTTTTTGTTAGCTTGGAGCCCTGAAGTCTCAGTAAAGAGTTTGAGGCCTTGAAGCAACAAATATGCAGATTTAGCCTCACCCTTACAGAAAATTATAAGATCATCTGCAAAGCAAAGGTGGTTAATCTTCAAACTTGCACGACCCGACAAAGTATTTGAACTCTAGGACATCACCCGATGTAATCAGTGTTACGGTCAAATAGTCCATACGTAGGACAAACAATAGAGGGGACATAGGGTCCCCCTATCCGAGACCTCTTTTGGCTGCAAAAAAAACCCCTTAGTGTTGCCATTGATGAGCAATGTAAACTTAGGGGTAGAAATACATTCCATGATGCAAGCAATGAAAGGAGCTGGAAAGTTCAACGCCAAAAGAAGATCATGCACAAAATTCCATTCAATGGAATCATATGCCTTTTCCAGGTCTATCTTCATTAGTAAGCCCTTCACCTGATTCCTAGGCTTACCAAACCTCTTCACTAGATCATGGCATAGGAGAATATTGCTTATGATATTCCTACCATTGATGAATGCACCTTGAGATTGTGAAACAAGCTCGGGAAGGATCTTACTTAACCTGGAACAACCTAGCTTGGTGATGACTTTTTATAGCACATAGCAGCATGCAATATGCTGAAATCACCAAGCTGCAATAGGGCACTTGAGTTTAGGAATCAAAGTAATGGCGGTTACATTGATTTCCTTTAACATTTTACCCTTTGTTGAAAAAATCGACACCGACTTCAATAATACTTGGTCCGGTGATATGCCAACTTTTCTTGAAAAAATTCTTTGGAGTAGCCATCAATGCCGGGACATTTGTCATCTAGATAAAGAAAACAACCTTTAATATTTCATCTGCGAGTGAATCGAGATCCTGGCGATCTTTGTTGAGCTTCAGTAAGAATGCTCCCACTAGCAATGATTGCATTTTCCACCTTTCTTGTTGGACTATCACTGCCGAGCAAGGCTTTGTAGAAATCCAGGAAATCTTTGCTTGCTACCTCGGTAGAATCCCTTGCCCAAGCACCATCTTTTTTTCTTATTGTATTGATTATGTTACGAACCCTTCTTAGCTTTATGCTTTGGTGAAAAACTTTGGTGTTGTCATCCCCTTCAATGAGCCATTTGAGCTTTGCCTTTTGAGCTTGAAATGCGGTGTAGTGCTTGTGAGCTGTCTTGTAAGCCTCTCTTGCTTCTTTTTCTTTTGTTCTCAGATCAATATCTTCAAGTTTATCATGTAAAGTGTTTTGAGCTATAACCATTTGGTTGTGAGTATAAGCATGTCTCTCAGATACATCACCAAATTGAGATATTTGAAGTCCTTTTTCAGGAGTTTTAACTTACTAACAACCTGAAACATTTTGGTGCCAGCTACTGGTTATTGCCAAACATTGCCAACAATATTTTCAAATTCTTCAGCCTGGGACCACATATTGAAGTACCTAAAGGGCTTATTCTTCATATCATTAACAAAAGATGCGAGAACAAGAGGCGGTGATCAAAATCTCCTTCAGGAAGAATAGTGACTTCTGTAAAAGGCCACTCACTAACCCAGTCTTCATTTCCCAAGACCCTATCAAGCTTACAAAACACTCTATCTGCACCTTCTTGCTTGTTGTTCCAAGTATAAAACTGGCCACTAGCTTTGACCTCCAGCATTTTGCAATCTTCCATGTAGCACTTCATATCAATAATCTCCCTGGATCGAACTGGCTGACCTATTCTTTCATCACAGTTCATCATAGCATTGAAATCTCCTAAAATAGTCCATGGCCTATCAAACACAACAATATCCTTGATATCTCTCCAAAGATCATCCCTTCCTTTTACGTCATTTAACCCGTATACAAAAGTAAACATAAATTTTTTTCCACCATTAATCACCTCAACTTCAGTATGAATGAGTTGACTTGGTACATCTAATGATGTTGATATTAAATGCGAAAGGCTGCCATCCCAAAATGATCCTTCCATTACCATGCCATTGGTTGTTGGTTGTAATACACCAACCAGGACAAACATTAAGATAAAAGTCCCCAAGTGAGGAAGCTTTTATCTTAGTTTCTAGGAGACTGAATAACCTTATTTTATGAGACATGAGAAAATTTCTCACCTCTCTTTGCTTAATCTTGCTATTCAGTCCCCTCACAATCCAACTGAGGACATTATCCATCCATGGTAGGAGGTTCCCCCTCCTCACCATGTTTGTCCATTTCATGCACTGCCCCATCATCTACAATCTTCTTAATATCCCCTAGAACAGCAATTCGTGCAATCTCCTCATTATCAACTAGAGCATCAAAAGGATTTGCCAAAGGAACTGGCATTGGAACATGTGAAACCACACGAACATGCCCCGTAACTCTCTGAAATCCCTCATCATCATTACGAACCTCCTTGCCCTTTGGTACCCACTTTGATTTCATTTTAGGCTGCTTGCTTCGGTTTGCAATCCATCATTAAATGGCCAATACCTTGACACTTCTCACATTATAATGGCTTCCATTCATACTTCACATCTTGTACCATCATCACACCCTTTTCATTCTCAAAAACAATCTGGTGAGGAAATTCTTGATTCATTTGAACTTCAATCATGACTCTAGCATATAGGATTCTATCTTTGTTACTTGTGGCTGGGTCAAGCTTTAATGGCTTACCTATTCCTGCAACTAACTTGAAAAGGCATTTTCCCCCCGAGTGTTTCAAGTCTAATGCGGGGTTATTGAATCCAAATAGGCCTGAATTTAACATCCTCCTTCTAAAAATTCATATCTCCCACCCATGGTTTCACTATCAAAGGTTTTTTATCAAAAAATTGAATCCCCTCTTTCGAGTATTATATCCCTTTGATCAATGTTGTGAAACCTAACTAAAAAAATCCCTTTGTTCACTGCTACTATCTTCTCAATACCCTTTTTCGCCCAAACACTTCTCGAGAATCCATCCATTACAGGAAATGGAGGATGAGCCCCGAAAACATAACAAACTACAGTAGAATTCCAGTACTCAATTTCATCTTGAACATCATCTAATTCGATTTTAATGGCAGAATCCACAGGTTTATTTGCCACATTATTCACAACCTCAAATTCAGACAATAATTAAGGGGAAGGAAGATTACCTTCTTCAATGGCGTCTAATCGCACTTGCGTCTTCTTCATTATTGACGGCCATTCCGACAATACTTGCTTTTCCTTTCGATTGATTCTGCAATTCAATCAAAGAACTTCGAGGAGATAACAGTTCGTCCAACTCAGGTGTGTGAATCTCCATTGAAGCAATTCCATGAAGTTCCGCAATTGCTTTGTGTTTTTTACCAGAGATTGGACTCGTAGGCCCTTTCTTTTTCCCTTGATTGTTGTTTCTATCACATGATTTCTTCGATTTTGCCTTGGTTTTTTCCTGCCATGGCGACGGTGTAGGATAAGAAATGGGTCCTTATCCTACGTCGAGAGAGAAACTAGGCGTGAAAAAAATATATAATTGGTTGGGCCTTTTGTACACTAGTAGAATAAATGCTTATTGCTGCGGTGGTATTCTTGCGGTTTTACCCATACGCAGCAATATATCCCATAAAAAGCAAAGGTAAAATATAAAATAACCATATTGCTTTTTGTTTCGGCCGAAAACCGCAGCAATATGGTTTCAGCACGAAAATTTTTGAAAAAAAGTTGACTATTTGACCAGACATATTATTAAAAAAAATATTTTAATATATTGCTGCGGTTCTTGCCAGAAACCGCAGCAATATGTCTAAAAACAACACGGACATAGTAATATATTAAAATATTATATTTTAAATAATATTTTAATTTATTGCTGCGGTTTTTAGAAGAAACCGCAGCAATAGGGTCATTAGGGTTTTTTTAAAAGTTAGGCGGCTCACTCTATAGCGCCGTTTACAACTTCTCTCTCACTCCTATCAACTCCTCTCACCTGATTCTCTCTCTCCTTCAACTCCCTCATCTCACCATCTCCTTCAACTACCTCATCTCACCATCTCCTTCAACACTCATTCTTCCTTCCTCTCTCACTCTCACTACTTTCTCTCTCCTCAACAACTAACAACAATGGCCGCTCTTCTCATGCGACGCTCTTCTCACGCGAAAGTCGATGAAACCCAATGGTGAATCGAAGGCAAATCTCGGTGCGTCGCCGTCGCCATTTCTTCCAACGTCGCCATTTCTCCCAACGTCGCCATTTCTCCAACAGCAAACCACAAGCGGCGAATCGAAGGTAAATCTCGGCACAAAGATGTATGCGTTGTCTGCATCGCTCACCGTCGATTCGTTTGTGATGATCGCCGATGCTGCATTTGCAAGTCTCTCTCCTCTACCGTCTTCATCACTCGGGTCTCTTTCTTTCATTTTCTAATGAATATATAAAAATATACGCAAAATTTTGTCGAAAAATATCCTATTTTTTTTGTTAATTATTGATTTTTGTTGGGGTTTAGGGGCACCATGGTCCATGGGAGACATGGTCAATTTTGTTAATTTGGTATCCAGAAGATGGGAAGATTGTGCAGATTCTAAATGGGATTTTTATAATTGTATGTGTTTAACATGGATAATTTGTTGACTTGTGCAAGAAATTTTTGAGAATCGTTTGATTGTACAAAATGTTCCATCGTTATTCTTTAGGGAGATTGATATTCAAGCTTCTTTTTAATTTTTTCATTTTTATTTAGATCTGATGTTTAGGTCTTGTATTTTTCCGTTTTTCTTTTTTTTTTTTAATAAATTATGTTAATAGTTCATATTTTATTATAATATCCAGTTTAATTTTGGAATGAATGTGAAATTTTAGTTTTTGATGTTGGTTTCATTTTCAGATCTGGATTGTTTTTCATAGTTGAGTTTTCTTTCTTTTTTTTTTTTTTTTTTCGAGCTAGTTTTTTTTTTTTTGCTCGACCGGTTTGAATACTTAAAAATTCATAGATAATTTTTGTTTCAGGCTTCAGATTCTCTCTCGATCTGAGTTCGTATATATTTTTGATTTCGTTATAGTAGGATTTGAAACCGAAGAAGATTATGTTATTTTTTTATCTTATTTTGAATATCTTAGTTAGTTGTGTGTTATTTCTTGTTACATTTTTACGTTTTGAGTTTGATGGTAAAATGCAAAAAAAAAAAATTTTTTTTTTACTTGTACAGGTACCTATTGCTGCGGTTTTGGACAAAAACAGCAGCAATAGGTGTAACATATTGCTGCGGTTTTTGCTAGAAACCGCAGCAATAGGTGTATAACATATTCTTTGCGGTTTTGGTCAGAAACCGCAGCAATATCTTGGCCTATTGCTGCGGTCAAAAACCGCAGCAATAGGTTAATTACCTATTGCTGTGCCCTTAATTGATGCGCGGCCAAAACCGCCGCAATAGGCCATAAAATGACCGCAGCAATAAGCAATTATTCTACTAGTGGTAGCCAAAGAA
>CANSNZ010001463.1:2612500-2772500 GCA_947646795.1 Beta lomatogona | reverse complement strand
ATGATCAACATTACTAGAACTAGAACTGTCGTTATTTCTCCAGCTATCAATTTTTTTCTGTATCATTTAAATTCAGATCTTCCTTTCTACAGGTATTTTCAACAGGACCAAGACTGTCCATTGATTTACTTAATCCACATCCACATCTGTATTCTAACTCTTTCTTAGACAACATCGAATTGAACCACCATTTTTTCATAGAGCTTTCTTACCCCGGCCCCTAGTCGCATGAAACTAAAATATATGAATAGTCATTCGATGAAAATTTATTTGAACATATCCTGTCAGAATAAGCATCTAGATCTAATCACTGAGATTATTAACTAAAAATTTAAAATGAGTAAGTAAAAGAAATAATTTTTTTTTTCTAAAAATCCATCGTATAACTTAGTTGTATATGAATATGATAGAACTTTTTTTTTTCGTAGAATCTCGTCGAATATAAGAATGAGTAAGTTTCTATTCTAATACGGAATGAAAAGGACAATATACAAGATGGGTAGAAGGAGTTCGTATACTTGACTTGATATCCACAGTCATAGTCCGAACCCACGGAATATGTATAAGAATCCATCAATTGTACCAATCCTAGGGATCCAGGATTAATGGTGGATCCAAAACAATAATAGAAAGTTTGAGTTGCTTAGTATTCAATTTTGTATTTAAGATCTTGCCGGTATATTTAAATAAGTATCTATAAATAGAGAGATACAATGTATATATACAATAATTGGATTCGGCTTAATCCTTTTAGGAAAAGATTGGGCCGAGTTTAATTACAATTTAACCGAACATTAATTACTTAGCCTAGACTGTATCCATTGTTGGGAAATCAAATTTGATTTCCTTCCATACCTCACAAGCAGCAGCTAGTTCAGGACTCCATATATATATATATATATATATATATATATATATATATATATATATATGTACCATCAAAGAGGAAGAAGAAGCTGCAAAGGCCCAGGCAAAAGGCCTATTGTATTCACATTCCAGAATGCTACTAAGAAACCTAAGTTTGAAATCAAGACTTCTGGTAACAAGGGTGGATACAATCAAGGATCTGACCCCTCTCGTCAGGATCGACCTTCTCTTTGTCCAAGGTGCAACAAGCCCTAGCACCCGGGTAAATCATGTGAGGGAAACCCGATCATTTGTTTCCACTGTAAGGAACCTGGGCACACATTTTTTTCAGTGTCCTAAAAAGGCTGACAACAATGTTGCTGGAAAAGTCGTAGCACTGCGTGCTCAAATTCCGAATGGTATCTATGTTATGACGCGCAAAGAAGCAGAGACTCATCCTGATGTCATAACTGGTACTTTCCTCGTAAACTCTGTTCTTGCTTATGTTCTATTTGATTCCGGTGCAACTGTTTCTTTTGTATCTGTCGATTTTATAAAGAGAGCAAACTTGACTTACGATGTCCCCGTGAGGTCCCAAATATCTCTTCCCACTAGAGAAAGGTATCCTAGCAATCTTGAGTATAAGGATGTCTCTATATCCATTATGGGATCCGAGCTTCAAGCAGACTTGAAGCAATTTGACCTTAAAGAATTAGACGTAATTCTCGGAATGGATTGGTTAATTAAGTAAATATCGAGTAAGCATTCATTGTCGATATCAAAAGGTGACTCTTAAGGGCCCTAATGGAAACTGAATCTCATATAGTGGAATTAATGTGAAGACGGGTATCAAATGGGTATCTGCTCTAAAGTTTAAGAAAATGTGTCATAGGGGTGAACAAGTGTTACCTCTCTCTTGAGGAACTACTTGAGAACATCCCAATTGTCCGTGAGTATCCGAACGTCTTTCCCAAAGAATTACCTGGTATACCCCCTGAGATAGATGTTGAGTTCGGCATTGATCTAATACCGGGTACTGCTCCTATATCCAATGCAACATATAGAATGGCACCAGCTGAGCTGCAAGAGCTGAAGAAGCAGGTACAAGAGTTGATTGATAAGGGTTTTATAAGGCCGAGTGTTTCGCCATGGGGTGCTCCCGTCCTGTTCGTTAAAAAGAAAGATGGGAGTATGCGCCTGTGTATAGACTACAGGGAGCTTAATAAAGTGACCGTCAAGAACAAATATCGTCCGCTACCTCAGATAGAAAATTTGTTCGATCAACTAAAGGGTGCTGGAGTCTTTTCAAATATTTACCTGAGATCAGGTTGCCATCAGATTCCAGTAAGGAAAGAAGACATCCCCAAAACTGCATTCCATACTAGATATGGTCATTATGAATTTGAAGTTATGCCATTTGGTTTAACAAATGCCACTGCCGTGTTTATGGACCAAATGAATCGTTCATTTAATGAACTCTTTGATACATGTGTTGTTGTTTTCATAGATGACATTTTGGTGTACTCGAGGGACGGGAAAGAGCATGAGAAACATCTCAGGATGGTATTGGATGTATTGAGGAAGCAAAAGTGGTATGAAAGGTGTCCAAGTGTGAGTTTTGGTTGAAGGAGGGTATCATTTTTGGGCCATGTAATCACAAAGGAAGGGGTAAAGGTGGATCCATCAACGGTCAAGGCTGTGGTCGAATGGGAGAGTCCAAAGAATGTGTTTGAAGTAAGGAGCTTTCTAGGTCTCGCTGGCTATTATCGGCGCTTTGTTAAGGATTTTTCAAAGATTGTACGACCATTGACCAAGCTGCTACATAAAGACTGTAAATATCAGTGGACAGAAGATTGTGAAGGAGCCTTTCAAGAGCTAAAGAAGAATCTTACTACCGCTCCAATTCTCACCTTACGGGGTTCACTGTAAGATTTTCACTGATCATAAGAGCTTAAAATACATCTTCACGCAGCGCGGCCTGAACTTGAGGCAAAGAAGGTGGTTAGAACTTATCAAAGACTACGACTTAAAGTTGGATTATCATGAGGGTAAGGCTAATATAGTGGCTGATGCTCAGAGTCGTTAGGTCAAACACTCGCTTAATGCAGCCATGATCTTACCCAAGGACTTATGTGAAGAGTTTATAAAACTGGAGATTGAGGTGGTCCCGCATGGAGAAGTCTTTGCATTGTTAGGAGCCATGAGTGTTGAGCCTCAATTGTATCAAGAATTGAGAAGTCGACAAAGAAATGATCCAAAGCTAGAGAAAATCCGTGAGCCAAAGGAGCAAGGTCTAGCTGAAGGTTTTGAAGTATGTGCGGATGAAAGTTTGAAGTTCATAGGTCGAAGGTGCGTTCCTGATTTTGAAGACCTTAAGAGAAAGATTTTAGAAGAAGCTCATAACACCCACTACTCTGTGCATCCTGGTGGTGATAAGCTTTATAAAGATCTTAAGGTGAACTTTTGGTAGCCGAATATGAAAAGGGAAATAGCCGAGTTTGTTGCAAGATGTTTAACATGCCAGAAGGTGAAGATAGAACACCAGAGGCCAGGTGGTTTGCTGCAACCCTTGCCTATTCCAGCCTAGAAATGGGATTCCATCTCCATGGATTTTGTGATGGGTCTTCCAAGGAATTCTGGAGGAAAGAATACTGTGTGGGTGATAGTTGACCGCTTAACCAAAGTGGCCCATTTTATTGCCATGAAGGATATGTCGTAAATGGAGGAATTGGATGAAACGTACTCTAGGGAGATAATTCGCCTTCATGGGGTTCCGAAAGATATAGTGTCAGATCGTGATCCTAGATTCCTTTCCTGCATTTGGACAGAACTACAAGCTGCATTTGGGACGAAATTGAAGTTGAGTACTGCATTTCATGCTGCTACAGATGGGCAAACCGAGAGAACCATCCAGACTCTTGAGGATATGCTCCGAGCATGTGCTTTAGAATTCCAGTAGTCTTGGGTGAAATCTTTGAGCTTAGTGGAGTTTTCGTACAATAATAGCTATCTTGCTAGTATCCAAATGGCTCCATATGAGGCTCTATATGGGAGGAAATGTCGTAGCCCTACTTGTTGGAGCGATATTAATGACTCTTTGGTTTTAGGGCCAGATTTGATCCAAGATACCGTGGAGCAGGTTAAAGTCATCCAAGCTAAAATGAAAGCTGCTAAAGATAGGCAAAAGTCATATGCTGACCTTCGTCGGAAAGCCATTGAATTTGAAGTTGGGGATAAGGTGCTATTGAAGGTGTTTCCGATGAAGGGTGTGATGCGGTTTGGCAAGAAGGGCAAGTTAAGCCCGAAATATATAGGTCCCTACGAGATCCTTGAAGGAAGTTGCCTACCGATTGGCCTTACCGCCTGATCTATCAAAGGTTCACGACGTATTCCATGTGTCGCAATTGCGAAAGTATCGTAATGATCCTTCCCATGTAATCCCCGTTAAGTCAATCATTGTTGATCGTGACTGGACTTATGAAGAGGAACCTATCCGTATTCTTGACCGTCAGAACCGAGTCTTGAGAAGAAAGGTGGTCCCGTTCGTAAAAGTGCTTTGGAGAAATCAAAAGCTCGAAGAGGCCACTTGGGAGACTAAAGAATCGATGAAGCAAAAATATCCCGAGTTGTTTACCTAGTGTGCTTAGCCTTGTTTCTAAGTTTCGAGGACGAAACTTTCTTAAGGGGGACTGATTGTAACACCTCAAAAATTCACTCCGAATTTTTCGCGTTTAATTCATAGCGTTTAACGTTTCATTGTTGTAATCAATAAAATTTTCATCTTGATTTGAAAATTCATAAAAATTATATTTTTATTTCATAAACATGTTGGATTTATCTTCCTAAGCTTTAAATAATTTTTGTGAAATTTATTTTCGAGATTTAGATTTTATTTGAATTTAAAATCGGTTTTGAGAAAAATTATGAAATCGGTAAAAATAATTCTAATTAATTAATTTATAAATTTTAAAACCCATTTCAAATTTATTAAAATCATTTTGCCATGGTGGGAACTCATTTTCGGATTTTCTAAGGCATTTATAAGCTTATTTGACTATTTGACTAACTTTAAGGTTTTAATCTTTAAAAATAATAAACTTGGTCCAAAAGTTTTGAAATTTTTATGGGAAGTAAATTCTGAAGTTGGGGAAGCTTCCAAGCATTTTCACCCCACTGCCAACCCAATTACTCTATCCTCCAACTACCTTGACTTCTTGACATTTTCTTTTTCTTATTTAATGAAAGTTTTGGAGTAAATAATTTTTTTTACCCAAGCTCATATCATCCTAAAACTGAAGAGTGAGCTTCTCCCTTACTTTATATGTCATTTTCATACTCCATAAAATTTTTGAGCAATTTTTGAGCTTTAGAAAATTATTTATAGCATTTTCAATTTGTTTTTAATTAAATTCCTAATTTCTTCTATTAATTTCTACTCCAAATCCTAACACCTAATTCTTCCTTGAACATTTTTATAAGGTGATACATTTGATTTAGAGCTTGTTGAAGAGGAAGGATCTTAGCTCGTGTTCTCTTATTATCTCCATTCTATTTTCCACTAAAATTAAGCTAACTAGCTTTAGTCCTAGTTTAATTTTGATTAATAAGATAATTATAGTTCATTAATAAATATTATAGTAGAAATAGTTATAATAATATTTGAGATGGATTATGTGAATTTATATGGATTTTGTATGAATTTTCATATTTTATATGAATTATCTATTGATTTTGATTTACAATTTACGTATAGGTATAAATGAGTATATAAATTATTTTGGCTAAATGTATATGTATAAACCTTGAAGATATGCTGCTTTTGGTATTAATATGAACTCATGAATGTTGTGAACTTGTTGGTATGATCTTATTTGAATTTTAGAAACTTATTTTGTTAATTGTGTAATTATATCAGAAAGTATTTTAGTGTTTTAGACTATATAAATTACGAATTTAGTTATTATCTTCAAGAAAATTATTTAAAATATTTATTGTATGTTTAAATAATTATATCATGATCTTGATTAATCTACTTGAGTTGTGGAGTAAAATTTTGTAGTAAATTGTTTTACTTACGAAAATATATTAATAAGATTTATTTTTTAAACCAAGATAAAAGTGGTAAATCTGGTTTGAAATTAACCTGTTTCGTCCCTTATTATTGAAATATAGATTTTTGGTCATTTATTATTATTTTTGGTTGATATATTAAAATTTCTATTAATTAAATTGTAATTACCGAATTGAATGAAATATTTTTTTGACATATTATTTAAAACTTTGCCATAATTTAACTTGCCGGGATTTTCGAATATTATTAATAGATTAATCTTTTGAACTGTTGAAACTATTGTACTTTTGTCTCTAATGAAATGATTAGATTTTTATTTTCAGTAATGGAATTTATTGTAGTTAGATTCTTTTGTTACTTGAAAGTATTAAGTAGATTAAATTGTTTACCTTGATAATTATTGGGATGGTTGTGTTTGTTGTTGACTTGAGAAGCTGAGGATCTAGTAACCCTATTTGGGGGTAGGTTATTGAGATGGTTGAAAAATGGTTTTGACTTTGTATTGTGCTGAGTACAAATTGACGTTCGAAATGATTTTTACTTTGCACAGAGCTGGGTGCAAAGAGATGTTTTGAGATGATGTTTACTCTTGTACTGAGTTGGGTACATAGAAATACTTTGAAATGATATTTTATTGAGTCATTACCTTCAACCTGAGATGGATACATTGGTTTGTTTATTTGAGGAAGACAAATCCTGTGGGGATGAGCTGGGTCCCTTGGTATGAACTATCACTCTTGTGCTGAGCCGGGTACATAAAGTGAACTTGCGTGCTGAGCTGGGTACGTAAGTCCTCTTTGATATTAGTCGTCATCCAGTGTTAGGTTGTACTGAGCTGGGTATGGCGCACTGAGCTGGGTGCGTTGAAACTGGCACTGGGAGTTATGGCCATTTATTTGACATAGGATATCTTTATGCTGAGCTGGTTGTACGTGGCCTAATACTTCTATCATGTAGGTATCGTGGGTGGTTGTATGCTGAGCTGGGTGTACATCTATCCACTTGCGTTCAGTTCTCCCCTCGATGCTGATTGTTGTGATGTTGTGTTGAATTATTATTTGGGAGAAGTATTTGGATTTGGAAATCGACTCTATTTTGATATAAATGGTTATTTTTAGTATATTATTATTTTTACGAAGAATTATGATTATTGGCGATGTTTATGATGCTTTGTGGTTACTATAATCGATGTTGATTACCGTAATTAGCTTATTTGATCTTGTTTAACCTGGGAGGACTGCTAGTTGCTCCCCGCTGACTGTGGACCCCTATATATATATATTTTGCATGTGAAGAAAGCTAATGATTAGGGTGGTTAACGGGCATAGGGCTAGATTGAGAGATAGGAATTATGATCTTTTGTTATCATCCTCTACTTTATGACATTCGGAATTTCGTCATTATGATAACTTGTGTTGTAAGAGGTTTATAACCTCACTTTGGATAATATTTGGAGAATTAACCTTTAGTTATGATAATTAGACAACCTTTATTATGGTTAGAAAGTAATAGTCCGATAGACAGTACTCCCGCTACTGTCTAATATTCATTAAATTAAGCATATTTTAAAAATTTATCATTTAAAATATCGGAGGTGTTACAGTTGGTATTAGAGCCAAACGTTCCAAAAACTCTCTCTAGAGTTGGTACAAGTTCCATGTGAAATTTGTAGTTTAGAAACCTAGGTTTTTGCTTAGCTTTGGCTTGAAGTCGAGTGCTTTAGAGTGAGCTACTTGGGCAGGAAGAAAGCCAATATGACCTTGGGAAATATTTTCTCTCAAATTTATATGACTTATGTCCTATGTGTTTACTTGTGTGCTAAATACGTGTTTGGTCACCAAGGGTTCATTTGTCATTTTGAAGGATGACGTCTAGGTTTGACAATGAGAGGGCTCGCAAGTAAGCTCGAAAAGAAGCTGCCAGGATCCGTCTTCGTGCCTTAGAAAATGCACTTATCTCGTTGGCAAGCTCGAGTGGCACCCATCGTACTCCTACGCCAGCAAATAGTCAATCAGTGTTCGACAGGTTTGACCGTCATCGTCCACCTCATTATGACGGAACTATCGACCCAGTTGCTTTAGAAAACTGGTTAAGGGAGATCGAGAACTTGTTCGATGCAACAGCATGTCCGGACACCGAGAAGGTGCCTATAGGTACCTATTACCTGAAGCAAGAGGCGGATAATTGCTGGAGTACTGATAAAGCGGCAACGCAAGCTTTGCCTGGGTTTGGGTGGGAACTCTTCAAGGAGAAACTCAAGGAGAGGTTCTATCCAGATGAACTTAGATGGCAAAAGCAGAAGGAATTTACGGGGTTATCTCAAGGTTCGATGCTGGTGCAGGAATATACCGACAAGTTTACAGAACTATCTAGATTTGCCCCATATATAGAGCCCGATGAAGCTGAACGTCTCAAGCGTTATGTGAAAAAGATGAACCCACATTTGAAGACAATTGTTTTGGGATCTTCTGTATCCACATTTCCGGAGGCTTATGAGAAAGCCTTGAGTCATAAACATATCAATTCACAAGACTTTCACCCCTATGAGTATCTTCCCTCCTTAATATAACTGCTTGCAAGACTTTTAGGACATGTCCCAGTACTCAATATCTGTCTCAGGGGGTATACCAGGTAATTCTTCGGGAAAGACGTCCGGATACTCACGGACAATTGGGATGTTCTCAAGTTGTTCCTCAAGAGAGAGGTCTTTTACCATGCATAGGAACACTTATTCACCTCTATGACACATTTTCTTAAACTTTAGAGCAGATACCCATTTGATACCCGTCTTCACATTAATTCCACTATATGAGATTTGGTTTCCACTAGGGCCCTTAAGCGTCACCTTTTGATCTTGACAATGAATGCTTGCTTGATATTTAATTAACCAATCCATTTCGAGAATTACGTCAAATTCTTTAAGGCCAAATTGCTTCAAGTCTGCTTGAAGCTCGGATCCCATAATGGATATAGAGACATCCTTATACTCAAGATTGCAAGGATAACTTTCTCCAGTGGGAAGAGACATTTGGGACCTCACAGGGACAGCGTAAGTCAAGTTTGCTCTCTTTACAAAATCGACAGATACAAAAGAAACAGTTGCACCGAAATCATATAGAACATAAGCAGGAACAGAGTTTACGAGGAAAGTACCAGTTATGACATCGGGATGAGTCTCTGCTTCTTTACGCGTCATAACGTAGATATGGTTCGTAATTTGAGCAGGCGGTGCTACGACTTTTCTAGCAACATTGTTGTTAGCCTTTTTAGGACACTAAAAAATTTGTGCCCAGGTTCCTTACAGAGGAAACAGACGATCGGGTTTCCTTCACATGGTTACCCGTGTGCCAGGGCTTGTTGTACCTCGGACAAAGAGAAGGTCGAGCCTGACAAGAGGGGTCTGATCCTTGATTGTATCCACCCTTGTTGCTAGAAGTTTTGATTTCAAACTTAGGTTTCTTAGTAGCATTCTAGAATGTGAATACAATAGGCCTTTTTGCAGCTTCTTCTTCCTCTTTAATGGAAGCATAAATACTCAAGGCATTCTCATAAGCCTCTTGAAATGTGGACAAAGAAGATCCTAAAATAATGGTCTTCAAACGTGGGTTCATCTTTTTCACATAACGTTTGAGACGTTCAGCTTCATTGGGTATTGTATGTGGGGAAAATCTAGATAGTTCTGTAAACTTGTCGGTATATCCCTGCACCGACATCGACCCTTGAGATAACCCTAGAAATTCCTCCTGCTTTTGCCATCTAAGTTCATCTGGATAGAACCTCTTCTTGAGTTTCTCCTTGAAGAGTTCCCACCCAAACCAAGGCAAGGCTTGCGTTGCCGCTTAACCAGTACTCCACCAATTATCCGCCTCTTGCTTCAGGTAATAGGTACCTATAGGCACCTTCTCGGTCTCCGGACACGTTGTTGCATCAAACAACTTCTCGATCTCCCTTAGCCAATTCTCTAAAGCAACTGGGTCGGCAGTCCTGTCATAATGAGGTGGACGATGATGATCAAACCTGTTGAACACTGATTGATTGTTTGCTGGCGTAGGAGTACGATGGGTGCCACTCGAGCTTTCCAATGAGATAAGTGCATTTATTAAGGCACGACGACGGATCCTGGCAGCTTCTTTTCGAGCTTGCTTGCGAGCCCTCTCATTGTCAAACCTGGACGTCATCCTTCAAAATAATAAATGAACCCTTAGTGACCAAACACATATTTAGCACACAAGTAAACACATAGCACATAAGTCATATAAATTTGGGAGAAAATATTTCCCAAGGCCATATAGGCTTTCTTCCTACCCATGTAATTCACTCTAAAGCACTCGACTTGAAGCCTAAGCTAAGCAAAAACCTAGGTTTCAAAACTACAAATTTCACAGGGAAGTTGTAGAGCCTCTAGAGAGAGTTTTTGGAACGTTTGGCTCTGATACCAACTGTAACATCTCCGATATTTTAAATGATAAATTTCTAAAATATGCTTAATTTAATGAACATTAGACAGTAGCGGAAATACTGTCTATCGGAGTATTACTTTCTAACCATAATAAACGGTTGTCTAATTATCATAACTAAAGGTTAATTCTCCAAATATTATCCAAAGTGAAGTTATAAACCTCTTACAACCCAAGTATCATAATGATGAAATTCCGAATGTCATAAAGTAGAGGATGATAACAAAAGATCATAATTTCTATCTCTCAGTCTAGCCCGTTAACCACCCGAATCATTAGCTTTCTTCACCTGCAAAATATATATAGGGGTCCACAGTCAGTGGGGAGCAAATAGGAGTCCTCCCAGGTTAAACAAGATCAAATAAGCTAATTACGGTAATCAACATCGATTATAGTAACCACAAAGCATCATAAACATCCACAATATCGCCAATAATCATAATTCTTCGTAAAAATAATAATATACTCAAAATAACCATTTATATCAAAATAGACTCAATTTCCAAATCCAAATACCTCTCCCAAATAATCATTCAACACAACATCACAACAATCAGCATCGAGGGGAGAACTGAATGCAAGTGGATAGATGTACACCCAGCTCATCATACACCCACCCACAGTTCCTACATGATACAAGTATTAGGACATGCACACCCAGCTCAGCATACGATATCCTATGTCTAAGAAATGGTCATAACTCCCAGTGCCAGTTTCAACCCATCCAGCTCAGTGCGCCGTACCTAGCTCAGTACAACCTAACAC
Organism: Beta lomatogona; assembly: GCA_947646795.1. NCBI lineage: Eukaryota > Viridiplantae > Streptophyta > Magnoliopsida > Caryophyllales > Amaranthaceae > Beta > Beta lomatogona. The sequence goes on along the minus strand of CANSNZ010001463.1, from coordinate 2,761,361 downwards.
TGGATGACAACTAATATCAAAGTGGACTTACGTACCCATCTCAGCACGCAAGTTAACTCTATGTACCTAGGTCAGCACAAGAGTGACAGTTCATACCAAGGGACCCAGCTCAGCCCCATAGGATTTCTCTTCCTCAACAAAACAAACCAATGTATACATCTCAGGTTGAAGGTAATGACTCAATAAAATATCATTTCAAAATATTTCTATTTATCCAGCTCTGTACAAGAGTAAACATCTTCTCAAAACATCTCTTTGCACCCAGCTCTGTGCAAAGTAAAAATCATTTCGAACGTCAATTTGTACTCAGCACAATACAAAGTCGAAACCATTTTTCAACCATTTCAATAACCTACCCCCAAACGGGGTTACTAGATCCTCAGCTTCTCAAGTTAACAACAAACACAACCATCCCAATAATTTATCAAGGTAAAAAATTTAATCAACTTAATACTTTCAAGTAACAAAAGAATCTAACTATAATAAATTCCATTACTCAAAATAAAAATCTAATCAATTCATTAGAGACAAAAGCACAATAGTTTCAACAGTTCAAAAGATTAATCTATTAATAATATTCGAAAATCCCGACAAGTTAAATTAAATTATACAAATTAAATTAACATAATAATTATATTAGAATAATTATGAAAAAGTTTTAAATAATATGTCAAAAAAAATATTTTATTCATTTCGGTAATTACAATTTAATTAATAGAAATTTTAATATATCAACCAAAAATAATTATAAATGACCAAAAATCTATATTTCAATAATAAGGGACGAAATAGGTTAATTTCAAACCAGATTTACCACTTTCATCTTGGTTCAAAAAACAAATCTTATTAATATATTTTTGTAATTAAAACAATTTACTATAAAAATTTACTCTACAAGTCAAGTAGATTAATCAAGATCATGATATAATAATTTAAACATAAAAATAAATATTTAAATAATTTTCTTGAAGATAATAACTAAATTCGTAATTTATATAGTCTAAAACACTAAAATACTTGTGGATATAATTACACAATTAACAAAATAAGTTTCTAAAATTCAAATAAGATCATACCAACAAGTTCACAACATTCATGAGTTCATATTCATACCAAAAGCAGAATATATTCAAGGTTTATACATATACATTTAGCCAAACTAAATTTATATACTCATTTATACCTATACGTAAATTGTAAATCAAAATCGATAGGTAAATCATATAAAATCTGAAAATTCATACAAAATCCACATAAATTCACATAATCCATCTCAAATAGTATTATAACTATTTCTACTATAATATATATTAATTAACTATAATTACTTATTAATCAAAATTAAACTAGGATTAAAGCTAGTTACCTTAATTTTAGTGGAAAATAGAATGGAGATAATAAGAGAACACGAGCTAAGATCCTTCCTCTTCCACAAGCTGTAAATCAAATGTATCACCTTCTAAAAATGTTCAAGGTAGAATTAGGCATTAGGATCTGGAGTAGAAATTAATAGAAGAAATTAGGAATTTAATTAAAAACAACTTGAAAATGCTATAAATAATTTTCTAAAGCTCAAAAAATTGCTCCAATATTTTATGGAGTACGAAAATGACATAGAAAGTAAGAGAGAAGCTCACTCTTCAGTTTTAGGATGAAATGAGCTTGGGTAAAAATATTATTTACTCCAAAACTTTCATTAAATAAGGAAAAAAAAATGTCAAGAAGTCAAGGTAGTTGGAGGATGGAGTAATTGAGTTGGCAGTGGGATGAAAATTCTTGGAAGCTTCCCCAACATCAGTATTTACTTCCCATATAAATTTCAAGACTTTTGGACCAAGTTTATTATTTTTAAAGATTAAAACCTTAAAGTTAGTCAAATAGTCAAATAAGCTTATAAATGCCTTAGAAAATCCGAAAATGAGTTCCCAACATGACAAACTAATTTTTAAAAATTTGAAATGAGTTTTAAAATTTATAAATTAATTAATTAAAATTATTTTTACCGATTTCATAATTTTTCTCAAAATCGATTTTAAATTCAAATAAAATCTGAATCTCGAAAATAAATTTCACAAAAATTATTTAAACCTTAGGAAGATAAATCCAACAAGTTTATGAAATAAAAAAAAAATTATGAATTTTCAAATCAAGATGAAAATTTTATTGATTACAACAATAAAACGTTAACGGAGGTAATTAAACGCTATGAATTAAACGCAAAAAATTCGGAGTGAATTTTTGAGGTGTTACACTAACATTTAAATCAACAACCTTAATAAGGGAACTTCCAACAAAACTGAAGAGAAACCAAACTACCCACTAGTACATAGTAATACAAAGCAGCTAAAGTAGGGAGGCAAGCAAATCCTAACCACCTCTAAACCAAACAAAGGCAAAGGTAGAAAGTCAGTAATCACCAACACCTAATTCCAAAAACATAAACCCTAACCTAATCTTTACCTTTACCGTCAAGATCGGGATGGCTCCAAAACCGCAAGACAGCGGAGACAAGGTTAGTTTCGGCAAAAGGTAGACAATTACATGCACAGACCCAACAACGTCGAATTTAGCACTTCCTAACCCAAACAGGAAGCCCTTACCCTAAACTTTACCTTTACCGGCGAGATTATCGACGGCGGCGTTTGGGGAAGCTTTGGAGATAGGCTGCCCGAGGTTGAGAACGCGGATTTGAGTAGTTCCTCCTTAAAACTTGAAATTGTTGCTTCAAAACAGAAGAAATTGAACTCGATCTTCTTCTCGGTCATAGAAGTGAGACGGACTAAAAACGTAGACGAACCAGAGCCGAACTAAAGCACCACTTCGAATCGACTGGGCGGCGAGAGCAAATGTGGTGCGATGTTGAGAAAAGAGACAACGAAGTATTATGTTGGTCCCTCTTCCTCTTCGTTGCTGCGGAAAACCACAGGTGAAAACACTTAGGAAATTAAAATAAAACAGAGGAGACTCGTCGGAGAACCCGCCGGAAATCAAGGTGGCGCTGGAACTCCGGCGAGTCCCTGGGGTTAGAAGTGGGTGGCTTTTTGTTTGAAGAGGGAAGGCAGAGGTTTTAGAGAGCAAATGTTCCCAAGCATATTTTAATCAACCGCTTATGTTATACTATACTAGCCTTATATGCAAGCAATGCATGCGTTAATTTCAAAACTTGTTATTATATTATATACTCCATCAGTACTATTGTTATGATTACACTTAAAATATAAAAGATTGATAGTTAGATGAATTTAGATATATTAATTCGCTAATGCAGAAACTAACAAAGACTGTGAGTGTTTTTTAATATTAATTTTTTGTAAATGAATTTTAAACAAAAACAATAGACATAAGAAGTTGGTTTGAATGAATTAAAGAGTATCAAAGGTAGTGAGTTTTCAAACTTTTCAAGTAGACGTCAAGTATACCATCTTCTCTGATAAAAAAAAGGCCAAGATATTTTATCCATTTAATTTTTTGATTGAAATATTTGATGCATATACCATTTTTAACTTGTTTAGAATGGCAAGTTGAAATGAGAAAAGGTTCTTAAGTTGTTTTCTTTTACAAATTTTTTAATTTAATTAGATCATTAAGGGTAATTTAGTATTTTCGAAGGGACACCATCTTCCTCCCCCCTCCCTTATCTAATAAAGATTAATTATTTCCTAATTTTTTTTTCTTTGCTTTTAGTTTTTATTAAGGGTGTGTTTGATGGGCAAGAAAGTATTTCCTAGGAAAACTATTTTCCTCACTTTCCTCTGTTTGGTTTGTATCGGATCAAGGAAGGGAAAATATGGGTTGAACTTCGTTAGAATTGAGTTATCCTCTGGAAAATAATTTTCATGGAAAACCACTTTCCGTTGGAATCCATCCAACCAAACTCACCCTAATTGCCAAATACTTCTTCCCTCCATGTCCGTCCAACACCAATTTTGTAGGGCTAGCAAGTAGAAGCAACAAGACGAAGAAGATAAGATGATGAAATTCAATGGATGAGAGCATTGAATTAAGGGATTGTAATATTCATTACATACCAAAGAAATACTATTCATTCATGAAACAAGCATTTATTATAAATAGATGCATGCTGGTTCCGATTTTAGTAGTTAATTTTCTCCAACTAATAATGGAAACCCTCCAGAAAAATTCTCTTATTTTCCTCGTAATATTAGGCATTAACAGTAGTATATTCTATTCTCTCTTGGTAGAATTTTGTAATGCCATAGATAAAGAGGCATTGTTTCAATTCAAGCGTGGTATCGTTTATGATCCAATGCCAAATTATCATGGAATAGATACTTGGATCCCTAAGACAGACTGTTGTGTAGAGTGGCGAGGTGTGAGTTGCAATCCTGCAACGGTAGGGTAGTCGAAATCGTCATATCCGGCTTTTGAGACGAAGGTGGTGTTGATATCTCCTTCAGGCTGGTAGGTACACTCTCTCCTTTCCTTGGCAATTTTACCTACTTCAAACCCTTTGGTTTCATGACGTCGCCGAGATAAGTGGCACAATCCCCCTCCTGAACTAGGAAAATTGTTACATTTAGAGAGTCTTGTACTAACAAACAACCAACTAAATGGTACAATACCTTCTTCACTTGGTAACCTTCGTAAGCTAAAACATCTTCGACTAGGCAAATAATAGCCTTTCTGGCACCATACCCTACTCTCTCTTGAAATCCATGAAGTCACTCGAGACTTTGGAATTAGAGGGAAACCTATTAACTGGTTCAATACCATCTTCCATTTCAAATCTGGTTTCAGTTAAAAGAAATTTATCTTAGAAGGAATTATTTCTCAGGTACGATCCCTTTTGGTATTACCACGCTGAAGCGTCTCACTTACGTAGATGTGTCGAATAATCGCATTACCGGAAGCATACCGGATTCCATAGGTAATCTGTCGAAACTACAATCCTTGTTTCTGAACCATAACAAACTCACTGGACCCATCCCAAACTCTGTAGTTAAACTCTCTCAGTTATGGGAGTTACATCTGGATCATAACAGAATTACTGGAGTCATACCAAAATCTGTAGGTCTACTCTCCCGCCTACAGAATTTATACCTCGACCACAATATACTCACTGGACCTATTCCTTTTTCTATAGGCGGCCTAACATCTTTACAAGTTCTGAATTTGGGTGACAATAAACTGACGGGTGTATTACCACATTCCATAGGAAATCTCACCCGAATCCAGATAATTGTGGTAGAGAACAATATGATTACAGGAAAGTTGCCACCGACTATGGGGCTTCTAACTGCATTATATGATATCTTGTTCTCAAATAACCAGTTTCTAGGCTATATACCTTCATGTTTTGGCAAACTTAAGCTCAATAATTTGCACTTGTCCAACAATAAGGCCATTGGCCCACTCCCTTACCTTGATTTCCAGCCAATAACATACGACAACAACTTGGATGTATCCTATAATCCACTCGGGTTGAAGAAGATACCAGATTGGTTATTTACATCATACTTGTATAATCTTACATTAGCTGGGACAGGAATCAAAGCGCAGTTGCCACAATCGATAAGGACTAATGGAACTACCTATTTTAATTTGTATCACCTTGATTTATCGCGCAACCAAATCACAGGGAAGTTGCCTTTATGGATAGGGAATATGAGTCATCTCGAGTCCCTTGATTTATCCAATAATAGACTTTCAGGGAGTACTCCTAGGGAGGTTCTAAATTTGCCAAACATGTATAAGTTTGATGTCTCGAGGAATCAACTCAGTGGAAGAATTCCTCCCCACAACATCAATTATCCTGCTACTGCATTTGCGCATAATGTTGGTCTATGTGCTTCTCCGCTCGCTCCTTGTAAACGTTTGTAGTTGTACCGCTGTACTGTTGTACAATTGTACACTCTGCATATCAAATTTGTATGTCAAAGTTGAACTTTATCAGATTTAAATTTCCAACTACTTATAATGTATGGATATACTCTTTTATGTGATTTTGTTTTTGTGACAATAACGTACAGATGGAATTATATGTACTTCATTATCCGTGTCTTAATTTTCTACGCATGAATCTGGGTTATTGTAGAAAAATTCTAAAATAAAATTATATAACTAATATGGCGGTCACTCGGAGATGATTAGGGGTGCTAACGAGCCAGGACGGCTCGCAAACTATTCGGATTCGGCTCGGTCAAAGCTCGGCTCGGGGGGGCTCGATTCGAGTTCGGGATCGGCTCGAGACCTTAACGAGCCGAGCCTGAGCCTAATAGAGTTCGGCTCGAAAGCTCGCAAACACGTTCGATAAAATTTACATTACTATTTATATTTTAATACGTAATCCAACTTGGACCTTAAATAGTACTCCACTAGGCACTAAAGTCCCACATTGGTTACGAAAACAAGCACCAATCTTATTTTCTTTATAAATAGCTACTACTCCTTACCTCAACTTAGAGTTTGATTTCGTACCTCCTTGGTTGGAAAACAAACTTTATACTCCATTTTCTTCACAAAAGGAATGAAGTATATATTAAAATATTTGATTATTTAATAATTAAACTATTTAATAATTGATTATCTAAATGCACTTAGAATCTTGTTGTTACAAGGTTTGAAGTCCCGCATTGAAACTTTAGTGAAGTTAAGAGGGAAACCAAGTTATAAAAGAATATGTAGAGTGAGTTATTTTCTTAAACAAAAGCTGGAGTCCCACATTGAAATTTTAGCAATGCTAAGAGGGAAACCAAGTTATAAATTCATGGGTAGGATGAGTTAAACAAAACATGGAGTCCCACATTGAAAACTTAGCAATGCTAAGAGGGAAACCAAGTTATAAAAGTATGGGTAGGATGAGTTTGTTTTTTTTCAACAAACCATGGAGTCCCACATTGAAATCTTAGCAATGCTAAGAGGGAAACCAAGTTATAAAAGCATATGGTGGGTGAGTGAACAAGCTCACCTACTTTCTTGGGCATACTTGGCCTATACGGTTGGGCCTACCGCCTAAGTAAAGCTTTAGATATTGACTTGGGCCTACTCGGTTTGGCCTAAGCCCAACTTTTTTGAGCCAAGTTTCGAGCCGAGCCTCGAGCCGAGCTTGGACTTTGTCCTCTCGAGCTTGAGCCGAGCCCAAATATTGGAGGCTCGATGAGCTTCGAGCTCGAGCCGAGCCGAGCCGATCCTCAATCATTCTCGAGCCGAGCCGAGCCTGGACATGTTCGGTCTCGGTTCGGCTCGTTAACACCCCTAGAGATGATGATTGATGTGGATGTTAATATGGCGGTCACTTGGAGATGATGATTGATGTGGAGGAGGAAGAGGATAATGTGGTAGAATAATACTATATAAGTAAATTCTACTCTCTTTGTTTCTTTTTAACCGTTACAAACTTTGACCAATAATATTTTATTTTTTTAATAAGTAAAAAATACAGTTTTCTATGGTCTTGTTAGATTTGTCTCGATGTGTAGATTCATAATATCAAATTTTTATAATTTTTACTTAAAATAAATCAGAAATATTAAGGATTAAAAAAACATCTTGAAAACCAAGCTCAAACAATATAGCAATTAAAAAAAAACAGAGGGGGTGAGAAAGAGCAAATTTTACGCGGTTATGTTTTAAGACTTGTAACTCTATTATTATTAATGAGTGAATGTTAAAATTGAGTATATGATACCTCAAATTCATTCCAATCAAAATTTATTGAATGATGTATTATTAGTGTTTTAAAAAAAAATATTCATATATTTTGTACTACCCATAATTTACTAACTACGTCTCTTATAGATGCAACATTTGAGTTTTCATGTTTGTCAATATATAACTTTAATCATTAATATCTTTAATTATCTTTTAATAAAAATTATAAAAAGTTAATATATTAAAATTATATATATCAAGATGAATCTAACAAAACTCCACATGACTATATAGTCTAACAACGGCACCTAAGAATTTTTGAAAGTGCTAAGGCACACGAAATCCTAAATTAATACAATTGGAAGTTGTAGGTGGGGTATTTAACAATTTGTCAAAATATACTAATCGAAATTCGAAGCACTTGGGCTCCTTTTAAATCAACCTGCATGCGATTTTCCATTTAATATGCTTCCACCAGTATTTTGATAACGACAAATTCCAAATCGATCGTCACAAAGCTTTCTAGAAGAAGACATGTCCGCATACACAATTGCAAATAGACACACGTTAGCCAAAAGCTGATTTATCACCACTTACCAAAGTAATAATTGAAAATAACAATCATCCCAATTATAGAATTAACTCCATAGTCTAAATCATTAATCCTTATAACGTTATTTTTTTATTAGGTATTTATCACCACTTATCAAAGTATTAATTGAAAGCTGATTTATCACCAACCTGCCACAAAGAGAGCTGCGACCAAATACAAAACCATTTAATCCATTTTGAAGCCAGCACCTCACTTGGGTTACATATTTACATTGGTCATCAACTCTCTCGAAAGACCCTCGCATGCATGAGACTGCTTTACCTATTTCATGCTTTCCTTTAACTAGATCATTCTAAGCTATAACTAGTTCATACTTCTATTTCAGTTAGAGATTTTGACTATTTCATACTATCCTTTTAAACTTTCACATTTCATGCATGAGAAGTACTTTCTTTTACTATTTCATAGAACTCTTAACTATTAACGATCTTATCCATAGACTATAAGACCGTCTTATATGAGTTTTTGTATACATTGGTCGAGGACTCGGGGTCTAGGGAAATTATCTATGAAAGTAGAGTTCAGAGCCAAAAGAGAACCTTAAAATCTTGCCATGGCTACTAGGAAAACATCAAAGTAGACCACGCTATTTTAAAACAAAGACGTACTCTTTTATTAATGATTATTGAGTAGTTTCAGATGTGCCAAGGTAAGAAGATAAAAGCTATTGTAATCAGAGTCGGGAAGGAATTCCTCCAGCAACCACCAAAGTTTCTGCAGTGATATAAGAAGCATCATCAGAAGCCAAAAAGGCAGCTGCAGCTGCCATGTCTTCTGTGGTTCCAAGCCGATCAAGTAACGTCTTGTCCTCAATAGCTTTTTTCTGACATGACAAAATCCATAACTACTGAACCCCCATTGAAAAATTAGAACTTAAAATTTAGGTGAAAAAACACTTACAACTGAATCATTGCTCGTGATGAATTCGGCAAAATGGGTTGGTACAAAACCAGGGGCAACACAATTGACACGAGTATTTGGGGCCATCTCAACAGCCAAAGCCTACACAAGAGAGTAAGATAAGACTATGTTACTCGGACTTTTCATTTTACTTTAAGTACTTGTGTCGGATCCTTGATACTTCGGCATTAGTATGGACCCTTAGACACTTCATTTTCGGTCATATGTCATGGAAAGTTTCATCAAATCGGCGAGTACACTTTTAGACTACCCATGTTCGAAGAGTGTACCAGAGTCCAAGTAACAAAGAGATGCGATGCGCTTATTTTTTTAACATATTTTTCCATGTATATTAGTTGGTTACCATTTTTTAGGAATTATATTAGTTGGTTTTCAGAACAGAAGACTTGAGATTAGTACCTTTGTAAGTCCAAGAAGAGCTGTCTTCGTCACTCCATACATAGCCATTGTAGCCTGAGGTTGGTAAGCAGCAATTGACGAGACAAACACAACTGATGAGCGGTTCGTCAGATGGGGAGCAGCTTCCTAAAACACAACACATCAATGAAGATCCATGAAGATTAAATGCAGTTAGAGCACAACTAAAGTGGATGGCTCAATCCGGGGATCTCTAGCAGGAGACAAATCTCGAGCAAATACTGATAAATGGGAAATACTTCCTTCATACCTAATTGTATGTCCAAAGTCCAAACTTAATTAAGGTCATATGGTCCCACCTATTTACTCTATAATAATCTATACATGGTCCCACCGCTGTACTACCTTATACCCTACTGAACCAAATATAGAAACTATGCATATTCCAATTGTGCATACAGATAAGGACTGAAGGAGTATTTCATTAGGAAATTTCTTCATTAACTTACAAATTACCCATATATGTTCGAAAATAAAGATAGGGAGTACTTGGATGGCTGTCTGCTTATGCGTTTAATTCAAATGATTCATCTACAGAAATCTGAATCTGGGTTCAGCCTCTGACCTGGTATGAGTTTGGTTACTTTGGTATTCCAATATAACAGGTTTGTTTCGCCATAACCTACAAGAGGTCTCGCACAAGGAGATTCAATCTTTCTAATATTCGTCATCGTGGCAAAATATATAAATAGAGTATTAGCGATTTTCGATACCTCTATATTTAGGCAAACACAAATAGTACCATTCATATTTGGCCAATCACATACTTCTTTTGTAAAAAGCTAAGCTAAATTTCTATTCAAAGGCTTGATAAGGGATTCCAACACTTCTCACATGTTTCACATCTTGTTGCTAATCTTTCTAAATCAGTATCTGGTAAAAGGAGCAGATTCATGAATTCTTGGATCAACCGCATTTCAGGAGTATTACAAGGTCAAAATGTTCATCTGCTGTTTGGAAAGTGCCTTAGGATTCCATTAGGTAGTGTTCTACTTAACTTAATTTGATGTACAATATAAAGAATAAGTTCATATAAGTTTAGAATCTTTAGATAAGTTCTAATATTCCTCTAAGTTCAATTTACAACTATTATAAGTTCCATTTAGTACAAACAAGTTCATATATGTCAAATTCAGTTCAATAGAGCACACTCTATAGTCTTCTACTTAAGCACCTAAAAAGGCTGTGTATGGACTTCCACTGGCAAGCAAACAGCTCAGAACAAAACTTTCCCTTTACTAGCTCAAAATAAGGTGTCCAACTTCAAACCATATAAAGTAGGTTCTCTAGACAATTAAGATTTTCTGCCAGTAGCTTTGAGGAGCAATATCAAGGAAGAACAGTATACCACAATGCTTCTGAAGAGGACCTACCCCTCTTATCCACTGCTAACCATCAAATTCAAGGCCAAAAAAATAGTTTATTTGTTGCATTTATGACAGCTTACTCATGCAAATGTGGTGGGATTCTTTCACGAGTCTTGGAGTGTGGTTGGATACAGAAAGCAACATTCAAAATAAGAGAAAAGGATGCTTCTAAGGTTCATGGCCAAGAACCGATTTCATAAGATGAGACCTGCTGACATCCTAGAGGAGAATCACGATTCACGCAACGCTGTGATATCTCCAACACATCCTATGTTTTCTTATAAAATTTGAAGATACTATTGGGTAATTATCTCTACTGATAATTAAGGGTACATCAGAAGGAAACTCCTTTAGCTGGCTGGCCATTTCTGCCCAGATTGTTTTTCCCTTGACTGGATGCCTCCTATTGTCAAATCCTATTTGGAAGCAATTTGATCTGTATTAAAGGAGAGTGAAGGTAATTGGAATAGCTGTAAAACATGAGAGAACACTGAATGAAGTGACGCAGAGAGCGAACAAAATGAGAGCATTGATCTGTCTGTGAGGGTAAGAACTAAGAACACATGTATCACATAATACAGCAGACATGTCAATGATCCACTGAAATGCTCGAATGCAGTCTATTATTAATAAGATTATGCAGAGTCAAGCCCAGTGTAGATGCACAGCACTACAGAATTTATGCGACAGCATCACAACACAATCCCTTGAGATGCATAGCACTCCACAAATTATGCAATAGCCTGACAATGCAATCACTTAGACATATTAACAACTCGGCCATCTGAAATGATATAGCTTTTGACAGAAATTACCTTCAGGAGAAGAATAGAAGCTTTCACATTTATTTCCCATAGCTTGTCTAGGACAGATTCTGCTGTTTCTAAAATCCCATCCACAGTGGGATTAGCTGCTGCATTAGAGATAACCACATCAATTTTACCGTATTTCTGCAAGCAAAACAACTTTTTCTGTGAGCCTACAAGTATAGAATACGCAGCTAAAATGAGATTTTCGCTCTGATATATAGAAAATCTTATGAAAATGTAGAAGAAGAAATTTAGCATTTTAAATATAACAAAAGATAACAGCAACCAATGAGCCAAATCAGCCAATCAGTCCTTACAAGGTTGTACCATTAGAGAATATGTTATGGTAAACTAATAACACGGATGAGAAGACATAAGAATAAGTTGTCTAGTTCATCTACAAACCAAAGTTCCAATATTTTCACTACTACAAAACACATTTCTCTATTATGTTCTACAGAGTCCAGACATGGTCAAATAGGAAAATTATGAGATGGTTAAGTACACTTAGAAACTTCAACACCTACCAGCACCCAATCTTTTGCAAAATGTTTGAAATCAAACTTTGAACTTGTACAAAGTTCATGAAACACAGTAACTGACACTCATTGTACCACTTAACAAATTTCAATTCCCGCCATTAATTCATTGCTAGAGCTAGTAATTGGCTACCAAGGATAACTTTGATCAATCTGAATCGCCATTTTCAGCAAGAAAATAGACAAAAATTGAAAATGGATGCATAAAATTTACTGAATAAAGTAACTGAAAATCAGCCAAGCTTCCATGATCATTCATAATTCACACCTTCTAATCATTCAATAAATCAAACAAATGAAAGAATATGAATTTGATCACAAAAAGTCATATATTAAGCTAACAAAAATTGGCACCTTAACAGTCTGATCTATAAAATTCTTCCTCTGCTGAGCATTTGATACATGACAAACAACACCCAGAACTTCAATCCCTTTAACTTTAAGCTTCTCAACTGCTTCGTCCACATTTTTCTGCAACAACCCAGATCAAAATCAAATGAACCCACTTTCAATTGCAAACGCAAATAATCAAAAATTATGGAAACAACCGGAAATTCAACAGGTAGATATGAAATTAAGAGTAAAATATTCACAATAAAGCTGTAGAAAAAGTAAATTTCAATGCTTTTTTCAGGAAGAATCATCATAATTTGGAGGAAGAGAAGCATAAGATAAATAAAGCAACCTGCTTGCGAGAACAGATAACAACAGAAGCTCCTTCAAAACCAAGACGCTCAGCGATGCTAAATCCGATTCCTTGAGTGGAAGCGGTAACTATGGCCACCTTTCCTATGAATCTCTTACCAAGTTTCTCCATATTACTCCTTAAGTTTTGGATTTTTTTTTTAAATCAATTACAGAATAGAGTATAGAGTAGTAGGCTCAATAAACAAATAAGACAAAGAGAAAGTCGCAGCTCGCAATACATAGTTGGTGTACGGTTGTGAGATCTGGGATCGAATCCTGTCCAATGGTGCTTAGTCAGTCATTTACACCAAAAAAATAGTTGATGCACAAGCTTAGGTGTGCACGGATCAAAACGTAAGGAACTAAGAACAAAAAGTGCATGTTGATATAAGATATAATATACTTATGGCGTTAATTTTTTTAAAAAACCAAAATAGTGAGCACAAACTTAGGTGTGCACGGATCAAAACGTAAGGAATTAAGAACAAAAAGTGCATGTTGATATAAGATTAATATACTTCCTCCGTTTTTTTTACATGTGACACTTTCCTAAAACGGCATGGTGCAAATTACATGTGACGCTTTTTTTCTTTCCTAAAGTAGTAAAATTTGGCCTATGAAATTACCATATTACCCTTACTTATCACAATTAATAAAAACATAACCCTACTTAATGTATCCCATTAAAACATAACCTACCCTAATCAGATTTTTATTATTCCCACCAAATTAAAAACCCCACCAACTACCATTCATCATCCCCATCAGAATTGAAACTCCCAACTACATTTTCTCTCTCTTCATTCAACCCCATTAATGATCTTCACTTCCCAGAACACTAAAACTCCCCCCCTTTCATCCGTTCATCTTCTCTCACCTCACCTTCATTTTATCTCTTCTCACCGCCATCTTCTCTCTCCTCACCTCCATTTTCTCTCTCTTCATTTCATCACTTTCTTCTTGTAATTCCTTCGAATTACTCATTTTCTTCCTTGAAAATCATCTGCAACATCAGAGATCTTCATCTCCCAAAAAAAAAAACCCTAATTTCGGAACAAAATGTTTGTCCCAGATCTTCAACCCCTTGTTGATGCGCTCTTTCAAACTGACGACGCAGATGAGTCTGATTGCATCAGGGAATTGATGCATGCGTTTGAAGCAAACTCGACTTGGCCCAGAAGACTTAACGACAGTGGAGACGCGCAAAATTATGTTCGCCCTTATGCCTTGAAGGCTTTGGGTGTGGTTGTTGATGAATTTTACAAAAAATTGGCCTTCGAAGAGAGTTCCGCCCCTCATCTTCCCTTACACAACATGCGAGTCCCCCCAAAGATAAGATATTTGGCCACCAACCTATTTCAAAGAGGCTGAGGCCTAGATCCAGTAAGGTTGTGAATGTTGTTGCGGAAGTTGAGGTGAAAAAAGGTGAGGGTGTTCTCAGGTCTACCCATGAGATTGTTTGCGCACTTAAGGCTCTTGAATTTTACTGTATCTCAAAGAAAGGTAAGGTTAAAGAGGTCAATGGGCAGGAGAAAGTGGTGAAAGGGAGGGATAAACACCTCACGGTGGCTGAGAAAAAGGTGAAGGTGGCTGAGGTTGAGGTGCAGGGGAAGGGGAAAGAGGTGAAGGGGCAGTGTGATTGTTGGGATGTACTGCAACTTCCTTCAATGTGTTTGATGATGAGGGGAATACATATGCCATGTATGTAGAAAGTGATGGGGGTTTCAAAGTATTTGATGTGGTTGAAGACATTGTGGGTTCATCTGAGGTTGAAGATGGTGAGCTTGATGTCCCAATGAGCCCCTGTACTAGCTCTGAACTGGACCCTGATTCACATTACTTCCTACTAAGGCGTAGAGCCAAAGATTCGAGTCCCTGAGGTTCTATCACCCTAACTGAAATTAATTTCCTTTATCTATGAAAAATATGAGTCCCCCTTCAATTTATTGTGTTGTTGCCTATTTGGTTTGGTTGCCTATTTCTGTTGTAGTTGCCTATTATGTATGGTTGCCTAATTGTGGGTGGTTGCCTAAATCTGGTTGGTTGCATAATTCTGTTTTGGTTGCCTATTGGATTGGTTTGGTTGCCTTGGATTGGTTTGGTTGCCTATTGGATTGTTTTGATTGCCTAATTATGTTTTGGTTGCCTATTGGATTGGTTTTGGTTGCCTATTGGATTGGTTGGTTCCCTATTGGATTAGGTTTGGTTGCCTACAATGAGGTTGGATGATGAATTGGATTGGTGTTGGTTAGTGAGATAAATGGCTAATGATGTCAATTATGCTTAATGAAACCTAAATGTGTGGGCTGGTCTGCTAAGTTATTTGAGTCCCTCCCTGCTAAGTGAATTGAGTCCCTTGACCTGAGTTATTGGAGTCCCTTACTTTTTATGATCACATATAATCTAGATGATGAAGGGACTCATGCTTGTGGCTTGAGGAGTAAGAGATGATTTGCTCCTTATTGGTGTGAAACCAGTAAGTTGAGGATTTAAATCATCCATTACTTCCTCAATGAGCTATGCACATCTCCCTGATGGATTTAACTAAACACAACTCCCATCAACTTGTTGACATGCAAAAAATGAACATAAAATTAAATTCATTTCATCCATAATTGTTGCATCACTACTTATACAAACCAGTACTTGACCATAACTAATTACACAGCAAAAACAAAACATAAAAGCTAGGCCCAAAAACTTTCTGGTTTGATTAGAAGTGTTGCTGCATCTTCTCCATAAGCTAAACCAAATCTGTTGATACTTAAATACATGTGTATGTCTTCTTATATACTTCTTATATACCCAAAAAGTTGCCCCTGTTTCTTCTCCTTCATACACATCAAAAAATTGTGCAAATGTCAATCTTCATATTCTCCCCATGTTAGACTTGTGGTGCATCTAGGTAGTCAAAAGCTTCACCTACATTAATGAATCTTTCATTTAGATAAGCCACTGCCTCATCTATAACTGCTTGCTCAACTTCCACATTGTCTGGAAGTAATCCCTGTCTATCTAGCTTTCTTTTGCCATGGTGTGGGTTCTTGTAATTATTCCCTCCTTTGCATTTAAGTATCTCTACCATCACATATTGCAATTGCAACTAAGTGTACTTCGATACTTCTGGGTCAAAGAAATCATAAGAGTCCTGCA
Source organism: Beta lomatogona (assembly GCA_947646795.1). Taxonomy (NCBI): domain Eukaryota; kingdom Viridiplantae; phylum Streptophyta; class Magnoliopsida; order Caryophyllales; family Amaranthaceae; genus Beta; species Beta lomatogona. Next base: position 2,745,244 of record CANSNZ010001463.1, on the reverse strand, counting down.
CTTTTAAAATCAAATCATCTAGATTCTTAGGAAAAGACTGATATTGTAGTGCTTGAATAGCTCTAAAAAATCCTAAATCTAGCACATTTAAGTCAGGAGACTGAGGTGGTTGATTGATTAGTTGAATATTGAAGCCATTTTGAGTTGCTGCTGCCCTAAATGCAGGGTCATTTGCATGAATATGATGTCTTGCATTGTCTTGCTGTATGTAAATTTCTTTTGACACATCCTCTGGCCAATTCCTCATTATGGAAGGGATGATAATGTTCATTATCATGTCCCTCATAACTGTAAGGTTGACACTTTCAATTGCCTTTGTCACCCGACTTCATGCCATTCTGTTCTTAGTTGAATACTTGGCTCTCCCATACTCAACAAAAGGATATATACCAAATTTGCCATCATGTATCATATTCCCTTGACTGTCTTTAATAGGTCTAGATGTTGCACACATGAACATAGCTTTAATCTTATACCTTTTAGATTGACACAACTGTAAGGGTCATCTTCAGCAGGGAGCAAGTAGAATCTCCTCATGTCTGGACTCAAATAAAACCACTTTTCATCTATGTGAACAACATTATGCATGTCAACAAATGTTGGTGGTTGTGTCCTTGTTGCTGGTAATATGTGCTGCAACACCCACTTCAGTCTTTGAATCTTGTGATCATCAGTTAGTTTTGGGTGAGTGCTGCTTGTGTGACTTCTGAGCTTCCCCTGTTTCAGCAGTCTATATACAGTAGATGGAGGGACTTTAAGATAACCAGCAAATGCCCTAATACTAGTCCTTAGATGAAGAGGGACTGACTGAAGCCATTTTTCATCATAAACTCTTAATTTTCTACCACATCTCCATATTTTTTTGTTTCTAACATCTATAGGTTGCCCACTTGCTCTCTGTTTTTTTGCATCTGTCCATATTCTTTCTAATGTCATCCTATGTATGCTATATTTTTTTGCTAATTTTCTTTTTAAACCCCATACAACTTTACCATTGATTTATGAGGTATGAAGTTCATCAACCAACATTCTCCTTTTTTTCTAAACTTAACATTGGTTTTTTTTCTTGCACTTACATTGTTTTGTGTTTGTGTCTGTGGTTGATGTCCATGAACTTGTTGTTGTTGTTGTTGTTGTTGTGCTTCCTGTTCTGTTTCTGTGCCTCCACCATCATCATCCGTGTATTGATCATCATCACTGTGATAATGGTGTCCCATTTCATGCAGCAGCAAGTCATCCCCCATGCCTTCAATTTGCAGCAAGTGTTGAAGGTCAAAGAACCCTGCATCTCCCTGCTCTCCTAACCCCATTTTGTTAGATTGAAATAGAAGAAGAAGACTGAAGTTTGAAGTTTTTGTGGGAAACTTCAGTTAGTATTTTTTTGGATGATTATTTTGAACATTAATGTGCAGTGTGTGCTGTGAATTAGTAGCTTAACTTAGTTAACTTGTAATGATACTAAACCATGGTAGTTGATGAAATTTTCTCTCTCTTCATTTTGTGAAATAAATCCTCATTTAATGTTGGGAGTTTATATATAGTAGAGAGAGTTTCTAGTTGGTGCCTTCAACTGATTTGAAGAAGGCAAGAATTTAAATTTTATGAAAAGTTTAACTTTATGAAAAATTTGGAGGGAATTGAAGTTCGTGGGAAAAAATTTTGGCTGGGTCATATTTCCTCTTAGGCGTGCAAAAATAAGGAGGGAAAGTGGGGTGTGGTCCCTGCTTTTCTCTCTCCTCCCTTACATTTAAACCCATGTGTAATGGTTCCTACTCCCTTTAATCCCCTACAATCACATGTAAAAAAAACGGAGGAAGTACAAATAAACACGCGATTCAATAACAATGAATATTAAGTCAAAGAAAAAGAGCGTCTTACTATTCTAGTACAAGGATCCAATTTTGAAATGTTCTTTTATGTAAAATACAATATGTTCATTTATGTAAAAAATTAGGTTGAAAATGAAGACCAATTGTGTTCTACAATTTAAAACTTTAAAAATCGGCGTTGCAAAACTACGTACATCTCGAATTGTAATAACTCTTTATTTGAATTTATCTAATCTATTGCACCCTCGTTCACCAAAAAAAAAAAAAAAAAATATAGCGTTGCAACATAAGTTCATTTACGTAATGCATGATATCAATAAGCTAAGACTGAATGTAAGCTTTAATGAACTCGATGTTATATTGTTTAGCCACACTTCACTGACATTTAGTTTTTGATAATAGGACTCAAATTTAATGTACGTTTAAATTATTCCAAAAATTCTTTTGCGAAAGAGACAATGTTCAAAATTAAAATCAAATATGCATCTATAATTTAACAATATAATAATTAGCGCCACAACATATGTTCTTTTAACTAGGACACAATGTTCAAAAATTAAGACCAAATGTAAAATCTAATAAAACTCGATGTTCTTTTATTTTAAGCCACTTTTATGGATGTTTTATTTTTGATAATGGAACCAAATTTCACTTTCTTTAAACTCTTTTAAAGTGTTAATTTGCATAAGATACAATGTTCAGAATTAAGATCAAACAAACATTTACTTATTAAGGGTTCGTTCTGTTCAACTTATTTTAACTTATAGTATAAGATTTTATAAGATCAGATAAGATAAGATAAGATAAGATAAGATAAGATAAGATCAGATAAGATAAGATAAGGTAAGATAAGATCAGATAAGATAAAATAAGATATTAGACACACTCAATAAACTATCTTATAAGATAAAATAAGAGAAGATAAGATAGGATAAGATCAGATCATAAGATTTTATAAGATCTTATAAGATAAGATAACATAAGATAAGACAAAATAAGTTGAACAGAACAAACCCTTAACGTGCAACATATGTTCTTTTACCTAAGACTCAATGTTCAAAAATTAAGACCAAATGTACTTTTTAATGATCATCGCTCTTTTTGTTTTACCCTACTTTACTGACGTGCAGGTTTTATTCTTATTTGACCAAATTTTGATCTATGCCCAACTCCTTTTTAGTGCAAGCATATGTAGAATCTAATTTGCAAGAAAGTCGAGGCTAATCATTTATCACCTTGGTTTGGGCATGTTTGGCGCGCAAAACTAGCGGTTCTAGTACATGTTAGCTGTTGCACTAGCTGTAGCTGTTGGGAGATAGCTGCTAGTTGTCTACTTGTAGCTGTTAGCGATTAGCGTTTCAAGTAGTTGTTTGATTAGAAGTGTTTGGCAAAAGTAGCTATTGAAATTATAAAAGACAATAAATGACATTTATTCAAATATAAAATGAACTACAACAATTTCATTAGTTAGTTCAATAGTTAAATTCAATATTTATTATTCAAAGAACTTACACAGAAAAAGGAGTATACGACTTTTTAACTACTCAAAGAACTATATAAATTAAAGATAATATTCAACTATCAAAAAAATTATATTACCTATTTTAACTAAAATGCTCGTGGAATTTGGAGTATAAAATATTGTGAAATATTACTTATGTCTTCTTCCTAAAATAAATATTTAAATCACATCCCTGCAATTGTAACAAAAAAACAATGAATTGCCATAAAAAAAGCAATTAATAAACAGAAAAAGTAAAAAGAAATTAAAAACATTGGTCAACAATTCTACCTTATACTATTATACAGTGTTTATTCGCTAGACCACTATATATAAACCTCAAACGTTACTTGTAATAACGTTCTACAACAGCTACCTATAATCTACTCCAACCGCTACCCTCTACTACAACCACTACCTTAGCAAACACTCGATAATAATTTTCTTAAGAAGCTTTTTAATCTTGTCCAACCGCTACCTGCTACTAAAACGGTAGTGGCAAATATGGCCAAAACCGTGATAAAAGGCACAAGCAAATGCAATGGCGAGGGAATAACTGAGAGATAAAAAAAACAAATGAGAAAGCTGGTTTCAGACTATTACTATTCGTGATTCATGAGCGAATAATTTTTTTTTTTTGATATTAGCTACATCTAAAAAACTACTAAAAGCAATAAGACCTTCAAGGGTGGAGGCGATATTGATTGGCGAATTGATGAGCATTGTGGACTTGAGCACGCCGAACTTTGATGATGAGACATTGTTGGAAGTAGGGGTGTTTATAACAAACCGAAAACCTGAAAAACCGGTCGAAACGGGTGGTAACCGTATCGATAAAAAAAAAAGTTTTAACGGTACGGTTATTGAACCGATAAAAGTAACGGTTAAACGGTACGGTTACGGGTATGATTTTTAAGTGAACGGTTAACCGAAAAACCGAAATATATTTTTTCCTCTATTTCATTATTGTGAAACATTTTCCAACAACTACATTAATTCTTATATTTGTTATTAAATACAACAATTAGATGAAGTATGTGATTACTCGAAAACTTTAGTACTAATTTAAATACTATAATTCGAAAATGGAGTAAATTCTTAGTGTTATTATGTTTTCAATGGATTTATTATCCATTGTATAATACATTTTATATTAGAGTATATATAATATTAACGTATATGCACCAAAAAAATAGAAAATATATATATTTACATTAAGTAAAATATAATAGTATAACTTGAATAACGGTTAATGGCTAACCGAAAAACCGGTTAATCATTAGGCGGTAACCGGTTCAAACGGTTACGGTTACGGCTCGCAAAAAGATTGAACCGAAATTTTCGGTTATAGAACCAAAATGTTGTTCCGGGACGATCAACCACGCATGAACACCTCTAACTGGAAGGAGCTTCCCAAAGGAAGAATCTGATTCGTAGTCCATAACAAAATAATTTTAACTTTTACCTTGAGATTTCAGTAGGACAATTAAGGTTGTAGTAATTGAAGATTAATGTGGTATGATTTTCCCTTCTTAATGGATATTACTATTACTTTATTCCTTGCATATAGAAGTACTTAATGGAGTCATATATTACTACTTCCTCCGTTTCATATTAGATGCTACGATACTACACTTTTTTTTCTTTCCTCATTTAGTAAGTTTTTACTAGCAAAATGACTTTTTTACCCTTACTTATAATATTAATCTTTGTGTCTTTTCACTTTGGCTGGAGAGATTTTGAATCCGATCTTTATATTGTCCGGAATCTGGGTCGGAACAGAACAACATGTAATGGAATTTTATAATGTTCAAGAAGAAAAATGCAAGCAATTGGAAGTCTTCAAAGGTAACTAACGGCGACCCTATGTCAACTATTATTCGTATAGGGATTATATTAGTTCTAATACTTAAGTTGGGTAATATCATGTTAGGAACTAGGGTGGAATGGTTATATGATTATATGGTTGTTTTTATGGGTTTTCATGTATTGTATATGATAACTTGTGATTCTAATGTTTCATTGATATATATGTTGATGCCATGAATTTGCGTTTGAGATTGTCAGTTAGAGTTGCTTAATAATATCACCTATTTTTTTCCTATTATATATTATTAGTTGGGGTAATTTTTGGGTTTTCTTCGTATCGTGAGAGTATTATTTTTGTTAGTTATATTTAAGCATGTTTTGGTAAAGTTTATAGCATGTTTAGTAGTGCAACATTGTCCCATAATAATTGGGTGATGAAGTGATTGTGTTTCAGTTGGATTCTGGTTGGCGTGGTTATGTTGTTCGTTTCTTGCTGGCTTTATGTTTTTTTACTTCTTACCTACTGATGTGCGTGAATAGGGTGATAATGCTGGTTCTTGGTTGCATATTACAACTTGTTCTATAATGGGCTTGTTATTGTTATTTAGTTCAACATATTTTAATTGGTGTTTGTTGTTGGCCTTTACTTTTATTCTAGACTTTCATGCATCAGGCGACTAGATGTTGTCGCATATTTTATAAAGCTAAGCTAAGATCTTATGAGATGTATTATCATATCTATCTAAGTTGTAGTATAGATTTATGTATATATTATCATATCTATTTGATGCGGTCAAAATTGGGCTTACTGATCCGGTTTTGGTCCGCATCGGGTGGGTTCGCAACAGATCCAAAATATTTACTGATTAGTAACTAGGTTAACTGATCCGATTTTCACCCAAAACCGGATCGATAACCCCCCCCCAAAAACCAATTTTTTTTTTTTTTTTGTAATTTTTCATTATTAATCAATACAAAATCAATAATATATATAAATACTCATTTTATTAAGCATATTTTGCTCAATTGAAGCATAAATAATTAGATACATAAATTTCACACTTCTTTATTAAATTTACGACAAGTCTTCAAAGCATCAAAAGTGTAACCCATCTGCTCCGGAGAAGCTGAGGCTGTCACATTTCCTCCTTGCGGCTTCCACTTCAAGCATAATGCACAAATGGCAGATGGCTACGGTTTATTGTGCTATTGAATGCACCACATGAGTAGGGTGTCTCATAAATCGACCCAGAATCAACATACAGACCAATAGAGGCTGTAGGGTTCTGCATAATTGAATAAATTCACTGAGAGGAGGATGGTAGTGAAGAGGGAGGATGGCTTGTGCGCCGGGGGGGGATTGTGCAAGGGGGTGGGCAGCAAGGGGAGCAGGGGGTCTGCAGGGGTGGGCAGCAATGGGGGTGGGGCACAACAGGGGGGAGGGGGTCTGCAGGGGGGTGGGGCACAGCATGTCCCCCATGACAGCCTAGCACCAGAGAAGAACTTTATGTAATATTCAATATGGCCTCATCTCTCCATGCCTTTTCGTTTGCTTTGATCTTCCAAATTCAATTCCAGAATCATGCCTTTATGCTATCTATCATAGAGGCCGATGCAAATGATGTCTAACCACCCACAAAAAAGACCTAGAAAACAGAAAATACATAATCACATAACATAATAGACTAAAATATTGGGGCATAAAGATTACAATAATTAAAATAAATGCTACGCATGAAAAGAACTATATGTCAAAAATGGCTCTGTACCAAAATCTTAACGAAGGTCTTTGACTATTTATGAAAGCACACAACCTCTACTAGCTAAAAATAAACTAATCAAAGTATCATCAAATCCAATTAACATAACACTTTCATCATATGATTTCTTAAGGGGTTTTTCCTTTTTTTTTTATTAATTTATGAGCAACTATAGGCTTAAGACTTGCAAATCGGTTTTTTCGTCTTATTTCAGATAGCAAAACATGGGTTCTCCTCCAACATGTCTAAAATAAAGCAAAATTTTAAAAACACCCAGCTAGTTGCTAGCTTTCATGAAACTTATAAAGTAATACTGCAATAGACGACTTGAGCCAAGACAGAATTCATTCCTTTGGATCCAAACCAAAGTGACAAAAGAGCAAGAATAAGATCATACATGCACATACCTATGGAGGCACAAGATGGGAAAGTGCAAAGAATGTGCTGAATCAACTTCACTGCAGCTATTCCATGAACCAACATCCATGCCAAGAGCAAACCTTCAATACATAAAGCAGATCAAGTTAAATTGTCCTATACCAGCCAATAAGCATACAGCACATCTATGACAATATATATGAAAGATCATGAGCCTATTAAAAGTGAGCTATTTGATGGCCACGCAAGAAAGACTAATTGTTGACATATACCCGACATACCATCATTAGTGCTATCAAGTGGGAGGATCAAGTACACTAGTGCACCCAACATTAAAAATGTGAAGCCACACTTCACTACAAATCTGCTGCTACTTGAATGCTGAATGACCAGACGAAGGAACAAAAGTAGCTAATATACGTAGTCCAATATAGAAACTTTAGATACTGAAATTCTGCACAGCATGAGTATGTTAAGCATTTAAAAAAAATGTTCAAACAAATAATTAGCTTTAAAAATAAAAATAACAAGGGAAGATAATCATTGTTAAAGAAGAGAAAGATGCAACTAACCTTTGAATGGTAATTCGAGCCCAATTGTCAGGAGTTATCCAACTACAAGTAACTTACTTGCACGCGATATCCCAATCTATTATAATCAAGATAATTGCATGTAAGGTGATGAAGTATGAATCAAGATGAATTGTAATATGACCCATATATATATGACCACATAAGCAGCACAACCTAATTGTACAACCTAATTATACTAAACACATAAACTATAACTCAAATACAGCTATGTAATGATTATCAGGCTTTGATGTATGACAAGTTCATCAGATAAGTTGCCCTCAGAGCATAATGAATCACAGAAACCATATCATTGCAGTGTTCCTTGACACATGCAGAACAATCACTCAATCAGCACTAGTTCGCTGGTTAGACAGTGGCATAGTTCCCCTAACATCAAGCTTAAGAAAATACTTGCATTCTTAGGCAGACGTATTGGATAGGCAAGTGCAAACTATATATGAAGTCAAATAAGATGAACCTTCTCAACAGACTCGTCCAATGTTGGGCTATGTTTTCAAGCCTCAGGGACAAAGATTAGAGAGACATGAATTCTTCAGTATAGGGTTTGAACATAGCAACCCAAGGAATCTCAAAATTCACAAATATGCCAACTAAGGAGCTACCGTCTACGAGATTACATTTCTGATATAACTTGTAACTTTCGCAGTTTCAGGTTAGAATAGAGTACTAACATTCTGGTTCAATAGCTTTTACATGCTCTTAAAATTCATAAACATCATACCCCTTAACAATTTTGATGTCCAAACCTCTAAGATTTTCGTTGAACAACCTAATGTAGATACGAAGGCCATTTCACCACATATCTAATCCCAGCATGAAAACTGATCAATGAAGCAGTTCTTGGAAATAAAAACTACCTTTATATAGCTGAAACATGTGACCCTTTGCATATTAACTTTGTATAAACATATATATCATATCATGATCCATTTGCAAAGCAATTAAATGACATCGAAATATACTCCAGCAACGGTAAAATGATTAATTAGACTAAAAGTGACCACAATTGTAACATAAATGCTCATATAATCAGCTGCAAATGGTGAAATTCGTGTTTATGTAAAGAAAAAAAATAAGGTCATATTAATCACCTTTTGTTGGTTTTTGCTTCACTGAACTTCCAATTAATGATAGGATTGTATCATCAAGTCATATTATATCATCAGTAGCATACTCAAATTGGACTAAGGACACCATATGCTTCATCAAGACAACAATAAGCAAAAGCCTCTTACCACTTCCACTTCCTATTTTCTTGCTTATTTTAGTTTGATTTTAAGAATAGCACCTATGTCTTATCTTTCATCTTACATCTACACTTGGTGTAGTCCCTAGCACAGCTAACTCGGCAACTCTCAATTGCGATAATATCACGCACGCGAAGGAGCCAAGGGAACACCACAAATCCAAACATGTACTCATAATAAAACTTTGCAAAATTATAAAAAATGACATGAACAGAACGGGTATAAACATGAATTCTTACTCCTTTTCTCAGCAACATCAGTGGAGAAGAACCTCGCAAAGCTAGGGTTAGCGAAATTGGGACGAAAAACAAACGGAAACGAAGGATTAGCCTGTTTTCCAGCTCCAATTGATGAAAAATAAGAATTCACGAACCCTATACCTTGTTCGCTGCACGATGTAAATCCAGTTGATTGATTTGCAATCGCATCGGTTCGAATCCCGTATCAATCACAACTAATTGTCTAAACATAATAATTGCACAAAAAATTAACAAATTATTTGATTGAAAAGAAAAAAAAAACTCGAAATTTTTAGTTGAAGAAATGAATTTGAATTAAAAAGACGAAGAAATGGAGTTTACTTTAGAACCCTAAGATAAAAATCAACAACACAACCCTCATACCAGTTAGCATACTCGAATTGACTTCGACCAGATCTTGTGTAAGAGAAACGGCGAGCGACAGTGACAGAGTGAAGGCTGAGAGAGAGGACGATGAGCGAGCGACGTTGAATGGGAGAGGTTCTTTCTTCGCATTTCTTTGCTTCTTCTGATCGTGGCCATTCGTGGCGGTTCATTTCGTTTCTTCGTTCTTCATTTTTTATCTTCATTTTCGCTCTTCATTTTTGTTCTTCGTTCTTCATTTCGTGAGGGAGGAGTAGAGAGGAGAGAAAGAGGTGGTGGCGTTTATAAGAGGTGAGAGGAGAGAGGAGGGAGCTTAGGGAGCTGAGTGAGAATTTGGGCTTAGGGATCTGTCGGCGTGGTGTGAGGGAGGAGTAGAGAGGAGGGAGATTAATGTTTTATATTTTTGAGGGAGGAGAGAGATCAGGTATGGGGAGTCTTGAAAGAGACGCGTTGGGCCTTCATCCATGCTTTGGGCCTCTAACGCTAATATTTTGGGACCGAGCTCGTTTTTGTTTTAGAAAAAATAACGTAAAATATGATACGGTCTTGTCAACCGGATCAGATTTTAGAAAACCGCAGCCGTTTCTACAATCTGATCCGGTTCACTAAAGGACCGGATCAGATTTTCCGCCCAGCTTTCCCTCCCATTTTTTTTTATTGATTTTCGGTTGCGATTTTGTAAAAACCGAATCTGTTACTAAGTGACAGATAAGGTTTTTTCCACTAGTGATTAGTTGTATATAGCATAGTTGCTGACTATTGGCAAAGGTTATGATAATATAAGTTGATCATTAGTGGCTTTATATTATCTTATTGTTTATTTAGGTTATAGTGTAGTTTTATAATCCATTTATTTGTTTTATGGTAGCATGTTGGTTGGTTTATTTGTTAAGGTTATGGTATTATAAGATATTGTTTGTACTATAATTATTTACGTACTATCATTATTAATAATTTTATTATTATTATTTTTGTTATTATTATTACGTACTATTATTATTATTATTATTATTATTATTATTATTATTAAGAAGAAGAAGAAGATTGTGGAGTTGTTTTGAAATGGGATTTATGGGTTGATACCCTAAACCTCTTGCAGTTTAATGTGAATGGAATTGATGGGTTGAGTCCCTAAAATTCTTGCAGTTTGGAATTGATGGGTTAAGACCCTAGATTCTTGTATTTTGATGTAAGACCTTGAATGGCATTCTGCAGACAATGAAAATATATTATTTCTTATTTGTTTTTGTTTGAGGATGATGACTAGTGAGGCGGCATGGTCTCCTAGGAATGAACAGTCACTATGTACTGAGCAGGGTACATAGTTTATACTTACGTACTGAGCGAGGTATGTAGGTCCGTCTTGGTTATTAGTTGTCATCTGAGAGGTCGAGAAGTACTGAGCAGGGTACTATCTCGCATCAGGATGTGGCCATACTAGACATAGGCGAGTAGAGTCCTAATACTATAACTAAACAGGAACAGTGGGTTGCGATCCACTTACGTTCAGTTCCTCCTCAAATGTGTTAAGAAGATTATTTTTGGAAACGTTATCATTGTCATTTACCTCGTTCATATTATAATTTGATTTAGACTTGAAGGTTTATTATGTTGATCCTTGAATTGATCATATGTATATTTATTTGTGTAATCGATCATTCTGTTAACTTTACCCTGTTTGTGGATAGCATGTTGTATTATATTGTTTATGTTGTATTTATTTATTTGTTTATTCGATTTTTTCAAGTGTATTTCTGAAATATTGTGTATGACTTGATTGTTAACACTTTTATAACTCTGAGATATTTCTGAGATATTTTGTAGGCGAATATTTAGTGTTATGGGCATTGAGAGAAAGAATATTTAGGATTTTTTGAGACATTTTATTTTATTTATATTTACTACAATGGGTTTATGAGGCCGTTTTGCCTCTTTATGGATATTCTGGATTATTTTAATTGGGTTATATTTTTTTAATTTTACCCTGTTTAGAGTGACATTTTCGTCAAGCGATATTTCCGCTAATGCCATTTCATTAATAAAATGTTATATTTTGATTATTTTATGTTTATAAAAGGACGGAGTGTTACAGCACTAATCTACCTTAACCTCATAATATTAGATTAATAAACACTCCTAATATATACACCTCAACCACCCTCTTCTCTCCTCCCCTCCTTTAAACAGCACCAGCCACCATTAAACCCACCAAAATTACCACCTCCCACAACTTCCAAAACCATCAACCGCCTACCACAACCGCCTACCACAACCGCCTATACCGCAACCAATGGTACCCGATTTTTAACTGTCTTAATTAACTGTCTGAATCCCACAAAAGTCTCTCATTGGACTATGAGTTTTAGAAAACTTTGAAGTCGCCACTCTATTAATATCTGAATAGGGAGAGATTTATTTAATACATCGTTTTAAAAATCAATTTCAAGAAATAGAGTTTAAAACGATGATGACTTCATACGGATAAGGCTTTTTGAAAATTGGTCTTTCATACCATAAGATACGGTTCGGGGTTTAGGTTAAGAGGTGCGAACGTCTGTAACTCGTATCCTTTTCCGTTCTAAAGAACGGGCTCTTACTAAAGGAAAAATTGACAAGAATAATCCAAACTATCACCATTCCGCTCAAAATAATCCCAACTATGGATTATTCTAGAATAATCCAAACTATTGGGAGTACTTTCTCAAAATAATCCAAACTTTTAATTATCCTATATATAATAGACCTAAAAGGGATCATTGAAGGTAAGAAAAATAAAAGTTTGGATTATTTTGGGAAGGTACCCCAAATAGTTTGGATTATTCCAGAATAACCCAAAGTTGGGATTATTTTGAGCGGACCGGTCATAGTTGGGATTAATTCTGTCAATTTTTCCCTTACTAAATGCGTTATTTTCCATTAAAGTAATCATGGCTATTCAAAAGAAAGAAAAATCACATAATTTGCACATATACACATCAATGATTTTTAAGAGGGCCAATATATCATTTGTACATGGTAGGTTTGAGCAATGAAGTTGCACTACGAACCAATCATTGCGGGATTGGAATTCACTCATGGATCAAAACCATCGTAATTCGATCTTATCTCTCACCCTAAATGGCCAATTCCATTGGGGAAGAAAAGGAAAGGAAAATAGATTATGAATAACTCACCTTTTAGAATTAGACAAATCTATTAGGAAAAAGGTAATCACTCCAATTAGTAATTGAAATGGGATTAAGATAATCACTTTAATTAGTGATTAAATATGAAGGAGGATCAAGATAATCACCTTAATTAGTGATTAAAAATGGATGTTAAGATAATCACCCTAATTAGTGATTATTCAAGGCTTAAGATAATCACTCTAATTAGTGATAAAATGAGAAAAATAATCGCCCTAATTAACGATTATTAAGGTTTAAGATAATCACTCTAATTAGTGACTAAATATGAAAGGTTAAATTAATCACCTAAATTAGCGATTAAAATGAAGGTTAGGAAATAATCACCCTAATAAGTAATTATTGAAGATTTAAGATAATCACCCTAATTAGTAATTATTGAAGATTTAAGATAATCACCCTAGTTAGTGAATAAATATGAAAGGTTAAATTAATCACCTTAATTAGTGATTAACCAAGGTTTAAGATAATTACCCTAATTAGTGATTAAATGAGAAAAATAATTACCCTAACTAGCAATTATTAAGTTTTAAGATAATCACTCTAATTAGTGACTAAATGAGAAAAATAATCGCCCTAATTAGCGATTATTAAGGTTTAAGACAATCATTCTAATTAGTGATTAAATGAGAAAAATAATCGCCCTAATTAACGATTATTAAGGTTTAAGATAATCACTCTAATTAGTGATTAAATATGAAAGTTTGAGCTAATCACCCTAATTAATGATTAACTAATGATTAGATATAATCACCCTAATTAGTGATTAACTAATAAAAAGTTTAAGTTCATCACCCTAATTAGCGATTAATCAAGGATTGAAATAACCACCTTAGTTAGTGATCACATTTATAATTTTCAAGAAGTCTTGCGAAAAGATATTTGCTTCCTAATTGAAGGTTTTTGGATGGATGAGGAATAATCTTAATTGAAGATTATTAAATCATTTTGAGAAAGATGATGAATTTGAGATAAAATTTGGAGATTTGTGTTTGACTAATCGGAATTTGGCCATTTAGAATGAAACACGTGAAACGGCCTAAAATCAATTCGAAGATCATAATTACCAATCTAATTATGTCAAATTATATGATTGATCCATTCAAAGATGGAGAACAAATTTAAAATGTAAGATGGATCATCGTACAATTTAACTTAGTTAGATTTGCAATTTTTCCTCTTAATCGAGATTGGGTCATTTAATTCATATACTATGATATATTGGGCCCAACATGCAAAATTTATAACATTGGTTACTCATTTTATTAAAAAGAATTGTGGAATTATTTATGAAAATTATGCATAAACATCTCCATATTTTATTATTAATGAGTGATGTAATAACTATTTACATGAAGTTATTATTACAACAATATGTACAAATTCTATGATCTATACAAATCTTCAATCTTGATCTTCACCATGATGCTCCTTGATCTTCATCTCCTTGAATGGGCTTTGGAATTCATGTTTATTCGTAAATTTGTGAAAATTAGAGATTAATTAACCTCATTAATTTAATTTCTTTTTATGACAACTTTAATTGATTTTTATTTATATAATAAAAATGAACAATTTTAAGAGAAATTTAAAATTTCATGACTTTTAATTAACATTTTCGTATAAAAAGAAAACATTTTTAATAAAGCTTGAGTTAATTAATCACTTTATTTCATTTTCCAGACTAAACTTTTATTCTTGTACTGACTTATAAAATTCATAACTTTATGTAAAAAGCATTAAATTGAGCATGTGATACACCTATGGATAGGTCAGTGAGATGTTTATGTTGCGTCAAAATTTAACAATCTTTTAATAACAACTCGAATTATGGTGAATTTTATGCTAAAACTGGTCAAAACATGACCTTTATCCAATGTGTGCATTGAAATCCATCTCTAAACTTAATTTGAAGTGAATTTTGGTATGAACATTATAGACACTTTGAAGGACTAGACTGGAAATTTTCACTTGAATTGCACATTTTTAAGACCCTTTTTTATTTTTTTCCTTAACTAAAGAGAAAATCAGTGTTATGGAATTTAGTGATTTACATGAACGTTTTTGTAAAAATGATATAAAATTGTATAAAATTCATATGAACATGATTTTGATGTTTTTAGAAAGCTATAGATGTCTACTTTAAAGTTCGTGTTTTTAGTTTTGTCTAAATAATTTTATTTTAAACTTTATTGACAAAACAAGTTTATGTAGTACTAGACAAAATCAGTTTTGTACAACGATGTTTTATAATTTGTAATTATCTGTAAAAATATTATTTTTTAGAAATTTCCAAAGCCCAGTTGCTAGAAACATCTTGAAATTCATAGGAAAAATATTAGATCCTATAAAATATTTATATAATACAAACGAAAAATAAGATGAAGTCCGAAATGAAAACTGACCATAATTACAGCATCACATTTTCTTTTTATGGAGATGTTTATGCACAACTTTACTTGAATTTTTTTTTTAAAAACATGTTTTTGGTTATGAATAACAACTTGATTAACAAAAATCACATAAGCACATATTTCCTAAGAGTCTCCCCATTAGAGTTGACTATTCTAGATGGGGTGACTTAAGATTGGGAACCTATTAGGACTTCCACATACCCAAATCACTCCAAAAATTTAAAAATGATAAGAGGAAACAAAGAGAAAGTTAGTAGATGATTAAGAAGATGATTAACAAAAATAACAAGAACTTGAATTTTACCTTGCTAACTCAATGATGAGCTTCCTTTTTGCAAATTTTTCTACCTTTATTGTGATTTTCTTAATTTCTAAGTGAGTTTCTAAATCCACTCAATTACTAACTTAAACCCTTTTTTGTGTTTTTCTTTTGATGAAATTTTTTACTTACTAATTATAATGATATTTTTCTTAGAGGGAGAAATTAAGGAGGAGGAGAGTAGTATTGACATTAGTTGTGAGAGTAGTGGAGTTAAGTTGTGGAGTTGTGTGAAGTTGTTGTGTTAAAAAAATGGGGGTATTTATAGGGAAATGAGGTGGTGAATTAGGGTTTGAAGAAGGTAGAAAATCATATTTTTCATCCAAAAATCTGATTTTTAGCATCCCAAATTATCTTAATGACATCACACTAATGACATCACTAAATCCTCTCAAATCTTCCTACATCATCAAATTTATGGGAAATGCCAATATTCTTATTGTCTTTAAATTTGATTTTGATCCTTACACTAATGAAGCAAAATCCGAATTTCAACACATCCTAATACGTAGAAATACATCGAAAAATGTGAAAGAAGAAAGCTGACTAGGCACTTGCGCGGAGTGCCAAGCCTTGCGCTTGACACAGCACAGTGCGCTAGGCGCACTGGCCTGCGTCTGGCGCACGAAGCTGTTGTGCGCTGGGTACATGATCATGTGGCGCCTGGCGCACAATTCGAATCTTCCAAAAAAAAATCGGATTCTTGGCTCTTACACTTTAGATTTGATTATTATTCTTATTCTTTTTCATGATTCTTATTCCTTAACTAATGGATAAAATAATGTGATTGATAGTTAAAGAATATATTATTCTTTATCCAATGAACAATGACTTGACCATCAAGAAAACTGATTACTACTGGTTTTTGGGAGACGAATAAAATTCCGGCGCATAATTGCGACACGTTTTTTCTGTTTTTCAAAAAAATAACTTAAAACAATTAACGAAAACTTGTCAAAATAGTAAAGACGAGCATGATTATACTACGAATCATTTTATTAAACCGGTGGTTGTAGTTATTGACTACTACTTACGGAAAATTACATTCCTAAGCCGGAATTGTATGACTAAAATTCGAGAAAAGGAAAACCATACGATGGAATGAAACTTGCTTTCCGGGGCGAAACATGCCTTTGACGGGGCACAAGCTCCACAATACTTGACGCTTTTCATTATTTTTATTTCTTTTCAACTTCTTTATTTATACGAAAAATGGGTTTAAACTTTGGTGTTTACACAACTCCACCACAGTCGTCTCCTTCTTTCACTCTCCGTCGATCTCCTTCTTTCTCTCTCTGTCGATCTCCTTCTTTCTTTCTCCTTCGTTCTCCTTCTTTCTCTCTCCTTCGATCTTCGTCGATCTCCTTCTTTCTCTCTCCTTCGATCTCCGTCGATATCCTTCATTCTCTCTCCTTCGTTCTCCTTCATTCTCTCTCCTTCGATCTCCTTCGTCTTCATGATCTCCACCATTGTCTCCTTCTTTCTCTCTCCTTCGATCTCCTTCGTCTTCATGATCTCCACCATCGTCTCCTTCTTTCGCGACGTCCATGTGTTCGTCTTTGTAGATCTCTATTTTGGTGAATTTTCTTGAATTTTGGTGAATTTTTAATGATTTTTTGTAGATATGTTTTGTAGAAGCATTGGGTAGAAGGATTTTGGTGAATTTTCGTGAATTTTGGTAGAAGGATTTGAAAGAAATGGAAGGTGGTGGTGGCGGGCTGGTTGTGGTGGTGGTTTTCATGGTGGTGGCCGGGTGGTTGTTGTAGTGGTGTTAGCGAGGTGGTTGTGGCGGTGGTGTTGGCGGAGTGGTGGTGGCTAGCGGTGGTATAGGGTGGTGCTGGTGGATCCCAGATATTGGTGTAATGTATTAGTTATATTATTAATTTATCTAATCATATACCCCTTCCCATCTAATTATACACTAAGTAAAATTGCCTCGGAGTCTGCAATTCTCAAAGTGTAGCATCTAGAGGTGTCAAAAACTGGGCCGACCCACGGGTGAACCCGCATCCGACCCAGACCCAACCTGTTCCGAGCCGAGAGTGGTCGGGTGGAAAGCCGACCCATTCCGACCCATCGTCCACCCGTTCCCAGTTCAACCCGTGGAATTGGTAACCTAAACTGAACTGGGAAGACCTAGGTGGACCCGTGGCCAGTTGCCCTCGTGAACAACGACCCACACCCAACCTGTTTCCGACCCAAAACTAACCCGCACCCAACTTCACCCGCCAATGACCAAGTTAAACCCACCCAATTATCACCCAACCCAACCCAGTTGTGACCCAACCTAGTTATCACCGACCCAGTTATCACCCAACCCAGTTACCACCCGACCCAGTTACCACCCGACCCAACTGAACCCGACCCAAAACCATTCCGACCCGATACAACCCGACCCAAAACCATTCCGACCCAGAATTTAACCCGACCCAATTGTTGTATCTGTTTTTAATTTGTTTACCTTGACACAAAATCTTTTGAGTAGATGCTTCAACTAATAAACTTTCATCGCCGGAAACTATGTAGACAAAGAAATGAATAAAACTGAAGATAATAGAAATTAACCTGACAGTTCAACAACCAAATTTGGAAGGTAACAATGTATATTGTTATGTTTTCTTACTTGTGGCATTCAAATTTCAACTATGTGCAATAATTGTTTATCAGAGAGGATCAATGAATCAAATGCCACTAAAGTAAAAATATATATCCCTATCATTTGCATCAATTTATTACCTAAACTAAATATATATCCCTATAATTTGCTCATATTTACTACCTTAAGTGCCTAATACTCACATGATTAAATTATTCTTAGATGAAGGTGCATACTTAAATAGTTGAACCGAAAAGTATATTGAATTTGAAGGGATATTGGAGAGAATAAGACAAGTAAATTAGAAAAAATAGAAAACTCTTATATTGATATACTTTAATGTTTACAAAAGATCAAGTACACTTACAAATGAATAATGTACATATCAAAATGAGTAAGTCTAAACTCTAAAGTAAATAAAATTATAAAATGACCACCAACAGCAGCAACATCGGCAACCGGAAGCAGCAGCAGCAACAGACAACCACCAGCAGCAGCAGCAACAGACCACCACCAGCAGCAGCAGACCAGCAGCAACAAACCACCAACAAAACCCAAAAAAAAAAACTCCCAAAGAAAACCATATAGCAATAGCAGTTTATAAGTGTCAATTTTAAACAAGTAAATATTGCAAAGATAACAAAATTTAATTTACTTTTAAAATGAGTAATGGCTCTCAGGTACACAAGTTGACCTCATCATCGAGCACTCGACTCTAATTAACAACACCACTTCACAACACAAGAAAGCCAGCAAAAGTGACACGAGCATCCACAATTCTTTGTCTTTTAAACAATACCAAACCAATTTTACCAATCAAGTGCATATCATGTCCAATAAGACAAAAGAAAAGTAGCTCCACATCATGACACTTAGGGCAAAACATGTGTGTAAAGTAAAATGTAGCCAAAAAGAGTCGCAAACAAGTCTACAACCAATGATCTTTGCGCAAGGGATATTTATTAAGCAAAAGGATTTAGAACAATTAACCAAACACAACAATTCTGTTTAGGGTTTATAATTTTAGGGTTAGGGTTTGGGTCTAGGGTTTGGGTTTGGGTCTAGGGTTAGGAACCCAGAACACAACAAACCATACCCAGAACATAAACAAACCCCAAACACAAACAAACCCCAAACACAACCAACCCACAAACACAACCCAAAAACAAACACAAACCCAGATCACAACACAAACCCAGAACACAACCATCAAACATTTTCAATAGGCCACAAGGCCATAAGAACAACCATCAAACAACCACCATCAAACAACAACTATCAAACAACACAATCATCAAGGAATTGAATCATAATCAATATCAGTAGGCTCGGTATCTTTAACAACTTCAAGAGACTCCTCATCCTCAATCTTAGAATAACCAAAGATCCAATTTTGGCAAGTCACAAGAGCCTCAACATTTTTAGGCAGCAAACGCGTGCGATACTTTGTCAAAATTATGCCCCCATACTAAATGAAGACTCAGAGGCCACAGATGTAATGGGGATAGCCAACACATCTCTAGCCATCCGAGTCAAAGTAGGATGAACTTCCACATGGGTTTTCCAATAAGACAAAACATTAAAACGGTCATCTTGGTCAACGGGAGTGTGAGGGGCACTGAAATATGATTCCATATCATTTTCAATACCCCTACTAGCAGTAACATTGGCACCAAAATTCTAAAAAACAACAAATTAAATAGTATCACAAAACAATTAACAATCACAAACTGTAAAGTAATCATGAATCAATCAAATGTTACACATAGTAGCCAACCTTTCAAAGACTGGCCTTCTTAAAAGGACGGGCAAGCGACCTTGCAAAACTTGGAGTGGATGAATCAGAACCGGTAGTCATAGAAGATGTAGTGGAAGAGGGTTGGAGTTGTAAGTGAGAATAAACACTAGCATAGTGCGTATACAACTCAGTAAAGGCATCAACAACCTCTTTAACCTTAACATCAAGATGTTGGGGCAAATAAACAGTAGCATACAACTCATGAACAAAGTTTTTTTTTGTAACGGGGATCAAGCATGATAGCAATAGTAAGAATCAAAGAATAATTTTCCCAATACTTGTTAAAATTTTCATACATATGAGCAGCCAGAAGACGAATAGAATCAGTTGGATTTTCTTTAGCATAAAATAGTAGACTTTCAATCAAAACAATGTTCTCAACATATAGGTTGGCAGTGCGGTAATCAGAACTAGAAAAAAGACACATGATATCATAAAATAATTCAAGAAAATCACAAACATTTTGGACAGTTTCCCATTCAGAATCACTTAGAGAAACATCTAAACCATGCTCAAGTAAACAATACCTATCTACAGCCTCCCTAGCTTCCAAACACCTACGAAGCATAAGATAGGTAGAATTCCAACGAGTATGAACATCACCAATCAATGAACCAGAAAAACCAGTATTCACATACTTAACACAATCATCAAACCTCTCTTTCCTAATGTTTGAAAAAGAAATATATGTAACAACTTGTTGCAACTTCAATCCATAAACTTAAAACCAGCTTGGACAATCAGATTTAATATATGGGCAGAACATCTAACATGAAAAAACTTACCAGAACAAGGCAACAGATTAGTTCTATTCAAGTCCCTAACCACCTCTTGAATCATAACATCATATGCAATAGCATTATCACAAGTCAAAGAAAACACTTTATCTCTAATATTCCACTCATCAAACAAATCAAGAGTAAACTTACCAAACTCCTTACCAGTGTGGGACCCAGGAAAATGTCTAAAAAAAGAATTTTAGAACGCAGCACCCAAGAGTTATCAACATAATGAGCAGTCAAAACAGTAAAACTAACATTATTAAGTGCAGACCACAAATCACAAGTACAACACACTTTTCCTTCCAAATTACCTATAGTTGTCTTTAATTGAGTTTTAAAAGCCGCAAACTGATTAGTGCAATGCTTAAGCATAGTATTCCTAGAAATATGCTTCACATTAGGATTCAAGTAAGAAAGCAATTCCCTATGCTTAGTATGCTCAACAATCAACAATGGATATGCATGACACATAGTAGCTTTAGCAAACATACGACATAAAGTTTTTTGATCATAATGCCCCCAGGTTGAGCAGCTTTTACTTTTAAGTAAGCTTCACACTTCTCTAAATGTTTATTTTTGTTATTAGTACCTTGGGTTCCCTCAGCACGATAGGTCTTACAATGCTTACATGTAGAAAATATCTTACCATCTTCTTTCTTAAACAAGGTAAAGTACTGCCAAAACTTAGCAGTACGCCTCCCAAACAGGAGGGGATCATGGGTTTAGGGAGAAATGGTTTCCTCCTCAACAGAAAGGGAATTGGACCCAATAATGGAGTCAAATGTCAACTGATCAACTGAAAAATAAATTAACACATTTAAAGTTTAAACAAGGCAGAGTGTAAACAAGGCAGAGTCAAGGTCAAGGTCAAGGTCAAGGTCAAGGTCAAGGTCAGGGTTTAGGGTTTAGGAACACAAGCCCAGAACACAAGCCCACAAACACAAGCCCACAAACACAACCCAGAAACAAAACCCAGAAACACAAACAACAAATATAACTCGAATACAAACCCAGACACAAAACCCAAATACAAACCCACACACAAAACACTAACACAAACCCAAAAACGTAAACACAAACATGAACAAACAGCATAATTTCATATCGCAAACATGATATACAAGAACAAACATGATACACATAATCATGAACAAACAGTTATATACAAGAACAACAAAAAAAATAATATACAAATATAATGATATTAAAAACTAATATACAAGATAATTAAAAACGAACACATAATTTCATATCGCAAAAAACGAACTTTAGTGAAAGTGAAAACGAACACATAATAAAAAAAAACGAACACATAATAAAAAAAACGAACACATAATTAAAAACTAACACATAATAAAAAAAACTAAATAATTCATGCATATAATTTTTAGCACAAACCCTAAAACTCCAGATCTGAAATATGACAAAAAAAAAAAAAAAAAAGGGAAATTTCCTCAGGTACCCCTGAGGTTTGGCGTAATTCCCAAGATACCCCCGACATTTGGGGAATTCCTCAGATACCCCTGAGGTTTGTGTTTGGGCTCAAGATACCCTTACTATGGATGGAAACCTAACGCCGTTAGGTTTTCCTCTCCTTCTTCCCAATTTTCTTTCTCTCTCTCCACCCATCATCCTCCATTGATGAACATGTAAGCTTTCTCTCTCCTCCCTTTAACTTAAAGCCCTAACCACCCACCCCCACCACCTCCCTTCCCCCCCCCCCCCCCCCCATTTTTTTTGCAATCTTTCTCTCTCCTCTCGTTTTACCATGAGCAGGAACAAATGATGATGGACCAATTTCATAGGAACCTGCTTTCTAGAAACTTCGACAATCAAGCTTTTGCTTCGAAAATTCGGGATCCATAGAGTTAACTGTAGTACACGATTGGAAGCGCGGGGTTTTTGCTACTCGGTGCAGGTGCGGCAATTTCTTCGTCGTCACTCAGAATTTCGATGACATTGAGTTGATTGTTAGCAGAGGAGAAAGAGAGATTGCGAAAATGGGGGCTGCGGGGGTGGGGAAGGGGTGGGGGGGGAAGGGGAGGTGGTGGGGGTTGGGTGGTTAGGGCTTTAGAGTGGGGTGGGAGGAGAGAGAAAGCTTACATGTTCATCAATGGAGGAGGATGGGTGGAGAGAGAGAAAATTGGGGAGAAGGAGAGGAAAACCTAACGGCGTTAGGTTTCCATCCATGGTAAGGGTATCTTGAGCCCAAACACAAACCTCAGGGGTATCTGAGGAATTCCCCAAATGTGGGGGGTATCTTGGGAATTACGCCAAACCTCAGGGGTACCTGAGGAAATTTCCCAAAAAAAAAACATGATATTCCAGCAGATCTGCAAATCTGGACCAGCACATATCCCACAATCACAATCAAGCACATCTTCACCTAATTCTAAAAAAAATACGGAAATTAGAAGAATTGCCTGGTTGTGACATAGCGTTTTTAAAAAAATAAATTTTTGCTTTTGTTTTCCCCCGATCTTCAATTTGTTACCTTTTTCTTCAAATCCACGCCTTTTTTCTTCAAATCCACGCCTTTTTTTCTTCAAATCTTCACCACAAACCTCTATATTCTTCGGAAAAATTGATAGAGAAAGTGAGAAACTCATAATTTTAGTTTTTTGATCGGAAATTTTGAGAGAAGGACAAATAATTTTAGGGTTTTTTTTGGGCTTTTATCGGAAATTGAGAGAAGGGTTGAGAATTTAATGGTTTTTTTTGGCTTTTGATCGGAAAATTAGAGAAGGCCTAAGATTTTAGTCAACTTTTTGATCGGAAAATGAGATAAGGGCGTTTGAATTTTAGGTTTTATAGGGTTTTTTTTTATCGGAAAATGAGAGAAAGAGAGGAGACTTGGAGAGAAACTGAGTCTAGCTAGGTTTTGCCGTTTTGGTTTTGCAAGAGGCGAAATGAGGGAGGCATTAAAAGTGCGGTTTATATAGTAGGGAATTTTAGGGGTTTTTTTTTTAATCTAAATCATTGATTTGTAGAATGAATGGTTCAGATTTTAGAGTGAAGATTTTAGATGTTAGAGAGTAAGTAAATAAATGAAGGGCTCAGATTTTATATTTGCTAATCAATGGTCTCAAACCATGATCCTTGCTTTATTTTTTTGACCAATGAACATCAAGGCTTACCAAGCACATGGATTTCAAAATATCAATGGTTGGATTTTATCTTTCTTAAATCAATGGTTAAGGTTAAGGTTAAGTTAAGTATTGTATTTTCTAATTTCTAAATTAATAATTCTAGACAACTATATACTTCTAGTATTGATTTGTTTAGTTATTAGTAATTTAGTAATCTACTTAAAATCTTAAATTCTTAAACTATTATTAATATTATAAATTAATAAAAGTTATAAACTTTAGAAGTTTAATTAGTATTTTTAATTTTAAACAAGTTGATATTGATTCATGTAAAGATGATTATGAGTGACGTGAAACTGTTATGAATTACCGTAATACCGATACGACGATGTCGATATATAGCAACTCAAAGATATGGATAACTAAATAGACTCGAGACTCCTAAGTCCTATGTTACTATCTTAGTATATTTTAAGATCCACAACTGATATATCAACGATGAAAGTCGATCAATCTAATGATGCTTCGATTATTGTTAACCGTGTAATAACATCGATGATCGAGCCCTATCTTTTATAAAGAACCCCGTAACACGAAAGATGAAAGACGATCAATCTTTTGATGGTTTTGATTAATGTCAAAGACAATCAATCTTATGATCATTTGATCTATGTGAACCTTAACTTAACGAAAGTCGATCAAAAACCGTTTAACATGGACTGTTTAATAAGATCGCCTCCTATGTTACTATCTTTTAAGATCAACAACCGAAGCATCAACGATCTTGATCCTCCAATGATATGATTGGTATTAACTATGATCTACTTTCATAGTTTCAATGTTTCATCCTCTACTGATATGATTATGTATCATCTTGATCACAGTTATCATCTTCATATTCGATTAACGTTGATCATTGTTGCTTGTTCAGTTGTTCCATGAACGATGAAAGTCGAACAATTTTATAATTACGATGCTTTCATTAATGTCAACCTAATTCTTTAATTTTAACTATTTTTGTTGCTATTGACTCGGTGAGAACGAATAAGTCACTAAGTAACTAAATGTTTAAGTTTAATAGTTTATTGACTTTAATCAATAATTGGTATGGACTTATGCCTTAGCCCTTATGGTTGTTACTTGAATACTTATGCAATCATGAATAAGAATAACCCGATGGCCAATAGCCAGTAATATAACTATATAAATTATAAGTCTTAGTTTAGTAACTTTTTAATTAAATTAGTAATATAAGTATCAATGTATATTATCACAAAATTCACAATGACTCAATCACAATTTACAATATCAATATATGATCACATGTTAATTGTTATAACTTTCGTCTTCGTAACCTAATATATACTATATAATTCCGACCCAAGTCATTTCGAGAGCCGATTTGTTCCGACCCAAGTCAATACGCCGCCAGTTTGAGGCTTCAGCCGACCCAAGTCCTACCGAGAGCCGATTTATTCCGACCCAAGTCATTCCGAAAGCCGATTTCTTCCGACCCAAGTCATTTCGAAAGCCGATTTATTCCGACCCAAGTCATTCCGATAACGATTTTTTCCGACCCAAGTCATTCCAAAAGTCGATTTCTTCCGACCCAAGTCATTCCGAAAGCCGATTTATTCCGACCCAAGTCATTCCGATATCGATTTCTTCCGGCCCAAGTCATTCCGAAAACCGATTTATTCCGACCCAAGTCATTCCGAAAGTTGATTTCTTCCGACCCAATTCATTCCGAAAGCCGATTTCTTCCGACCCAAGTTATTCCGAAAGCCGATTTGGGCCGACTTCACCTTATTCCATTTCGACCCAAATTCACCCAAACCAGATACCGGCCGACCCAGTCCCAGCCGACCCAGTTCCGAGAGCCCTCTCACCTAGTTGAACCCGACCCAAGTCCGCCCGACCCACCCAGTTTCGACCCATGGTACACTCTCACCTAGATTATTCCGACCCAAATAATTTCGACCCAGGTTGGGTCAACCCAAACCCAGCCAGTGACCCAGATTGACACCACTATTAGCATCTAATATGAAACGGAGGAAGTATTACTTTATTCCTTGCATATAGAAGTACCACTCATTACTAGAATCCGGTCTTTTACTGACCGCTTTTATCGACCGTTGCGTTTTCGATTGCTAATAATTAAAATATCAACCGTTTACAAATGAGACGTTAGTTGCCGTCTGTTTTTTAGTTTTTATAGACCGCGTTTATATCCGAGGGTAATTACTGACCTATTGGACAACAGCTGTAACATGTGGTTGGTGAATACCAACCGCTTATTAATATTACCAACCGACTAGCGGTCCGTAAATCACTACTAGTAATTCCAGAATTTTAAAATTCCACGTTTCCCTTTTCACTCTATTCTAATCTAATCAGTAATAAAAAATAACCCTAATGTTTGCTTTGGAGAAACCGATAACTCCCTCTCCTCTGTCATCATCATCTTAACACTGCCGTTGCCGGTTCCCTCTTCTCTATAATCATCATCATTAGGTAAGTCCACAGTCCTATTTCTTAATTTCGCGACTTCATCTTTTTTTTTTTTTAATTCTGAATTTCAATTGTAATTTTACAGTTCTCTTATTCACCGTCGTCGCACCGCACGCCGCATCACCGTCGGCACCTCGCATCACCTGCACAGCCACCACACCATCGTGGATTTTGTTGCGCCCACCACATCAGGTTTTTCTTCTCTTCTTTCCTCTTTCGGGGTCTTCTTGGATGAACTTTAATGGGGCTACAGACTGAGTCATAGTATTGTTAATTCTTTGTTACACAGACACTTTGTTCCACAACAATTAATAATGTAGTATTAGGCTTCGATTTTGGATGACTCATAGTAGGTTCGACTTTGTAGATCATAATCCTTTTATGATTCCATAATCCAACTATCTGAATAACAAGAGTATTTTTTAAAAATCATCTGTGCTCCATAATAACAGGAGATAATTCATCAAAACTTAGATGTTCTCTTTTTTTCTACATAACAGGTTCTTTGGATAATTCATCTGAATAACTTGTTCTTTGGATGAATGGTTGGTTCTTTGGATATTTGTTGGTTATTTGGATGATTGGTTGATTCTTTGGATGATTTGATTCTTTGGATGATTGGTTGATTCATATCGTTCGTTGTTTACATTAGTTTACAATTTACTTGTTTCACGTAAGAAATATGAACATTTTGTTTTTTAGTTTTGTGTTATAATGTTGTTTAAGTTATATAGTTTGTGAAAAATTGTGGGATTGAGGTTGATTGGTTATTAGTCTAAATTGTAAGATGGAATATAGGATTCTCTTGCACTTTGCATGTTTGTAGGTACATACATATTCTTTTTTTGTGGTCTAAATGCAAACAAAACTCTGTCTATTTTTTCCTGCAAATATTACGTATATATATTATACTTGTCTATTTGATGTAGGATGATTATCAAAAGAAAATGGATGAGTATAGAGAGAAGGGAGTCAACAAAGATCCCAATGAGGTGTACTTTGAGACAGTGGATGGGAGGAAAAAATGATTGATTCAAGGCTTAGGTACAAGTGGTGATCTACTTTACAAAAAATCATCAACCCGCACTAGTAGCTCTTCTAGTGTCTACACGCCTTCTTTGCTTTCTCAGCTTTTTCAACTACTGTGGAGCAATATTAGAAACAACTTGCTAATCAACAAGCTGGATTTCAAAGGCAAAGAAATGAGTGTAAGACACAACTTCTCCAAACGGAAAAGGAAAGGGAAGAGGCAATTGAAGAAATACATGGAGGAGATGAAGACGACAATGCAAGAGTAATCTCAAATGATGACTCAGTGTGGAGGTACTTTCCCTTTCATCCAATCACGTGACCCATGTGATCCTTGTAGTGGTGGATCGGGATTTCCTTGTAGTATTTAGACTTATAGCCTTTTGGACAACTTTCATACGACTAATTTATTAGTGTATTATATATTTTGAGAAAAATGATGTTTAATTTAGGTTGTTGGAATTACTATTAGATCTATATCGTGGAGAATATGATGTTTAATATAAGTTGTTGGGATAGAGGTTGTAACAAACCCATTACTTCATCCGTTTCTTAATAAGTGCAACATAGAGAAAGTGAGGGAATACCAAGGAATGTAGAGAGAGAAAGTTGGGACCACAATAGAGTAGAGTAATTCAAGTGATGAAACAAAAAAGTTGTAGTCCCCTCTTGCTTTTGGTGGCATATTTGTAATAATATTGAACTTTTTTTTACCATTTTGAGCTTAGTTGCACTTATTATGACTATTCCAAATAAGGAAAGTGTTGCACTTATTAAGAAACGGATGTAGTATTTTGTTATGGAATGGAAAATTAGTTTATATTGTGGTAAAATAATTTTTTTTAAGAAAACAACAGCAAATTACCGACACATAATGATAGGTTTACACAGCAAAATACGCTGCCCAAAGTAACAAAAGTAGTCAGTAAAATTTTCAAACGGTTGCTTATTACCTATCGTTATCTACAAATTACCGACGGCCACAAAATCGGTTGGTAAATACGAACAATTGAGTTGTAGGTAATTACCTACCGCTTTCACCTACCGAATAGTAGTAGGTAATTACCTACAGCTGGAGTTCGGTCGGTAATACTGAGAAATCGGTAGGTAATAGTTTATCAACCGTTAAAGGTATTTTCAGATTACCGACGAGCCCTTTAACGACCGCCTTCCAACGACTGTTCAGCGGTCGGTAATTAGTTTACCGACCATTTTTCGTGTTTTATCGACCGATTTTGATGGTTGGTAAAAGCATGGATTCTTGTAGTGACTTTAATTTGTACGAAGTATATACTTCCTCTATTGAGAGTAGCAGATGATAGCCTAGTGGTATTAACATCACCTTCGATCACAGTGGTCTGGGGATCGAGTCTCATCCTAGCTTGTAAGAGTGATCCTCAATCTTGCAAAGGTCTTTAAGTTATCTATATATCAAATATATATACTTCCTCCATTTATAAATATTCCGTTGCAAGATTGAGGTTTTAAACTATTGACATATCCACCTTGACTAAATTTTTTCACCAATATATAAAAACCAAAGTTATCATATAATGTAATATTTCACTGGATTTGTCTCAATATGTAATTTCCAAACTCCACACCAAACCATTTTGGGAAATTGAGGGCACGAGCATTTTGGCATAATTGTATATACGCAGATCCCCGTTCCTACTTCCTACCATAAAGACCATGCACATGTGACATGACATTGTTACACTATAGTTTGCCATGTTAGAGCCCATAATCCTGACAAATTATTCAAGCTATTAAGTCTCAAATTGCCATCATAATCCATTATTAACTTTATTTGATGTTGATATAGTATAAAACTATTCATGGGACTCCAACCATCAGCTTAAGCTTTTGGTTGAGTTGGTCCTTTGACATGGTACCAGAGCCAGAGTGACATAAAGGTCACGTGTTCAAATCTCATCCACATCTCCTTTCTAAGTGGAATATTATAATCAGGATATTATTGGGCCAATAAAGGCTTGAAAATAGACATTTTCAGCCTATCATCATCATAGAAAAATAAAAGTCTACGTACAATACCCAACAAACTCTTGGAAGGATGTTCGGGAAATCAATTTTTGGTACGATACTCCAATGTTAAAATAATTGACTAAGTGTAATTTTATGATGAGTGACCTCTTAGCAAATTGCCGAATATGTGCATTAGTGATGACAAACTTCGGAAGAAATTTGTGTTGGTCTTTGAGGCCTATTGTCAGTCCTAAATACACATTTGGTAACAACTCACGGCCCATAAAAAGTAGGGATGTCGTATTGACAATCTCTTTTGAAGTCTTTAAGATAAACTATGCTGGTGACTGTTTATTTCGCTGAACAAACATAAAACAATTATGTGGAGTTAATGAAGCAGTACTTAGTCTAACCATAAATATTATTTATATGATAGGAGTAGTACATGAAGTATAACCTATAGCACACCTTACATAAAACATATATAAACATAGCATACTTGTGATCAATCTCATCAATACCACAAAAAAAAAAAAAGCTAACTCCTTGTCATATGTTGTTGCCCAGATGCCGGAGCCTGCACAGATGCAACTTCAATTTCACAATCTGCAAGAACTTGGACAACTGATTCCATCGTAGGCCTTTTATTCCTATCATCGTCAACACATGAAAGTCTTATCTGTATCATCATAGCAGCTGGGGTCTTATTATATTCTCCATCCAATCTTGGATCCACAAAGTCCCTCATCCATGAATCATCTCCTTCTTGCATCTTTACTTTTGCCAATCTTACATAGCTTGTGAATTCCACAATATCTTCTTCACCAACAAGCCTATCATCCAACGTGGAACTCCATAGTCGAACTCCTCTCACAAGCTCTAGGATCACAACTATATAGCTATAAACATCAACTTTTGCAGTAAGTGGAAGGTTTGTTGTCCACTCAAGAGCCATATACCCTTTTGTGCCTCTAATATTGGATATTTTTGCCAAGCTAAGACCACCTCGTTGGCATAACTTTGCTAATCCAAAGTCGAAGATTTTAGGCTCAAAATCGCAGTCTAAAAGTATGTTACCTGGCTTCACATCACAATGGCTAACCCATTCCAGGCACTTATGGTGGAGGTAAGACAATCCTTTTGCTATTCCTAATGTAACTTTGAACCTCTTTCCCCATTCTAGAAGGGTGTTGTTTTCAGAAGATAAGAACAAGTGTTTATCCAAAGATCCATTCTCCACATATTCATAGACTAATAGCCTGTGTTTCCCTTTCGAGAAAAAACCCCAAATTCTTGCTAGATTCATATGATTAATCCTACCAAACGTGCTCACTTCTGCCCAAAATTCTTCTTCCCGTTGGACCATGTTTTCTAATTTCTTTACTGCTACCACTCGTTCATCCCCCAAAATACCCTTATAAATAGCTCTAAACCCTCCTATTCTAAGAAGGTGCTTGAAATTGCTTGTTGCTCTCTTAAATTCACTATGGCTAAAGCTCCTAAACTGGCTTGAAATGGATCGATACCCCTCTTCCAAAGAAGCTGAAATTCCATGTTTCCTAGAAAAGGAAAATCAAGCTTGCAACAAATGTGATGAATTCAATTGCTCCAATAGCCCCGCCAAAACTATATACATAAACCCACTTAAAGCTTCGACGTAAGGCCTCATTATACATACGGTGTAATAGTATAATTTTTGACTCCCTGCTTTCATCACAAGCTAATCGTGATACATTAAGGGTAGATTTGGGCTCTAATGTTGTCGGAATTCTTAGGAATAAGTTCCCTTCATCTCTGCATCCATTAGAAAGATCCCCTTTTGTGTAACATGACCATTTCCCGGAATATATTACATGTTTAAAAGCTTGACAACGACTGTCCCCCAAGCAAAGTTTTTGGCAATCTTCGAAGGAAACATTTTCAGTATAATTGAGATCGAAGCCATAGTAATCGACATGGGGTAGCTCAACAAATTGAGAATCTTTATCACCCCTTTTAAATTTAGGTTTGCATCCTTTACTCCAATCAGCTGAATTTGTGGGTTCGTAGTAAGCAGGGCATGTACATTTTGGCTCAGGTGTATAAATACAAATCCCATTTCTACCACAAAGCCCATGCACATGACATGGTTTGGCCATAGCTTGCCATGTTATGGTCTATAACCTTGATAAATTATTCAAACAATAAAGCCTCAAATTCCCATCATAATCCATTGTTAACCTTCTTTTAACCCCAAGATCACCCATGTTAGAAGCACTAAATTGTAGTTGGTTACTTGAAACAAAAGAGGCTTTATCATCAAGAATGGCGATCCAAGTACTATTGTACACAGTTCTGCCATTTTGGAAAACATTCAAACCAGGAGTAGGCTAATAGATGCTGGTAAATTCAGGACCATTATAAACCATTCTCAGCACATAATCATTATCAAAAAAGAACCTAAAATACCCAGGAGAAAAGTCATAGAGGGAAAGCTTGGAAATCAAATTGTGATTTTTAGTAAAAAGCTGACTTGGTAGCAAAGTATCCGTAGGAAAATCAAAGCTTTGCCAAAGGATCTTTCCAGTTGTGTCATTAAGGACAATGTTTTCTGAGTTGAGAAGCTTGGCTCTGTCGACCGCAGTTGATGAAGTCTTTATGTCCCAGACACTTGAGCCACCAAGGTCAGTCAAGACCAAGGCACCATCTTTCCTTTGGGTAAGCCTCGAGCCTCGACGGTTGACGGGTTTTTCTCGGTTAGCCATCCAAACAGGTGTTCTTTCATTAGAGTTGGCGAACCAAATTGAGAAATAATAGGCATTGGTGCTATGATTCAAAGTGTAGAAGCCACAAGTGAAGGTTTTGTCTAGGGAAATGAGAAAGTTAGAAGAAGCATGTTCAACAGATATGGATCGAAAGACCTTTAAGAAGATGATTTGAAGGTGATGAAACTGCTAAAACAAACAAAAATGTGAAGAGAAAGAGAAGGGTTTTGGTTGTCATTTTTTTTTTTTTTTTTTTTGATAAAATATAGATCAACAAAACAAAAGACAAACTACTAGCTCTCCTTCCTTGCTTTTGCAGCAATAAAGTGAGCCTTAGCTACCTTACTACGACTAACCTTCACTACTTTGAAGCTAATTAATCCATCTAATAGCAGTAAAATATCATGTAAAATCTTTCTAATTGAGGTGTGTGAGGCTTCCAGCGAGAAAAGACCATATACTACCATTGTATAGTCCGTCAAAATCTCAATCCCGACCTCTTTTGATGTAGCGCTTGTTTCAAACTCAGGAGAGTTGCTTTGGCTTCGGCTTGTAAGCTTGATATTGCTTGTATACCTTTACCTCCACTCTCCCTTTCAACTCCATTTTCCAAAAGTGTCCAACCATAGGCAGCGCTCTAGGAATTTTGCTTATCCCCTTCATATTTCTTCCAAGCTCCGTCCACTACCAACACCCAACATGGAGTACTATCTTTCCAGTTCTTGCATAATTGAATCATTTTCTCCTCGTTTATCACCGATGGTATTATACTTTGCTTCTGGTTCAAATTCTCACCCTTCTTGTAGCTTATACTCCATCTCGTCCTCCATTCGTTAATCATGGACATGGCATATCTTGGATGGCTCTTTCCTTTTTCATTGAAGACCATTTTGTTTCTCTTAATCTATATGCTCCATAGAGTAATAATGAATTCCGCTACTAGTTCCTCTGAATTTTCCTCCATACTCATGAGAAACCATAGCAAGTGTCACTTAGCTGCACTACAATCTGTTGGGTTGTTGGATATAATACCCAAGTTTGAAGATTTCCAAATGTGCATTGATATTTCGCAGTCCTTGAAGATGTGAGTATCAGATTGCTCGTGTATCCCACAGAATGTGCAAGGTCTCTCACTTAGGATTTTTCTTTTCCTAGGTTTACTCCAGTGGTTAGTGCACCATGAAATAGCTTCCAATAGAAATACTTCCATTTTGGCCAAATTTTTTGTTTCCAGAACTTAATCAAGAACTTAGAACTTTTGTTATCTTGTGCTGACAATTCTTGACAAGTCCAATAACCTAATTTAACTCCATATTGACCATTATCTGTACTTAACCAGGTTGTTTCATCGACCTCTTCCGTAGCAGAAATATGTGTGGCAAGAATGTTCCTAATTGTGTGCTGATCAAACCACGTGCACAACGACTTATCTTCATCCCAGTTTCTGTTTTTAGTTATAAGCTCCACTACCCATTTTGGTCAGTTCCCTTGAATATTTTATAGATTGTCCTCGAAATTTACCTTGACTTGTGAACTAGTCCAAATATCATCCAAAATTTGAGTTCATTTGCCATCACCTATAACTCTTCCAACCCCACTTGATAAGAACATAAAACTCTTCATAATACTCCTACTTCCCCAAGTACAAGTTTTCGGTATTTGACCTCTCATACTCCTCCCAAACCAATTCTCATAATACTTTGATCTGAAAATTTCGCTAATTAGAAGGCTTTGCTTATGCTCCATCCGCCAAGCTTGTTTGAAGAGGAGTGCCTTGTTTAAGGAAAGAAGGTTTCTCAGACCCAGGCCTCCACAAGATTTATGCTTCTCAAGTAATGTTTGTTTCTTCCTATAAATTGGCTTCTTTTAATGTTTTGAGGCCCACCAGAACTTCAAGAGTAGGAAGCATACCTTTTGAAGTATCTGCTTTGGAAAATGATAGTTGGCCATAATGTGGGAGGCATAAGCGATAAGGATACTATTTATCAGAATTAGTTTTCCGGCTTGATTGAGATTTTTGAATTCCTAGGAGGTTATTGTGTTGGCAACTTTGAGGGGAAGATTTTTGAAATCCTTCAGTGACCTACCGTCTACATCCATCGGGCAACCTATGTACGGACCTAACTTATCCTTATTCTTTAATCCCAACCGTTTACTCAGTGTTTTTACTAAAGACTGTAAAAGACTTTTGAGTATTCACCATTGCTCCCCGAAAACATGCAAAATTGATCTAAAGCTTTTCTTAGATTCCAACAGATATCCATAGTACCTTTCATGAAGAATAAAGCATCGTATGTAAAGGACATGTGCTGAGACACTACTGGAGCATTCCGAGCTACTTTTAGCCCTCTTATTTGGCCTTCCTGTTGCCTTCAAATAAGATTCCTAGATAAAGATTACATACACAAGATGAAAATATAGGGTGATAGGGGGTCACCTTGTCGTAGACCCGCTTTTGGTGTTATCTTTCCCAAAGGTTCACCGTTGACTAGGATCGAGTATGAAACTGTTGTGATACATTGCATGATGAGATGGACCCAAAGTTCTAAGAGCCCTATTTTCCTAAGCACCTTTTCTACAAAGAGCCAACTGGTGAGCTCATAGGCTTTGTTTAGATCAAGATTTAAAATATAGAATAGGTCGCATCTTCCTTTTTTCTTTTCTTTATGTAGCTCAGCATCTCATGTGCAAGAAGACAGTTATCATTAATCGATGTACCAGGGATACATGCACTTTGAAGATCTCCTATGAGATATTTCATAAATGGTTGAAGCCTTTTAACTAAGCATTTCGAGATTAACTTGTAAGAAGTATTGCACAAGCTAATAGGACGAAACTGACTTACTTGTTCTGGTCTCTCGGTTTTGATTTGTTTCTCTTAACATATATCCTCCCTCCAAGAAATTAATCGTAGCTTGACAAAAATCTTCCCCAATAATGTCCCATTTTTTTGGATGAGAGAGGGGGGAATACCATCTGGCTCTAGTGATTTTAGTGGGTTCATACTGAAAATAGCAAGTTTCACTTATTCTTTAGTGAAAGGTGTGTTGAGGGAGTTGAGTTGCTCATTTGAGAAAGTGGACATTTCCTCTAACCACTTGTCAATATCCGGACCTAGTTCAGTTCCCACTTGACTTGTCACACCATTAAAGAGCTCCGAAAAAAAAACAATGAACTGCTTTTTAACTTCATTTGGGCCCGAGATCCACTCATCATTCGATCCCTTAATTGCTCTTATAGTGTTGCGGGCTTGTCTGGCTTTCGTGCACTTATAAAAAAAGGCCGACGGCTGAACTCCAAGTTGGTCCTACTTTGTACGTGCCCTCTGTTTCCAATATTCTAATTGAAGATTTGTAGAAGCCCAAATTTTCTTCCTTGAAATAAATTCATCTCGCTCATTTGTTGGGCTGCATTATTCTTATTGACCAATTGTTGCTTGTTCAATTGGGCCCAATCGATTTCATTTTCCTTTTTGAAATTCAAACACCAAGACATGCAACCTTTGTTTACTTTATCCAGTTTTCTTTGAAGCTTGTAGAGTACAGAGCCCAAATGTGTGTCCTCCCAACCTTTAGCAATTACTTCTTCAAGCTCTTGAAATTCTAGACACCAATTCTCAATTCTATACGGTCTTT
Source organism: Beta lomatogona (assembly GCA_947646795.1). NCBI lineage: Eukaryota > Viridiplantae > Streptophyta > Magnoliopsida > Caryophyllales > Amaranthaceae > Beta > Beta lomatogona. Next base: position 2,709,413 of record CANSNZ010001463.1, on the reverse strand, counting down.
TTTTCTTTTCACATATTGGGTGGCAGTTGAGTATAATTGGACCGTGGTCCGAGATGAATATTGGGAAATTGATAATGATAGCTTCCGGGAATGTAATTCGCCATAAATAATTACATTATGCTCTGTCTATTTTCTCATATATTGCATCTTCATTCTGTCTATTGTTCTCCCAAGTGTAAGGTACTCCATGGTATGGTACATCCATGACATTACAATTATTTAGAAACTGCCACCCTATAGTTAACTTTCTTTTACGTTGTCATGCTTGTTGGTATTGCAATTATTTAGAAACTACCAATTGTCATGATATTACAAATATTTAGAAACTACCAATTGGCATGCTGAAATCTATAGTTAACTTTCTTTTACGTTGCCTCACCTCATCTTGTTTTTTTTTTTTTTTTTTGACAACGAGAAATCATGCATTAATTAAAAGAGGATGTACAGCCTAATGCTAATACAACAAAAACTAAACCAAACAAACAAACCTAAAGAAGCTTTATGAGCTCGTACATTCCATCTAAAACAAAAACAAGCAAGAACGATAAAAACTCGTGTAGGAAGAGGAGTGTCGCTGGTTAGATCTTGTGATGGTGGAGTCAAACCTTGGACGGTTGATGGAAATGGTAGAAGAAGCATATGACGTTCACGATCCGGACAACGAACAACCAACGACGAGCGTCGCGGCTCGCCGCATGAGCAATCCCAACAATCTGCTATCGCTTGGGATTCTGGGCTCATGATCTTTGGAAGAGTCACGTTCCGGTGTGACTCATTACTCTCGCTCGAGAGCATTTCAGGTTTCTCCATAAAGAAGGAGAAACACAGATGAGTGGGCGTGCTGAAAACCCCCAGATGCAACTGGGGTGTCGCCTTCAGATTTGAAGTTGTCAAGGCAAGGACCATTAAGATCAATGCCAAGCTAGAAAGAGAGCTAAACAAGGTGAGCTCTCGAACACACCTCCGGTTTGCAAAATGGGAAAGCGTATGTCCCAACCATGAAATACTTTCATCGCCTCGTCCATACTCACAAACTTGAGTCACTTTTTCCCTCAGCACATATTCCAAAAAACGACATATGTTACTATTACAACCTTGAACCACCAATCCTCACCTAGCTTACAACCACTTATCAATGGCCACGACCAACCACAGACAATTTCGTTACCAACTCGAAAACAACGCCCTCCTATTATTCTGAGATTTAACACACATTTTAAGAAAAAACCAAACATACTAACATCGAACATATTTAGTTGGATAGCCCAACAACCAGGGGGAGGGGAGGGGAGGGGAGGGGGAGGGGGAGGGAAGCCCGACACTAACGGGGGAAGGGAAAAGGGAATCCCAACACTAACAGGAGGAGGGGAAAGGGGTGCTCGAAACTAAACTGAAATGTAACTGAGGAAGGGGAAGGGGATAACCTAAAACTAACACCACATGGGGAAAGGGGGAGGGGAAGACTCGACCTACAACAGGAACAGAGGAGGGGAAGGCGGTGGAGAACCTAACCGCAGGAACCGACCGGGGACTGGGGAAGGTACCAATGAAACCTCGGTGGCGAACAACGAGAAACACAGGGAAGGGGTTAGGGACGACATAACATGGTAAGGGAAACGGGGAAGGACTGGGGGTGGGAGACAACAAGACAAACAACGACAGGGGTGGGGAAGAACAGGGGGAGTGGGAGCCAACGACTAGGACTGGGGAAAAGCGTCGGCGGCGAGTACGGCGGCCACCAGCGCCAACCGGAAGAGGGGGAAGGGGTGACGGGGTGGGGGAAATAGGGGAGGGGGTGGACGCGACGCAAGAGAACGGGGAGGGGGATGTACTTACCTACACTAAGAACAACGAAGAAGGTTGTTGCAGGCTCGCCGGCGACCTGCGGCCACCAGCGAGCCTGCGTGGCGACGGTGGGTCGCTGAGGGGTTTCTAGGGTTTGGTAAGTTAGGGCAAAAGTTTAGAGAGAGAGGTGTTTGAAGGTATATTACTAATATTTCACCTTAGCTTGTTGGTGTTACTTGTTAGAATAAATAAGTGAGGAAACTGAAGTCCCCAAAAATTGACTACTAAATTCCGCGTTGTGGTCTAGACTCCAAAGCGAACTACGGATGTCAAAGTCAAACAAATGATACAACATGTCTTTTTCTTTGTATTGACTACATTTTACTATGTTTGTTATTTGTTAATCAGCGCGTCTTCTGTACAACCAGCCACAAGCGAAATTTTCTGGTATGGTCGCGCGTGTGAAATACACGCGCTACAAAGTCTCATGTTGAATTTTAAATTAAGAACTTTAAGAACGCATGTAATCCTGAGCAATCTTCGCCTTTAAGAACCCGTCGTTATTTTCTAGGTAAGAGAGAAATTAAATGCAAGAACAAATCCTTAGAAAACTAAATGTGAAAAAATGATGAACTCAACAACTGATGAAGAATACATGGATATAGAAGAATCGCAAGAATCCATGTATGTAGAAGAATCAATGAATCAGCTCGCACTAAACTCAAACACTGGTGAGGAAATTCAGGAATACATTCTATAAAATAACGAACTACAAGGTAACCCCTGATTATCTCGATTTTTCATGTATAAATATTCGAATTAAAAATCCATAAATATTAACTTGTAACCCCAAAAAATATTAACCAGTAATCCCCGAAAAATGAATGAGTAACACTTTCTTTCAGTAATCAGTAATACCTACTTATATTAATAAGAAACTCCCAAAATATGAATGAGTAACAAGTACTTATATTAACTAGTAACCCCAAAAAAATATTAACATCTGCAAAAAAAAAAATGAGTAACACTTTCTTTGCACAATCAGTAATGCCTAGTTATATAAATTAGTAACCCCCAAAATATGAATGAGTAACACCTACTTATATTAATCAGTAACACCCAAAATATGATTGAGTTCACCTACTTATATTAGCCAGTAACCCCGAAAATATGAATCAGTAATGCCTAGTTATATGGGGGTGCTCGACTCGAGTTCGGGATCGGTTCGAGACCTTAATGAGCCGAGCCTAAGCCTCCTTAAGTTTGGCTTGAAAGTTCGTGAACAAGCTCGAAAATATTTGACATAGTTTTTATATAAAATAGTAATGTCCCACATCGATAGAGAAAGTACACACCAACCTTGTTTTCCCTATATAATCTTATTACCTTTTAAGTCTTTAATTCTACTTCTTGTTTGATTTGTGTTATTTATACTGTTGGCCTTTATATGAAGTCCTCCATTTGTAAATATAAAATTAATTCTACTATAATTTAAGTGAGGCCAGCGACATTTGCAAACATATTAGAACATGCAATAAATGCACTCCTTTTGTATGCATAATTATTTTGTTCGTTTTATCCCACATTTAGAGGAATTAAGAGAACATTGCTACCTCTAAAAGTAACAGTAAGAGAACATTGCACTTTATATGAAGTCCTCCAGCAGCGAGTCTTATGTTGAGATTTTAAAACTTCCACATCGGGCAAGGGCCACAAGGAACTGATGTATTTAAAAGGCTTGTATGGAGTAGGGTGGAACGTATGGATGTTGAGCATTTTATATTTAATAATAATTAGCCTGATATCTATTTTAATCAAGAGTTTGACAAAATTTCATTGGGCTATATTTATATCAAAGCCCGGTGAATGTGGGTTAAGCTGGACTTGTTTTCAGTTGTTTAAATTACTCAAGTTAAGGAATATAAGGATTATTTTTTGATTGTTAGTGAAAGACTGTACCATTTTAGTGCTATAGTGGTGTTGAGATAGTAGTTAAATTACTTTTTGATTATGAAGGACTCTTAATTTGCTCTAATATATAATTACAATGAGTACTATATATTGTCATAGGGGAGTTAATTAGTCAAGGTGGCTTGCAAACTATTCGAGCTTGACTCGTCGGCTCGAGAGGGTTCGGCTCGAGTTCGGGATCGGCTCGAGACCTAAACGAGCCGAGCCTAAGCCAGTTGTTACATTTTGAAACAGTTCAGTTTGAGATAGTTTTATTCTGTACAGTTTAATACAATTTAATTCAGTTTGATTCGGTTCAGTTTTATTCAGTTTTATACCAATTGATTCAATTCAGTTAAAAACAGTTTGATTCAGTTGAGTTAAAAACAGTTTTATTCAGTTTGATTCAGTTCAGTTAAAAACAGTTTGAAACAGTTTTCAGTTGAATTCAGTTCATTTTCAGTTTAGTTCAGTTCAGTTTAAATTAGTTTTCTGTGGAGTTAATTTCAGCTTAGCTTGTTTTCGGTTGAGTTTCAGTTCAATTTCAGTTCAGTTAATTGCAGTTTACTTTAATCTGATTGACTTATCGGATTTTAACTTTTCAGTTATGGGTCAATTCAGTTCAGTTGGTCATCAGTTTGCAGTTTAACCATCGGTTTTCAACCAAACTGACAGCACTAATCATACCGGGTGGAAGGGTACCAAGTAAACCCCATTGATAAAGATTGAATAGGAAGAAGTTTCAGCACATTGCATCAACCAATTAAAACTAACAACTAATCTAAAAAATGGGGAACTTAGGCCTTAGAGCAATTCTATTGATGGAAGCTTGGCTGATCTTCAATTAGTTTTTTAAGTAGATTTGATGCATCCTTTTTCAAATTATGTCTCTTTCCTTGCTAAAATTGTTGGTGCAGATTGAACAAATTTGGTCTTGTTAGCCAATTACTAGCCCTAGCAATGAAATAATGTCGGGCATTAGATATTTGTTAAGAGGTATAGTGAGTGACAGTTACTGTGTTTTATGAACTTTTGTAAAAGTTCAAAGTCTGGTTTCAAATATTTTACAAAAGATTGAGCTTTGATCGAGCCGAACTCGGATAGTTTGCGAACGACCATGGCTCATTAAAACCCCTTTTTAGCATAATTAGGCTCTGTTCTGTTCGACTTATTTTAACTTATTTTAAAAAAAGTAAGTTTAGATATGATAAGTTCAAATAAGATGATATATGTTCGAATAAGATAAGATAATATAATATATGATAAAGTTCAGATAAGAGAAGTTAAGTTCAAATAAAATAAGTGCATTTAAGATCATATAAGTCTAATAATACAAACATCATTAAGTGTAATAAGTTCATATAAGATAAGATAAGTTTAGATAAGATAATATAAGTTCAGATAATATAAGATAAGTTTAGATAAAAAAAAATAAGTTGGATAATATAAAATAAATTCAAATAAGATAAGTTCATATAAGTCAAAACAAGTTGAATAGAATAGATCTTTAGTTATTATACAATGTTACTCAATAGTCAATACAATGTTACCGTCAACATCAATACATCATTAATAATTATAAGTCAATATATACATTTGAAAATGTAAGATAATTATGTTACATAATAACATTACAAGTTATCATACATATCAATGTAAATTTCAACACGGCTAACATAATTGTAATCAACATACAAATAAGCAATGATTAGACATTTTATAAGTAATAACTAATAAATATCATTGCTTTGGCAAAATAATTCATCATTATCACTTTACAACTACTTAAATGAGTTAAACATTAACATGGATAATATAGGTGGAAACTAAAGTTCTTAAGAGTTGGCATATATAATTGAGATCATACAATGGAGTATTATCGAAAATTTACTAAAATAAATACATTGATCTATGCACTAATTTAGATTAGCCTAATGATTACTTACTTACATTAACTTTGATCACGGGTATACTCGTTTAATTTTGTGTTTATCGACCTTAATCATCATCGACACCGATTCATCATTATCAGTCATCATCACCTTTAATCTTTGATCATAATCAATCCTCAATTCATCATTCATAGTTACAAGTCAATATACACATTGGAAAACTATAGAATGATTATGTTACACAGTAACATTACAAGTTATCATACATAATTACATTTAGTATTGGTAACGTGATTATAATCAATATATAAATGACCAATGATTAGATATTCTATAATGAAGAATTTGAAATTGAATTTTTCAATATAAGCCAAATGTTGAACCTATAATAAAATAATTTTACAGAAAATATAGCAACTTCAAAATGCGCTTTTGTAGACAAATATATATATGTCTCTTGATGGTACCGTAGTTTTATTTCGACAAGTTTAACCGATATGACAAAAGTCTAACCGAATTGAAATTCCAGGCAATGAATAATGGCTTGACCCGAAGCGCGACCCGAAGGGAAAAGGTGTACATGGCATAACTGATATCAAGTTTCCCCCGAGTCGATGCGGGTTTCCTTAAAAAAACGGAAAGTAACTGAACCCGAACTGAAAATAGCTGTTTAACTGATATTAATAGGAAAATAGTCAACTGTTTAAACTGCATGGGTCAAACCAAAAGATAAATATAAACTGAACTGAAAATTGAATTAACTGTATGGATTGAAACTGAAACCGAAATAATTTAAACTGAATCAATTAAGTTGGAAAAAACGAACTGAGTTAACTGAACTGAAGTTAACTGAACTGTTTGGTTTGAACCATAACTAAACTGGTTAACTGAATTGACACCTCTAGGTATGATGCATATTTTGCCACATGCTCCATGATCTTTTTGACACGAACATGATATTTTTAGCTCATTACATGCATGAAAAATCATTTACGTAAAATTGGAAAAGTTCATGTTATGAGCTAAATTTTATTCATAAATAAAGAAGATAAATTAATATATTGAGTCAAGTTATTTGATATTCACATATAAATTGCTCTCAACAATCTATTAACTTATATTATTGCATAACACCAGTATACTTAGCAATATATATAGGGCCGATCCATTGTTAATAAGATGATACATAAATAAACTGGACAAGAGCACTCATCAGCATATTGTATGCTCAAAGGTTGCCTTGAATATGCATCACTGCAGTTTCATTTTCACATTCTGTAAGAGTTTGGACAACTAATTCCATTGTCGGTCTCCTATTTCTATCATCTTCCACACATGAAAGTCCACTCTCTATCAGTTTAGCAGCTTGATTCTTGCTAAAGTTTCCAACCAATCTCGGATCCACAAAGTTCGTCATCCATAATCCATCTATTCTCCCTCTTCCATCTTTATTTTCGCCAATGTCACGAGATGTTTCAGTCCCATTATCTCTTCTTCTTCAACAGAATTATCATCTATCATGCGACTGGATAATCGACTTCCTCTTACTAACTCTAGGATCACAATTCCATAACTGTAAACATGACCCTTTGCACCAAGAGGAAGGTTTGTTGTCCACTCGGGAGCCATATACCCTTTTGTACCTCGAATTTTGGACAATTCAGATAAATCATGATTACCTCGTTGACATAATTTTGCCAAGCTAAAATCTGATATCTTTGGCTCAAATTCACAATCTAAGAGTATGTTTTCGGGCTTTACATCACAGTGGATAACCCATTTTAGGCATTCATGATGAAGGTAAGCCAAACCTTTCGCCGCGCCTAATGCAATCTTAAACCTCTTCTGCCATTCAAGAAGTGTGTTATTATTTGAGGACGTGAACAAGTGTTTGTCTCAAGAACCATTGTCCACATACTCATAGACCAAAAGCCTGTGCTTACCTTCGGAGCAAAAACCCCACATTCTTGCTAAGTTCATATGGTTGATCCTACCAATCATGCTCACTTCTGCCCAAAATTCTCTCTCCTTGGACGATGTTTTCCAATCGCTTTACCGCCACCACTCGAGTATCGATCAAAGTACCCTTGTAGACTGTTCCAAACCCTCCTCCGCCAAGAACCTGCTTAAATTTTTCAGTTGCCCTTTTGAGCTCGTTATAGCTAAAACTCCTAAATTGACTAGAAAGTTCCCGGTAACCCTCCTCCAAAGAAGCTGAAATTCTATGTTTCCTAAAAAGAAATAACCAACCTACAAAACACAAGATTACTTCTATCACTCCGACCACCCCACTGAAAGCATATACATAAACAAACTTAAGGTCACGCTTCGAAGCATCATAATACGTATTGAACAATGGTCCACATTCCAGATGTGAGACATTAAGAAGAACTTTTGGTTCTAATACTCCTGCACTTATTGGCATCTTGATATATAAGCTACTTTTAGCCCTGTATCCATTGAAAAGTGCACCTTTTGTATAACACATCATCGATCCCCTAATATATATTTGAATGCTTGACAACGACAATCGTGTAAGCAAAGCTGTCTACAATCATCAAAAGCAATGTTTTGAGTAGCATTGACGATGAAATCATAATTATCAATATGGGGTACCTCGAGGAATTGATCAGAATCGGAGCAATATCGACTGAATGTAGGCTTGCACCCTTTGCTCCAATTACCTAAATCAACAGGCTCAAAGTAAGGAGGGCATGAGCATCTTGGTTTGGGTGTATAATTACAAATCCCGTTCTTACCACAAAGACCATGCACATTACATTGTTTGGCAATACCCTGCCATGTTACATCCTATAACCCTGACAAACTATTCAAGCTATAAAGCCTCAAATTACCATCATAATCCACTATTAATCTTCTTTTAATCCCCAAACCAAAATCTGAAGCTCTGAATTCTTGCAAGTCACTGGAAACAAAAGAGCCCATGTCATTAAATTTGCAATCCTAGTACTATTATAATTTGTTCTGCTGTTTTCATAAATAGTGACACTAGGATTTGGATCAGGCCAATAAATACTCGAATCTGGTCCATCAAACATTAATTTCAATACATTATCATTATCAAAAAGCAAACTATAAAACCCGGAAGCAAAAACTAGGGGGGAACTCTTAGAAACTAGTCTTTTGTTCATAGTCAAATATTGATTAGGGAGCAAAGTATCAGTAGGAAAATCAAAGCTTTGCCAGAGTACATTACCACTTAAGTTCTTAAGCACAAGGTTCCCTGAGTTAAGAAGTTCAACTCTTTCAACTGATGTTGAGGAAATTGTTTCCCATATATTTGTGCCATCATAGTCAGTCAAGACCAATGCACCATCTTTCCTTAGGGCGAAGCTCGAGCCTCGATTGCTAACGGGTTTCTCTCGGTTAGCCGTCCAAACAACTAACTGTTCTTTCCCTGGAGTTGGTTAACCAAATTGAAAAGAAATAGGCATTAGTGATGGCATTCAAATTATAGAAGCCACTACTGAAGGTTCTGTCTAGGGAAATCAAAAAGTTAGAAGAAGGACGTTCAACAGATATGGAAGAGCCTTTACGAAGATGATTTGAAGGTGATGGAGCTGCTAAAAGGAAGGAAAATGTGGTGAGGTGGAGGAAGAGAAAGAGAAAGAGAAGGGTTTTGGTTGTCATGGTAAATCAAGCTTTTTGTTATGTTGCCTCAATTGAGCTTGTTGTTCCTAGAATATATAAGCAAATTTCGTGAGCATGCACCGTGGTCTTAACTCCAAAGCTAAGCATGTATTTTTCATGCCCCTAATGTGAGCAAGGAACCTCATCATAACCCCGGATAAATGGTAAGTCTTGTGTGATGTTGTCTTACAATTTAATTTAATTTAATTTAATTATGATAAGACCACCTCACTTTGTATTTTAAAAGTGTATATTTTAGAAGTCAAAGAGTTTCATCTTACTTTAAATTATGTTAATACAATCTTATATGAGATGCATGTATTTGTCTTGTTGGTCGTTCCATGAATGATAATTCTAATTATGGTAATACAATTTAAAAAGAATGTTGAACTACAATAATAGCTGGCCTTATCAATTAATTTTACCCACTCGTCTTTTTTCTCTCGTTTCAATTCCCGTTGTGCCTTTTCCACCCTGCAACACGACAGCATCATTATGATTTATGGCCTCTTGTTGATCTTTATAAAGCTTTCAATGTTTGAGGACCGATAATTCCATAACTTTTTTTTTTTGTAAGTAAGTATTATTTCCAAAAAAAAACACAATTACAATCTTCCCAAAAAATAGGGAAAGAACCCAGCCACAAAGGGTTTACAGAGCCCAATTACAAACTTTCTACCCAATTACAATCTCTAACACTCCATTTAACAGATTTACAAACCAAAACTCTATGCTTTACAGTAAATTTTATATCTCTAACTGTATTGTGTTGTGCATGTGCATGTTAAGTTTTAATGATGAAAAATAATATAATATGTTATAGTCTGAAAGTTTGTTACAGATGGTTGAGAAAGGAATAAGTGAATGAAGACTTTGAAGAAATGAAGAATCAAGATTGAAGTCCAAGTTCATATTCCTAAGTTTAGTTACTATATGCAAAATGTAATATACTTGAACTAGATGATATATTATGTGCCAAGTATAGAAATATAAAATTAGGATAATTATTATTTTCTTAGAGTTAAGGAAATAAATAATTATGTTAATTTTATATATCTATATAAAAGGAAAAAGATATTCGAAAATCAAGTTTTATAAAAAACCGATTTGGAAAAGGATTTTGAAAAACAGATTTATAAAAGATAAAAGTTTTTTTTTTCGGGAGAAAAAAAAAATCATAAAACGTTTTTAGAAAATTTTGATACGAAGGAGAAAAACTGATTTTTCAATATGATAAAGTTTGTTTAATAAAAAAACTGATTTAAGAGTTGATCTAGTTAATATAAGATATGGAGAAATCCTTATCCTATAAGGAAAAGAAAAATCAGTTTTTATAAAAGATAAAATTGGTTTTTGAATAGGAAAAGAATTTTATCCCGTTATTTTAGGAATAAAAATTGTTCAAAAAGATAATCCATCTTGGAGAAGGATTTTTATTCAGTTCACTAAGATATATAAGGGATAGAAATCAATATACAATCTAACGTTTTCAGAGAGAAAAAATCGGAGATATTAAGAGCTGAAAACAGTTTCCTAAGGCACAGAGTATAGCACAGAGTTCTAGTCAGATTAGGAAACTAAACAACGTTTGTAATTGTCCTCTATTTGCTTGAATAAGAAGCACGTCTTTGAGGAATCTTTCTTTCTGTAATTCTTATATTATAGGAGAGTAGCAACACTTAGGGTTAAGTGTTGGGGAGCACTACTAGAGTTAGTAGTGGGGGAATCGAATTGTATCAAGAGTTTGGTATTTTACGATTCAAATAATAAAAGAGTAGTTTGTGTGGACGTAGATCTCAGAGGTGAGATTGAACCACGTTAAATTCCTGTGTCTTATTATTTGATTTCATTGTTTTATTGTTTGATACAATTTCGTTCGAGCAAAAACATCAATCGGAGAATTTATGAGTGAATAACACAGTGCACGGCACTGTGCCATAAGAGTGTTTTTGCGAAAATCGATCAGTTTTAGCCAATCAATTCAACCCCGCCCTTCTTGAGTGTCACCTTGTGTTCCAACAAGTGGTATCAGAGCAGGCTATTCTCGAAAGGCTCATCCCTAGAGAATAGAAGTCATGAACATGCAAGATGACTCTCGAGATAGACACACAAAATGTCCGATTTTTAACGGAAAAGACTACGAATGGTGAAAGGCTAGGATGAGGATCTACATCCAAGGATCGGACTATGAATGCTGGAAAATCATAAGGAAAGGACCAATCCTTATTTAAGCTAAAAAATGCTGAAGGAAAGATGGTCGACAAGGATGAAAATGACTATGATTCGGTCGACTATGCAAAAGCCTAAAAAAACTTCAAAGCTATGAGTATTCTCCAATATGGAATTGGACCTGATGAATACTCAAGGATCTCGGCTTGTACTACAGCAAAAGAAATATGGGACACGCTGGAGTTGGCCCACGAAGGTACGAATGAGGTAAAACAATCTAGAATAGATTTGCTTGTCCAACAATATGAATTGTTTACTATGAATAAGGATGAATCTATTAAAGAGATGTTCACTAGATTAACACTAATCACTAATGAATTACGTTCTCTAGGCAAAACATATACTTCTGAAGATTTAGTGAGAAAGGTGTTAAGAAGTTCAACAAATCGATGGCTCCCAAAAATAACCGCCATTCAAGAAGCTAAAGATTTGACTAAACTTTCACTAGAACAACTTATTGGATCATTAATGACTCATGAACTTGTCTTAGATTCTAATACTAATGAACCAAAAAGTAAAGGTATAGCCTTGAGAACTGAATTGGAAATTAAAAATAGTGATAGTGATGATGATATTGATTTTCTTACTAGGAGATTTAAAAATTTTCTCAAAAAGAACAAAAACAAAAATCCTAGAAAAGATGAAAATTTCAAAGGTAAGAGCACTACCCTTAACTTTAAGAAAAGTGCTACTAATTCGGGTTGTTTCAAGTGTGGAGAGTTAAATCACATGATTAAAGAATGTCCCTTATGGGATGATGAAAAGCCTAAAGAAAGAAGGGAGCAATCCAAGAAATAATTCAAAAAGGCTATGATAGCTGCCGTTTAGGGAGACTCGGATTCTGATGAAGAACAGTCAGAGGCACAGTGCCATGAAGAAAAATTATGTCTGAATGCTGTACAGACATCACAGAGAATGGCACAGTGCCAGGACGACTCTCACTTGTGTCTAATGGCGAAAAGTTTGAACTCCCAAGATGAAACTGAAGACAGTGAGGTAAGTCTTCTTTCTCTAAAACCTTCAATACATCTTCTTTCAAAAAACCAACTTGTTACTTTGCTTGGAAATATCATTGATGATTGTCAAGAAATGAATGATGATTTTTCAATCATGAAAAAGGAAGTAAAAAATTTAACTAAGCAAAAGATTGGGTTGGAATTGGAATATAAGGATTTATTAAAGGACTGTAAATAACTGATGAAAAAGACTGATGAACTTGAAAAATGTTGAGTTAAACGCTCTAAGATACGAAAAGTCTCTTGCTAACGAAATCGTAAATGACACAGTGCCATACACTGTGTTAAAAGCTGAAAAATCGAGACTTGAAAAGCAAATTGAATCGTTAGATCATGAGTTAGTTGAACTAAAGAATTCAAGACATAAATCAAGAATTGTTCCACTAATGCTGCCTAGTGATGCTAAGATAAGTGAAGAACTTGATAAAGTTAAGAGAGAATTAGAAATTTCGAGAAAAAGAAATAGTGATCTAAATACTTCTGTTGAATTCTTGGAATCACAATTGACCATTGCTCGGAAAATGTATGAAAAATGGTTAGATGGTCAAAAAGACTTAGACTATATCTCTAGTACAACTAGCAATCGAAACAGAATTGGTTTAGGATATGCAGACCAGAGGCACAGTGTACGGCACAGTGCCAAAAATTTTGAAAGAGACTTTCGTAAATGAAAATATGTCGATCTACCTGAATATTTGATTTGCAACTTCTGTAGAAAGAATGGACATCTTATGGATAATTGTAATGTCAAGAAAAAGAGTGTTGTAAAAAATGTAAAGTATGTAACTCAAATATGGGTTAGAAAAGACTTATTAGAAGCTCAACAAAAGAAAAGGGACCCAAGCAAATTTGGAATCCTAAAACTAACAGGTGATCTTTTTGCAGGCGAATGTGAGAGGAAGTAGCCTATGGTACCTAGACAATGGCTGCTTAAGACATATGACTAGTGATAAATCTCAATTCCTCTCACTAGTAGCCTACCATGGAGGGTGTGTTACATTTGACGATAACAAAAAGGGATAAATAATTGGTATTTGAAACGTCGGTAAAAATAAATTGTTAAGCATACCAAAATTGTGTGGTCAAGGTAATTATGTTGAATTTCATGCATGAATGTTTTACAAGATAATTCGTGGCTTTGGGATTAATTTCAGGAAATTAGTTGAGTATTATGTCTATTGTCCTCCTTTAAATATGTTAATTAGAGTGTTGATGCGTGTTTTTGTGAAGCATAGTGAGTAAAGGTCTACTTGATATAAAGAAGGACTCGTAATGGTCTAATGATGCTGTCCTAATGTTATGATCCTAAGTTGCCGAACTAATAAGCTATATGATCCTAAGTTGCTGAATTTTTGAGCTATGAAATGCAAATACTTTCTCCTATAGCAAGCTTGATCTTTATCCCAATATTCTGATTTTCTATTTATGAGTTTGACATTTGTTCGTCATTATTTCTTTCTTTCATATGTCCCACCTTATCTTCAATTCTCTATTATTATCCTTCTTTTCCTCACCTTATCCAAACTTCAACAAGTGCTTTTAATCTTGATTAATGATTTTATGGGGCAAGAACATCTTGATAAGATGATGGAAGAAAAAAGAAGCATCAGTTAAGGGGGAACATGAAAAGGTTGGAATGAAATACAAATACGTGAAAGAAGGAAAAGTACCGATTCACACTGTGCAAGGCACAGTGCCAGGAGATGCATCAAAAAGAAAATGAGGTCCGAATTAACTTATTATCTTTGATCTCTTATTGATTGACTCTAGTAATATTGTATGGTCTGCTTCTCCTTTATAAAAAAGAAAAAAAAAGAGGAGAAAAAGAAAAGAAAAGAAAAGGAGAGTAAGACATTTATTTTAGATAAGTCCTAGAGTTTAATTCAAATGTGAAGAACATTATCAAAGTTTTAAAGATCATCATTTTGGATTCCAGTATATCCGAAGATTAGTTATATTTGAAAGGGAATAGATTGTTCAGGGGCACAGTGCCACACACAGTGCCACAGTGAAGAAAGTCTTATGATGTTTATTTGCGGAAGTTGAAAATATGAAAAAAGGGTTTAAGCACTTGTTGAGCCAATTGCCATTTCAAATCTTCAAGTTTGCATTACCTATATTCATCTTACGTTCTTAGCCATCAACCATGATCCTTCAAGATTGTTTCTTGCTTCATAAATTCGGATTGTGAGTTGGGTTATATTTTTGCTTAATGACTTCGGATTGTGAGTTGGATTATGACATAGCACCAGCATCCTTAGTATTTATTGCTTGAGCTACTTGCATTATTTTGCTGACTACAATATCTCACTTTGTCTCGCTAAACATGTTGATGCTTTCCTTTTTTATAATGTCAAAAGGGGGAAGATGGGTATAATACTTAGACTAATGAATAATTGGTTATCTTGGTTACCATGTTACTTGTGAATGATGTTATGCTACTTTCCCTAATGACATTAATGGTGCATATTTTGAGGGGGGAAAAGTGATTACTGAATAATATTATATTGAATGTTTGTCATCATCAAAAAGGGGGAATTTGTTGTGCATGTGCATGTTAAGTTTTGATGATGAAAAATAATATAATATGTTATAGTCTGAAAGTTTGTTACAGATGGTTGAGAAAGGAATAAGTGAATGAAGACTTTGAAGAAATGAAGAATCAAGATTGAAGTCCAAGTTCATATTCCTAAGTTTAGTTACTATATGCAAAATGTAATATACTTGAACTAGATGATATATTATGTGCCAAGTATAGAAATATAAAATTAGGATAATTATTATTTTCTTAGAGTTAAGGAAATAAATAATTATGTTAATTTTATATATATCTATATAAAAGGAAAAAGATATTCGAAAATCAAGTTTTGTAAAAAACCGATTTGGAAAAGGATTTTGAAAAACAGATTTATAAAAGATAAAATTTTTTTTTCGGGAGAAAAAAAAAATCATAAAACGTTTTTAAAGAATTTTGATAAGAAGGAGAAAAACTGATTTTTCAATATGATAAAGTTTGTTTAATAAAAAAACTGATTTAAGAGTTGATCTAGTTAATATAAGATATGGAGAAATCCTTATCCTATAAGGAAAAGAAAAATCAGTTTTTATAAAAGATAAAATTGGTTTTTGAATAGGAAAAGAATTTTATCCCTTTATTTTAGGAATAAAAATTGTTCAAAAAGATAATCCATCTTGGAGAAGGATTTTTATTCAGTTCACTAAGATATATAAGGGATAGAAATCAATATACAATCTAACGTTTTCAGAGAGAAAAAATCGGGGATATTAAGAGCTGAAAACAGTTTCCTAAGGCACAGAGTATAGCACAGAGTTCTAGTCAGATTAGGAAACTAAACAACGTTTGTAATAGTCCTCTATTTGCTTGAATAAGAAGCACGTCTTTGAGGAATCTTTCTTTCTGTAATTCTTATATTATAGGAGAGTAGCAACACTTAGGGTTAAGTGTTGGGGAGCACTACTAGAGTTAGTAGTGGGGGAATCGAATTGTATCAAGAGTTTTGTATTTTACGATTCAAATAATAAAAGAGTAGTTTGTGTGGACGTAGATCTCAGAGGTGAGATTGAACCACGTTAAATTCCTGTGTCTTATTATTTGATTTCATTGTTTTATTGTTTGATACAATTTCGTTCGAGCAAAAACATCAATCGAGAATTTACGAGTGAATAACACAGTGCACGGCACTGTGCCATAAGAGTGTTTTTGCGAAAATCGATCAGTTGTAGCCAATCAATTCAACCCCGCCCTTCTTGAGTGTCACCTTGTGTTCCAACATATTGTCTATTGTATTTATTTTCTGTAACCAGTATGCTTCATTCCTTGACTTCCATATATGGTAACTAACAGCTGCTAACGTTGTGTACAAGATCTGCTTTCTCATTTTTGTGCCCTTATATCTGCATCTAATCCAGTTGAACCATTGATTCAGGTTTCTGGGGAACATTTTGATTCCTAACCATTCAAGCATGGCTAGGATGATTTGTTTGCTGTATGAACAAGCAAAAAACAAATGGTCATATGTTTCTGTGGCAGTGCCACATAAACAACATATATTATACAAGCTGATGAATTTATGCTTGGGCATGGACATTCTATTCCACACTCCTGTTGCCCAAGGTTTAAGGGACTCCTCCTCTGTTAACTGTGAGTTAACTTTGTTGATAGAATAGGAGGTGTTAACAGGCCAGTTTTGCATCCCAATTTGCTGAAGATCTTGCTTCGCCTTGCATAAGTATATTAGGACCCAACTTGCTCCTGGTGGAGCTTGTAAGTCCCACCAATTCCCCTCCTTCACATAAATGGTATGCACCCATTTGACCCAAAGTTCATCTTTCTTGCTGCCTATATTCTTTCCAAATCAACTTGCCCACAGCTGCCTTATTCCAACTTTTAATATCTCTGAAGCCTAGACCTCCATAATTCTTATGTGTGCAAACTTTTTCCCATTTCACATGGCCAATTTTATCACTCATGGCTTTACCACTCCAGAGAAAATGCCAGACATCATTAATCTTGTGTATGACAGAACAAGGAAGGAGAAAAATTTACGTCCAGTAGCTGTGGATACTCAGTAAAACTGAATTTACTAGTTGGGCTCTACCAACAAAACTGAGATTTCTTGAACTCCATGTTCTTATTCTATGAGTCATTTTGTCCACAAGTGCTTCACAATCAGCTCCTTTGATACTCTTGGAGCTGATGGGAACTCCCAGGTATTTGAAAGGAAGTGTATCCTTTACAAAACCTGAGAAATGTTCAATTCTCTTCAATTCATCAGCAGGAATAGCATTGCTGTAAATTGCTGATTTACTCTTGTTCGCTTGCAAACCAGAAGACTCTGTGAACAATTTTAAACCTTGAAGGAGCAGATAAGCAGACTTAGCTTCTTCTTTGCAGAAGAGAAGCAAATCATCTGCAAAACACAGATGATTAAGCTTCATGGTAGAGCAGCTAATGAAAAATTTAAACTCATTTAGCTCCCTTATATAGGACAGAATTCTGGTTAAATAATCCATACAGAGGACTAAGATCAAGGGAGACATTGGATCCCCTTTTCTAAGTCCTCTCTTGGCTGTAAAAAAATCTTATGTGCTTCCATTGATGAGAAGAGTGAATTTGGTGTTGTTATACATTCCATCACACAGCTGATAAAGTGCTCGGGGAAGTTAAGAGCAGTTAAGAGCTCAAACACAAAATCCCATTCTATGGAATCATAGGCTTTCCTAAGATCCACCTTCATGAGAATGCTTCTAACTTGATTATTCCTCTTCCCAAACCTCTTCACAAGATCTTGGCATAATAGAACATTGCTGATGATGTGTCTGTCATTTATGAATGCACCTTGAGCTTGTGAGACTATATCAGGTAGTATTTTGCTAAGTCTTGAACAAATCAGCTAGGTGAATATCTTATATAAAACTGAGCAGCAGGCAATAGGCCTATAATCACCAACTGAAGTAGGACTTTTAATCTTAGGGATCAGTGTGATAGCAGTCACATTGATCTCCTTTAGCATTCTCCAGTTCTGAAAAAGTCTTGAATTGCAGCTACCATATCAACTTCAATGATATCCCAACTGGTCTTGAAGAAGCAACTTGAGCCATCAAGACCTGGAGATTTATCATCAGGTATAGAGAAGCAAACTTTCTTTATTTCATCAG
Source organism: Beta lomatogona (assembly GCA_947646795.1). NCBI lineage: Eukaryota > Viridiplantae > Streptophyta > Magnoliopsida > Caryophyllales > Amaranthaceae > Beta > Beta lomatogona. The sequence continues at coordinate 2,691,211 of CANSNZ010001463.1, read as the reverse complement.
CATTGAACTCCAAAGAAAGTGCATTTTGATGTTCCGTATTCAGAATTACACCCTTCCTGATAATTGCAGCTTCAACCTTCCTAATATCACCCTTGCTTCCTAGTAGAGAGTGGTAGAAACCTAGAAATTCATTCACAACTTCCTCAGAAGAATTAGCCCAGGTGCCATCCTCCTTCTTGATTGTGTTTATTCTGTTCTGAATTCTTCTACTCTTCACACTTTGATGAAAAAAACTTTGTATTATCATCCCCCTCAGCTAGCCATCTGAGTTTTACCTTTTGACTCAGAAAATGAGAGTAATTTCTGTGGGCTTCTTTGTAAGCTTATCTAGCTTCTTTTTCCTTTGCTCTCAGAAGCAAATCATTAGGATGAAGATGTAAATCATGTTGAGTAGCAAGCATATGTTTGTAAGTGAAAGCATCCTGCACTGAAACATCACCAAACTATGAAGTATTCAAAGCTTTCAACTCTTTCTTCTGAATCTTCATCTTGCTAACAACCTGGAACATTCTTGTGCCTGAAATTTGCTGTTGCCAGACCTGCCCTACAATATCTTTGTAGGAATCAGCCTTACTCCACATATTAAAGAACCTGAAAGGTTTCTGCTTAGCAACATCCTTGAAAAAGTATATGATCAATGGACAATGATCATAATCACCTTCAGCAAGAATAGTAACCTCAGAAAACCAACTATCATTCCCCAAATCCCTATCAAGCTTACAGAACACCCTATCTCTGCCCTCATGCTTGTTGTTCCATGTATAATATTGCCCATAAGTCTTTAATTCTAGCAAATGACATTTTTCCATACAACACTTCATGTCTAAAATCTCTCTTTCCCTCACTGGTTGCCCTATTCTATCCTCCATATGCATCATAGCATTAAAATCACCTAAGATAATCAAACCACTCCACATCTCTTCTCTATTAACTCTATCATTCATGCCATAAACAAATGTGCAATAAAACTTTTTGCCTCCATTTATAACCTCCTCCACTTCAGTATGAATGAACTGGTCAGTACAACAAATAATGTTGACATTAAAAGCAGAAGGATGCCATCCCAGAATGATTCTTCCATTCCCATGCCAAGCATTATTAGTAGTAATGCACCATTGAGGACAAATAGTAAGATAAAAGTCTCTTAGGGAGGGAGCTTTTATCTTAGTTTCCAGGAGACTAAACAATCTAATGTTGTGAGTTATAATGAAATTCCTCACTTCTAATTGCTTTTTTTTGTTGTATAGTCCCCTCACACTCCAACACAAAATGTCATTCATCCATGTCAGGAGGCTTCACCTCCTGCCCATGGTTCATTCCATTTTCAACCCTTTCCACAACAACTTCTAGATCATTTGTATTCCGTACCACTTCCTCTGTCATTTCATTTTCTACCATTTCCTATGTCATTTCATTCTCTAACACAGCAAAAGTATTGTCAACAGCCACAGATTGAACCACATTCTGAATCACAGGAGCATGTCCTGTGACTTTCTGAAAACCTTCTACATCTATGTGGGTCTGCTTCTTGGCTACCCATTTATTTGAAACCCATTTCCTACCCTCAGGCTGCTGTTTCTTTTTAGTACAATCTGTTGTCACATGACCACTACCAAAACATGAATCACATTTGACTGGCTTCCATTCATATCTTACACTTTGTTTCACCTTAACACCTCTCTCATTTTCAAATTCAATTTCATCCGGGAAGTCTTGTTTCATACTTGTTTCAATCAACACTCTTGCATATAACAATCTATCCTTATTAATGGTAGACTGGTCTGGCTTTAGAGGTTGACCTATACCTGCCACTAGTTTAAACAGGCACTTCTCTCCCCAATACTTCAGATCTAAAGCTGGTAATTGAAGCCAGATTGGGACAGTTTTGAGCTCTTCTTTTTGCGAATCCATTTCTGAATGCCATGGTTTAACTATGAGTGGTTTCTTGTCAAAAAATTGCACCCCTTCTTTCAGCACAACATCTCTATGATCAACATTATGAAATCTCACCAAGAAAATACCCTTATTTACAGCAACAATATTCTCTATACCTTTCTTGGCCCATATTCTCCTCAGGTAACCCTCCATAACAGGAAATGGTGGATTTGCACCCACAACATAGCATACAATTGATGATTCCCAATAAGCAATTTCATCTTTAACATCATCAAAATCAATTTTAATTGTTGATTGAGATTCAATATTATGTGCTCTATTAATTGTATTTGTTTCCTCAACATCAATATGTTCCTCAACTTCAGTCATTAATTGTCAAGATTGAATGTTACCTCCATTAATGGCTTCCAATCTATTCTGTATTTTCTTCATTATAGTCAGCCATTCTGATAGTTGCGCTTTATCCGTTGATTGTTTTTGAAGCTCCTTCAATGAACTTCTTGGTGAAAGTGGAATATCAAATTCGGGGGTCTTAATTTCCAAATCTGCAATTCCATGTAATTCCGCCATAGATTTCTCTTTGTGTCCTGTATTTGGACTTGTAGGTCCTTTCTCTCATTTTTACTGTGTTTTGCACTTGATTTCTTCGCCTAAACCTTTGATTTTCCTGCCATGGCTACGGTGCAGGATAAGGAAGGAGCCTTAACCTACGCCGAGAGAGAAGCAAAGGGGCATAACTTACGATAATTCCATAACTTTTATGGGGCACATTGGCCTATAACATAAAAATATATACTTCCCCATTTATTTTTACTTAAAACGGTTTCAGTACTTTTACACTATTCACAAACTATACTTAGTTTATCTTTAGTAATTTATAATTAAGAAAAAATATATTAATGTGGGATCTTGTTCTATTCGTCTCAATATATATTTTTTGCATATCTAATTTTTATAAATTTTAATTATCGATAATTAAAGATATTAATAGTTAAAGGTTATGCATTGACAAACATAAAAGTCAAATAATTACAAGTAAAAATAAACATAGGAAGTAGTTCTTATATTATTTTCATACATAATGTTTGTGATAGTAATACATAGTGTTTGTATATATATTACCAACACAGACACTATATCAAAGAACATAAACACTATCTTTTTCTTATGTTTTGGACAAGGTGCCCCATAACAATCATTAATTCACTTCTCTCTTCATAAAACATTATATTTTCTTTCTCCCCCCCCAACTCATTGCACATCATATAATGCAATGGAGTACTTCTAAATTCTAATCGTTCTATGAACCTACGCCTACCTAAGTTATGATAAAACGCTAATAGTTTGTGGGCAGCTTGCCCACTAACTAAGTTTTTTTTTTAAAAGTTACCTTTTTGTTAAAACAAAAATAAATAAAAAAACTACTTTTTGTCAAAAAATAACATGTGATCTCTACCATAAAGCAAAAAGTTGCATTGATTTGCGTTCCTCGTTCAGCTTTTTCCCTAAAAAGTACAATTGGTTATTGATAAGAACCCCTGTTTGTGTGTTTGAAACCCATGTTATTATTGTATCAACCCCTATTCGTGTGTTTGAAACCCGTGTTTTTTGTCAAACCAACCCCTGTTTGTGTATGTAAAAAAAGATTAAAATCTACTTTTTGTCAAAAAGTAAACATGTAATCTTTGCCATAAAGCAAAAAGTTACATTGATTTGCGTGTCCCGTTCAGCTTTCCCCCCAAAAAGTACAATTGGTTTTCATAAGAACCCATGTTTGTGTGTTTGAATCCCTGGTTATTGTTAAATCAACTCATGTTTGTGTGTTTGAAACCCATATTTTTGTTAAACCAACCTCTGTTTGTGTATGTAAAAATATTGAAATGACAATATTAGCCTAGTTAGTGGGCAAGCAGCCCACTAACTATTAGCGTTTTATCACTCCTCTCGTCTACCAATCCTTCAATTAATGCAATGGAGTACTTCCAAATTCTAACCTTTCTATGAACCTACGCCTACCTATCCTTTGAAATTGAAGGAGTATGATATACTTTCAGCCACATAGGTAATCTTCGTTTTCCTTTTTTGAACGAGCACATGGCTAGTTATGGCACAACTGAACACATTCAATTTGGTCATCAACGGACAACGGAACAGTGTTGCATACATTATAATGTAAGGAAAATTTGTTAGAAACAACCTTTTTATATTTAAGTTTTTGCGAGAAACAACCTTTTAAAAAAATCTGGCAAAATAAGACCTTAAAAATATTTTTTTGCAAGGAACAACCTTGAACCAGTTTTTACGCGTTGACCAAGTATTTTGCAGCTTCGATTCACTACAACAGAACATGGCAAAGCACGTAATCTACATTTCTTATGTTTCAACTCCATTTCCCTTCATATACTGATGAATTCTATGTCAGAAAATAATTGGTCAATGTCGAAAATGGAGAAAAAAAAGGAGTTGAAACATAAGAGATGTAGTTCATGTGCCCTCCACATGTTTGGTTTTAACGAGTCAACGCTGAAAAATGCTTGGTCAATGCTGAAAAATGGGACGAGGTTATTTCTCGCAAAATATTTTCTTTTTAAGGTCTTATTTTGCCAGGTTTTTTTTAAAAGGTTGTTTCTCGCAAAAACTTGTATATAAAAGGTTATTTTTGACAAATTTTTCATAATGTAAACATCTTTTGCAGTATATACTTTTTCTGTCTTTTTAGTTCATTCAATTTGATATCTGGGCGCATTTATCAACTAATTTTGGCAACTATACTTTAACCCTTATATAGGAAAAAAATATAGTCAAGTGGAATCATGTTATATTTGTCTCAATGTGAGGATTGCGAATATCAAAAATTTAAAATATTATTTATACGCAATTGTAGACACTAATGTCCAAAGAAACATGTTGGAGTACCTGGAAAAGCAGAGAATGCAACTAAAAAAACAGAGTAAATATGCAATATATATAAAAGTGACACACTTACTATGTTCTGATTTACTTGCAACAATAGGGCTTTCACGCCTCCCATACGTGAATAGAGTAAAAGTACATATGTTACACGTAAATTGGAAAAGATGAAGTACGAACTAGAGAAGAGAACAGAATAGTGAGTGCAAAATGTTTTTCTTGCCCAGTATTGTAAGATAAAATAGTGCACATTGGGTGATGATTGGTTTATTTACTTGGCTTTTGATTAGCTTTTAGTTGGTTTTATAGTAGCTTTTGGGTTAGTTTAGGCTAATTTACTATCTATTTCCTATAAGTTGTACGATATTCCTCCCTTGTACGTTTTCTTTGGGTGGTTTGATTTCAGGATTTAGAAGCATGCTTGGAGGACATTCGCACAAACCCGGGGCAAGGAATAGAAGAAATGGGGCATCAAGGAGCTCAAAAGTGGAAAAGAAGAGGAGCAAAAGACTGACCCGAGGGACGGGTCAATCAACTTGCCCGGGTCAGCCCTGACCAGAGGACTCGGGTGGTTTGACCCGCTCGGGTCAACTTTGGGAGCAAGATCCAAATATTCCTGATGAAACGACCCGTCCGGGTACATTAGGTGACCCGCTTGGGTCGCTGGGTTTTCCCGGGAACTTTTTTTTCTTTAACCTCTTGTGTATGGGGGTTTTATTGTAATTATACTTAGTTTATTTTATGAATATATAAGACAAGTTTCTCTCATTTTAGGTTTAGCTAATTTACATTCTAATTAAGTGAGATTTATTTGAGTTTTAGCATTCAAACTTTAGAACCCTGGGAGAGAGAAAGTTGAGCTTTGAAGTTTTTGAACTCCTTTTTCAGATTTATGCAATATTAAAAGTTGGTAATTTCTCGTCTATTTAATTCATTTCCTCTTTCTCTAATCTTGTTTAGTTTATGCTTTGCTTGATTAGATCTTGTTTTTATTAGTTATTATTTTCCCCTTTTTCTCTTTCCTCTATGGTAATTATGGTGAAAAAGTTATTTCAACCTTTAATTTGTTTTGTTTCCATGATTTGTGAGTAGTTCTCTACTAGGGGAAGAAATGTAGTATTCATTTACTTCTTAGATCCTAATTTTAAGTTAGGGGGTTAATATTTGGGGTTTAACTTGTTTAATAAGCTTGTTTGCTTTGGTTTATTGGGTCATTGATCACTACTTAACTTGCATATTTGGAATCTCTAGTGAAGGATCGAGAGATGAAGTTAGGGATAGACTAAACTTGATTGCTAGGCTAGAATTTCCATGAAAATAGGCATTTTCTAGTTTTGGTAATTTTGATTTATCATGTTGTTCTTGATTTGGCTAGATTAGCTGCTCATGCTATGAGAATAGGTCATGAGTGACTAATTAAACTCCTCTAATTACCTCGAGAAAGTAATTAGAGTTCCTAAGTGCATGATTTCCCTTTGTGATCCCCCATTTGTTTCCCCTTGTCTTTGATGTTGTATTCTTGGAATATTTGTTGGTGAACCCCCTAATCCCCTAGTTTCTTTATCCATGATTTGTCTCCTTTATTTACCTTGTTAATTTGTTTTGTCAATTTTCTAATTATCTTAGACTTCAGATTGTTACTAATCTTGCAAAAAACCCAAAATAGATTTAGCTCACATAATTGGTGAATTAATCCTTGCATAAACTTTACTTCCTTGTAGATTCGACCCTTTACTTAACCTATATTGGTAGTTTATGTTATCTTTGACGTGTTTAACACGAGCGCGTAAAATTTTAGCACTGTTGCCGGGGAAATAACTGTTAACATTGATTTGATTTGTTAGTTTTGAGACTAAACCACCTTTTCTTTTTTTTGTTTACCTCTTGGTTGTTGACTACTTGTGGGATTTGTGTCTTGTTACTTGCTAATTTGTCCTTAGTTGTGTTAATTGTTTGCATGTTAAGAAGTTTAAGGGGTGATCCTACTATCCCTATTGATCATAATCTTGAGAACTCCTTGAGACAATTGAGGAGGATTTTTAGAGAACCAACGGTACAACCTTCAATTATTGAGCAACCGATGGAAGAACCACCATTTGAACAATAGTCATCTACTTCTAGCACAGTGGGTGATGAACAATCTCCTAGAGCATTGAGGGATTTTGGACATCCGAGGCTTTTGAGCTTGAGAGTGGAAGTCTTGTAACTTTGAGTTCTCTCCACACTTGATTCGCATGATTAAGCAAGAACCTTATGAGGGTATGACTCATGAGTGTCCTCTTGAGCATTTGACTAATTTCTCGGAGCTATGTGCCACGGTGAAGCAAAATAATGTGACTCAAGAGTTTGTGAGGCTCAACCTCTTTCATTTATCTCTTGTGGGCAAGGCTAATAAATGGTTGCAATCTATTATGGAATATTCTCTGATTACTTGGGCACAAGTGACCGCGTCTTTTGTGGAAGAATTCTATTCTCAAGAGAAGACCTCTAAACCTATAGGAGGAAAATAGCTAACTTCATTCAAGAGGAGGATGAGACAATATGGAGCTTGGGATAGGTTCAAAGACCTGCGAAGATCTTGCCCTCATAATGGTTATAGTCAATGGATGCTTATGCAAATCTTTTATGATGGTCTTCTTCCTATGACGCGTGCAAGCCTTGATTCGGGTGCGGGAGGCCAACTAACAAATTAAAGCATCCGGTTGACAATATTGAGCTTACAATTGAAGATGTAGTAAGACACTACTCTTAGGGGAACTCTGCTAAAAACGCAAACAAGAAGAATGTAAGCAAGGCAAGTATGACCTTGATGCTATTGACCACATTAATGCTTAACTTGACAGCCTTGCAAGGAAGCTGGAAAAGGTAAGCTTGGCATCTCCTAGCCAAGGCATTTCTCAAACCTTTTCTTGTGAAATTTGTGGTGGATCGGACCATGCTAGCTCTTATTGTGGTGGGTATATGAACCATGTAGCATGGGTGAACTCTAGTGGTGAGGGAAATCCCAACTTCAATAATCAAGGAAGATGAAACAACAATGCAAGCGAAGGATGGAAGAACCCTCAACCATCTCAACCTTACCAAGCCTTAAATAGACCACTCGGCTTCCATATCCCATAACAAGGATTCACACAACCACCCCCTAGAGGTCCCTTTGAACTAAACTAACCCAAACATCTACCCTAGAATCGACTTGACAACTCTTCCTAGCCCAACTAACAAAGACCAATGCCGATAGATAAACACCTCCCTCCAACAATTTTATGCTCACAACAATTCAAGATGATTGAAAGTTTGAAACACTACTTGCTCAAGTGGCTCAATAAGTCCCCAAACTCCTCTACCTAACTTCCTAGCTAACCAATCATTCGAGAACAAGCTAAAGCCATCACTTTGAGATCTGGGGTTCACTATGAGGGTCCTAATATGCCCGAACTTGATGATACTAGTCCTTCCAAGGAGAGTGAGAATGTTCATAATGGAATGGGTAAAGAAGTTGAAGAAGTCATTGTGGAAGACACTCAAGAGGATAGGACTCCAATAATGGTTGAGCCCCAAAAATCAAGTAAATGGTCTCCTCCAATGAAGAACTAAACCCCTCCGGTTCCATATCTTCAAAGGTTAGCAAAGAATAAATTCAATGACAAATTTGTCAAGTTTCTTGAGGTAATGAAGAGTTTACAAGTTCATATTTCGTTTCTCCAAGTTATGGCTCAAATGCCCACCTATATGCCAAGTTTCTAAAGGAACTTCTCTCCAACAAGTCCAAACTTGAAGAAAGTTCCACCATTGCTCTCACTGCTGAAGTTAGTTCGGTCCTCTAAAACAAGCCCCCCAAAAAGCTTGTAGACCCGGGGTCTTTCTCCATACCCTTGAGAATCGGAGATTTTGAACCAAAGAGTGCCATGGCGGACCTAAGGGCTAGTGTTAGCCTAATGCCACTCTCTATTGCAAGGAAGCTTAACTTTGAGCTTAAACCCACTAGAAGGGTGATCCAATTGGCGGATCACTGGGTTAAGGTGCCCATTGGAGAATTGGATGATGCTCCGTTGCAAGTGGGGAGAGTCTTCATTCCTTGTGACTTAGTTGTAATGGAGATGGAAGAAGACTTTCAAGTACCTCTTATCTTGGGAAGACCCTTTTCTGAAAACAGTTAGTGGATATGAAGAAAGATGTCAAGACCTTAAGAGTGGGAAATGAGAAAATGGATTTTGCCTTCAACAAGAGCATGAAGCCCTGTTATGGAAGAAGTGCATAGGATCAATACCCTTGATTAAGAAGTTATAAGCCTAAGGGCCTTGGTTGAAGCAATGGATCCTCTTGAAGATGTGCTCCTAATGGAAGAACAAGAAAAGGAGGGTGAAGCTTGGAACCTCAAGCAAGCCATGCACAAAGCACCCATCTACCAACCTACTCATGCAAAGTTTGAGATTTTGGAAGGTTTTTTGGGAAAAGATGAGAGGACTACTCCTCCACCCACATGTGAGTTAAAACCCCTTCCCCTTTCTTTGAAATATGCTTTTCTTGGAGAAAATGACATTTACCCTGTGATTGTCAATTCTATACTCAATGGTCTTTCTCTTGATAAACTTCTTTATGTACTAAAACAACATCGAAGGGCCATTGGATTTACAATCGATGATCTCAAGGGCTTGAGTCTCGTCCTCTATTGATCCCCAAAGAAGGCTAAATCCTAATATGAAAGAGGTAGTAAAAAATGGAAGTTTTAAAACGCCTTGAGACGGGGATAATCTACCCTATCTCGGATAGTAGGTGGGTTAGTCCCGTCCAAGTTGTTCCAAAAAAATGAGGAATGACCGTCATTGAAAATGAAAAAGGTGAACTCATCTCCACAAGATCAGTCACCGCGGTGGCGAATGTGTATTGATTATCGTAAGTTAAACAAGGCCACCCGGAAAGACCATTTCCCCCTCCCTTTTATTGACCAAATGCTTGAAATATTGGCGGATCATACCCATTTTTTCTTTTTGGATGGTTATTAGGGGTTCTTTCAAACTCCTATTCACCCTGATTACCAAGAGAAGACAACATTCACATGTTCGTTTGGCACCTTCGCTTATCGAAGGATGTCATTTGGATTGTGCAATGGCCCCTCCACCTTCCAAAGGTGTATGACTGCCATTTTTTCGTGTATGCTTGAATCAACCATAGAAGTCTTCATGGATTATTTCTCCGTGGTAGGTTCCTCATTTGACATTTGTCTCTCCAACCTCCAAAAAGTTTTAGAGAGATGTCAAAAAGATGAAACTTGTTCTTAATTGGGAAAAATGTCATTTTATGGTTGCAGATGCATAGTCCTTGGTCATAAGATCTCTCAAAGAGGAATTGAGGTTCATAGGTCCAAGATTGAGGTTATTGAGAAATTGTCTCCCCCAACTTTGGTGAAGGGATTAAGATCTTTTCTTGGACATGACATGGGGATTTTATCACCGCTTTATCAAAGATTTCTCAAAAATCTCAAAGTCCCTATCCAATATGCTTCCAAAAGACATTGAATTTAATTTCAGTTTTTTCACCATATACCACTAGTGGAAAAAAACCCTATATGCCACAACACAACCACTGCGGTCCTTAAGAGAACCGAATCGGTAAATCCTTGAAATTTTAGGTGGGAAACCTGGGAACACAACCGCTACGGTCTTTAAGAGAACCGGATCGGTTAATAGAACATCGCTCCGGCTTTCTGTTAACCGCTCCGGTTCTCTTAACCGCAGCGGTTAATCACTAGTAGAAAAAAGATTGCCTCACTCCTCTCCTCACTTGGGCCGTATAATTTTGTTTGGGCCAGTTCATTTTCTCTCCCTATCCCCTCCTGATATCCTCACTTCTCTTCAAACCCTAACCATCCCCTACCTCTCTCTTCCCTCCTGATCTCCTCAAACCAACCACAATCACAATCGTTCTCTCTCTTCTTCTCTCCATCTTCACCGAAGATTATTCCCACCCCTCTCTCTTTTCGCTATTGCGAAGACCAAACGCCACCATCAACAAAGACCGACAACTCAGCTGGTGTGGCTTTCGTCGCGTTCATCAGCGAAGACCAACAACTCTCTCCCTCGCTCGATTCTCGATGAATTGCCATCAACAATTAAGTTTTCCTTTATCAGCTAATATAGCTGGTTAGGGTTTTAAAAATAAATGGGTCTCTTCATGCGTAGGAACCCCACCTCTTCCAGGTTTTGTACCCGCTAAATTTGCTCTTTTTACTACATTTTTTTTTGTAGATTTTAGATTTTAACGGAATTTGCGAATAGAATAATGTTGTGATACTAATATTGTTACGTACCAAGATCTGAATTTTTAGACCCATATAACTGCTGGAACGAATGATTGTTGAGAAATTTCTTGTCAATTTACCCAATTTATGTGTTAAATTGTTGAAATTTGATGAAAATGGTGGGTGTTATGCAACGATTCAACTCAATTAGTAAATGCTTATACTCATCTCTTTTTTTTAATGTGAATTATGGCTTCAATTATGATTATTTTTCTTTGATGTTCTAGTAAAGTTTTGTTTTTGTTGGTTTTCTTTAGTCTGATTATGGTTTGTTAAAATGGGTTGGATTTGTTTTTTTAAGGGTGGCTAAAAATCATGCTTGTTTTGCTTTGTTGGTGTTCTGTGTTGCTTTTTTTGTTTGATTAGCATACAGTTGAAGTGCAGTACTTGTATTTCGCGATTTTCATATTGTATGTGGACGTTATTTCAGGATTTTAGTTGATGTAATGACGGTGATTGAGAGGGTTAGTGATACGTTTGTATTATGGTAAGTGTGCTGGAATTATAATTGAATTTTTATCTGATTATTGATATTTTGGTCACCTTTCTGCTTTTTAGGCTTCCCATGTACAGTGAGGCTAAATTGGCTTTCATAATATACTTGTGGTACCTTAGGACAAAGGTATAATTTTGTTTATGTATTTTCATTTGTTTGATTTTGTTAATGGCTGGTTTTTTGTTCTTATGCAACTGATTTTTTTGTTTCAGGGAAAGACATATGTGTATGATTCCTTTTTCAAACCATATAAAGCACGTGACAGAGATTTATCGCAATTTGGTGGAGTTAAGAGTTAGAGCTAGGGATATGGGTTTCATGTACTGCTAGAAGGCTGGTTAGACAAGAGTCTTTGAGATTTTGCAGTATGTTGTTGCACAGTCAACCCTAAGGCCTCGTTCTGCTGCTACCGAGGTACACAATTTTTGAAAATTAGCCTTGTTTTGAGTGCTATGAATTCATTTTGGCTTGATGTCCTTGGTGTGTGTTTGGGTTACTAGGAGTTAAGATTTGCTAGATGAATAGGTAAATATTGTGTTGAACGTTCAGGGATGCCACTAGCTACTTATGCAGTATCTTGTGATTGGTCATCTCACCATCATATGATTTCTACCAGCCCTATCTGAATGATGAGTGTCGATCAAATTGGTACTGCTATCAATTGATCATCAAACTACTCAATATGGAGTCTTATGGACTCTTGACAGCACTCGAATATCATGATCTAGGGTGATTAGATGTCTGTTCTATTGAACTCTCACTGTGGTTAATGATATAAGGATTTCTCAGTCGTAAGGTGACATAAAAGTGAATTTTTTTTTACTGCACAATATTGCTGATGGTATATGAAATGGGCAATTTTCTGGTTATGTGACGACATTTGTAATGGGCAATGCTTTGGTCTCGATATCAAGAAGTTGTTAGTCTCGTTTGTGATGATTTTTAATATGTAGGGCATATATGGAGATATTTGTTTATGTGCACTTTTAACTAACAATATCTGTTTAATTTTATTGCTGAGTTGAAGAAAAAGCACATCTTATAGTGTAATTCTTATCAGCCATCTGATGCTGGCTCTTCTAATTGTTTACTTACTTTATTTTTATACTGCTCAATCACATAAAATAGGACCTCTTTCGGAATATTCATTCTACTTAAATTGCAGCCACAGCTTCCAGCTCCAAGAACTCGCCAACCTTATGTAGCTGCTGCTGCAGCCGCCGCTGCTGCTACTGTTGCTGCTGCTGCAACTACCCCTGGTGCTGCTCGCCAATCGTTTGCAAGATTGCAAACTACTACACAACTGCAGGATGAAGAGCCACTCTCTCCTACTTCAAGTACATCTTCAAGTCAAGATTATGACATGGTAGAGGAGCTCACCTCTGCCAAAGAACCATCTACCTCTGCTCCTGCGCCTCCTTCACCATCCCCTAGCCCTCTAAAGAAGGCGGTATCAAGGCCTCAAGCACCAGAGAGCTCGAGCCAATCAGCAGCTACCAATGCGAATGCCAAGCAAATCGAAGTAGTTCCGACCAAGGCTGAAAAGTCACTAGCTAAGTCTTCGGGGGCAATGGCTCCACCCTCGCCCGAAGAGACAATAGTGGAAGAAGCAATTCAGGTTACCTGGGGCAGATTGAGGAAGACTAGGTCAACTATTGTAACCAAATAAATTCATTTGCCACACTTTATCTCCTGTTTTTTAAATGTGAGTAATCTAGCTGTAGGTTGGATGTGCACTGTGAAATGATAAATGAGGACATTATAAATATGGAAAAAAACTAGGTATTTTATCAATGAGTATTAGTACTTTTTATCATATCCAATTGTTTTTGTATCAATTAAGGATGAAAACATGCAAAAAAAAAAATTTTGGTTTTTGGGGTGGTCAACTGCTCCGGCTTTGGGTCAAAATCGGAGCAGTTAACTTGCTTAACTTCTCCGGTTTTCACCCAAAACTGGATCGGTAAATGATTAACTGATCGGGTTTAGGACCGGATCAGTTAATCATTGTTAACCGCTGCTAGCCAATCCGATCTGGACAAAAATCGGAACGGTAAGCCCGGTTTTGACCTGATCGAATGGGCTTTTTTCCACTAGTCTACCCCTGACAAATTAAAATATTCACCATAGACTCCCAATGTTTCAGATATTTACCATATACCCCCCCCCCCGACTTTAAAAAAATGTACATGATACCCTTAATGACTAACGGAAGTTACTCCGTAAGTCATTAAGGGTAATTCTATTCATTAACCCTTTAACCACATAATTAACCCTAACTAATTAACCTTAATTAATCCTAATTATTTAATTTCTTTTTCTCCCTTCACCCAAACCACCACCATCACCCAACCACATTCTCCTACACCCACTGGAATACATCCCCTCCCCCCCCACCCCTACCCCCACCCACACCCACCCCACCGAAAACCCTTCCACACTCCCTGCGACAACCACCAGCCTCACAACCCTCCTCGCCCACCCACACCACCTACCTCCCCCACCTCCCGCGAGTAGCAGCAACAAAAAAACTAAAATCAAAACTTCTTGTAAAAGCAGTAGCAGCAACAAAAAACTCTTAGAAGAAAACGAATGGAGCTAGAGGAGTGGGATTTGAGTGTAGAAGATACAACAAATTTATGATGACAGAAGGGAAGGAAGAACAAAGACACCCGCATTTCTTGTTTCCCCTCTTCACCCACAAAAATAAAATAAAAAACTGAAGGGAAATTCTCAATGGTAACCCTGAACTATGGCTTTTTCTTTTTGGTAACAAAACTTAATTTAATTCTTAATGGTAACCACGTGTTTATGGCTATACATGAGAAAGTGGTATTAATAATCATTTGTTGTTTTAAAGAGTTGGTGAAAGGGTTGTTTATAAACTAATTAAGGTTCTTTAGACTAGAATGACATAAGTACCCTTAGAAAAAACTGATTTTTCTTTTTCTCGCATTGAAAACCTATTTACATAGTTCCCGTATTTAGAAAGAGATGAATGAGAATGTGTTTTTAAAGGAACTTTATGTCTATCTACATTCTAAAATACTTACTTAGTTTGAAAACAATCCTTGTAGCAATTGTATATAACGAAAGATTGTTAATAATACCATTTTTTCAAGTATAACCATAAATACGGGGTTACAATTGACAATTGAAATTACGTTTGGCTACCAAAGAGAAAAAATCAGAACTCAGGGTTACCATAGAGAATTTCCCAAAACTAAACTAAAATAGAAATTGAAATGAAATGGCTAGAAACTGAGAGAAGAACATTTCTTCCACTTTGCTCTCTCTCCGATAATAAATTGTCATGAAAATTGGTTTGTTTCCCAGATTTCACAAAATAATTTTGCAGACCCCTCCACCACTGTTTCTACCACAGAAGGATCTTTGACAGAATAATATGGAGAATAAACATGAGAAGAAGATATCACCCAGAGAGATGAGGAGAAAGAAAAAAACTCAAACACCCACAAAAGAAACCCACAAAATTCGACATCGACAAATAAACTTGTAAATCAAAAGAAAAAAAACGAAACGAATACATCTAAACAAATTCGACAACAATAGGAGAAATTTGCAGGCGTCACCAGTACGAAAATCTCGTCTTCAGACTCTGGTGGTTAGGGGTAAATTAGGGGAGGGGGGTGGGGTGAGGTAGGGTGGGGGGGGGCTGCTCGTCGGGGTGGGGTGGGGGTTGCAGGGGTGGATCGGAGGTGGTGGTGGTGGTTAGGGTTCAGATGGTGGTGGTTAGGTTTAGGGGGTTAGGTTAATTAGGGCATTAGGGTTAGGCGGTTAGGGTGGAGGGAGGGGTTAATTAGGTTAATAGTGGCAAAGTGGTAAATAATGGCAAACAGCGAGTTAACGTCCGTTAGAAAAAAGGTAAATGGTGAACGTTTTCAGAAACTAAGGGGTATATGTTGAATATTTGAAATATATGGTGAAAAAATCGATTTAATTTTGACAAAGATTGCATATTTTGAGACTTTAAAGAATACCCTAATTTCCGCCCCCATAATGTGTGATGCTAGTAATAGCGCAGTGGGAGCCGTTTTAGGGCAAAGAAAAGAAGGCAAGCTACATGTAATCTACTATGCAAGCAAGACACTTGATTCGGCTCAAATGAACTATGCCACAACAAAACATGAGTCGCTTGCCATTCTCTTTGCTTTAGAGAAGTTTCGGTCATATCATGTGTGCTCCAAGGTGGTTGTCTAAATACAGGTCATGCGACTATCAAGTATCTTATGACGAAGAAGGTTGCCAAGCCTAGGTTGATTAGGCGGATCCTTCTCCTTCAAGAGTTTGATATAGAGATTAAGGACAAAAAGGGAACTTAAAAATCAGTTGCCGACCACCTTTCTTCCCTTCCCATGGATGAATCACAAAGCTTGAATCCTCCTATCTATGAGTCTTTCCAAGATGACTTTTTATGTGCAGTGAAGGCCATGGTTTGCAGACTTTAATTTGCCAATTTTCATGCTAGTGGAGTCATACTGGATGATCTTAGCTACCAACAAAGAGAAGATTTTTGCATTAGACAAAAGCATTATGTATGGGAGAACCAATACTTGTTCAAGAGGGGGGTGGATGGAATTTATCGGAGACGTATCCCGGATGATGAGATTAAAAATGTCATAGCGATGTGTCATTCATCTCCATGTGGTGGACACATGGAAGCCGACAATACCGTGACAAAGATCTTGCAAATTGGGTTATTTTGGCCAAGCATGTTCAAGGATGTTTGGGGATTTGTCAAGACTTGTGACCGATGCCAAAAAGTTGGCAATATCTCAAATAGGCATGAATTGCCCCTCACAAGCATATTAGAGTTGGAGATCTTTGATGTGTGGGGGATTGATTTCATGGGTCCTTTTCCCTCCTTCCCTTAGTAACTTGCTACATTTTGGAAGCAGTTGATTATGTTTTCAAGTGGTTAAAGCAATTGCTTCACCTACAAATGATGCTAAGGTGTAGTTGTGAAACTTTTCAAGAAGGTGACCTTCCGTCAGTTTGGAGTTCCAAGAGCTATTATTAGTGATAGGGAATCACACTTTGCCAAAAATCATTTCAAGTCCTTCTTGCCAAGTATGGGGTGCATCACTAAATGGGTCTCTCTTACCACCCCCAATCTAGTGGCCAAGCGGAGATATCTAATAGAGAGGTCAAGCTTATTTTGGAGAAGGCGGTGAACAAATCTCGCAAGGATTGGTCATCTAAGTTGGATGCTGCATTGTGGGCCTACCATGCACGGCTTACAAGACCTCTGGCATGACACCATACAAGCTTGTATATGGAAAATCGTGTCATTTACCCGTTGAATTGGGGCACAAAGCTTATTGTGCTATCAAGGCCTTAAATTTTGATCTTTAAGCTTCGGGTGAAAGAAGGATGCTTGATATTCATGAGCTTGAAGAGCTTAGGAGGGATGCATGTAAGAGTGCCCGAGCGTATAAAGAGAGAACAAAGGCTTGGCATGACCAACGAATCATGAAGTGGGAGTTCAAAGTTGGTGACAAGGTCCTTTTGTTCAACTCAAGATTGAGGTTATTGCCAGAAAAGATTAAATTAAGGTGGAGTAGTCCATTTAACATGCAATAAGTATTCACGCATGGTGCGGTTGAAATGTGCAATGATGCAAAAGGGTGTTTTAAGGTGAACGGTCAATGACTCGAGATCTATTATGATGATGCACCTATTTAAGAAGCATGCTCTATTGTTCTCGAGGACTACTTTCCTCTCAATTGATGAAGATTTATGGTAGTCGAGCTAATGACTTAAAACAAGCGCTTTGCGGGAGGCAACCTGTTTTTCTTATTTAGCTTAATCTTTTTCTTTTCATTTTCTTTTGTCACTTTTGGAATGATGGCTTTTCACATATAAATGTAACTTGTGGATCACTTGTTGTGGTGATTTTGTGATTTGTGTGTGCATAGGAAGTGGTTTGGATGAGCCATGGGCCAATAAGAGGTGAAGAAGGAAGAAAAGAGGCCAAAAGGGAGCTGACACGAGTGCCCGGATCCTCTGACCAGGCCAGCTTACTCCAAGAGCCAAGAAAAATCATTCTTGATCATTTGACCCGCTCGGGTCGCGTTTAACTCGCCTGGGTTGGCTTGACTCGAGGGCTCGGGTTAAGGGACCAGCCCATGTCCATTTCGTGGAAGGAAAAATATCAGCACAGCATGACCCCCCGGGTTGGCGTGATCCGAGCGCTCGGGTCAATCGACCACCCGGGTCATTGCATCATTCTTGAAAATTAAAATCGGGTATCTCTTCCCTTCATTTCTCATTTTTTACTTTCTCATCTTCTTCATCCTCTCAACTCTCTGAATCCCCCTTTCTACTACAAACCCTAACCTACTAAATCTCACTCAAATCACTCTTCTCACTACCCAAAAACTTCAAATCTTACATAAATCTCATCCCCATCTACTTTCCTACACAAATTTCTACTTTTTCTTCCCCAAAACCCCATTTTCACTCACATCTCACCATTTTCTCTCTCCTCAAAATTTTACCCATAACTTCAAAAATCATCCATTTCCACTGATCTCCCTTCACAACTTCTTCCCAAAACCTTATTCCCCTCCATTTCCTTCACTAAAAACCCCAAATCAAATAAAAAAAAATTCACTTTTTCCCACCCCCTCCTTCAGCTACAGAATTTGAATCTTTTGGGCAACAAGTGTTCTATCAAGCTCAAATGAGATCAACTTAGGAGCATTTATTCGTTAAATGCTGTTATAGTTTGGTTGTGTGGGAGAGGATTAAGTGTTGGCTGGGTATGAGTGTACACTGGAATACTATCCTTGAGCTGCTACACTGGCTGCCAAGGAGTAGATTTTCTAAGGTGCATAATCAGATTATTGCCACTGCTGTGAGTTTTGCTGTCTATGTAATTTGGTGGGTGAGAAATGATTCTCTTTGGAATTCAAAGGTTGATATGCCAAGTTATATAGAATTAAGTATAGTGTTATATACAGATGTTATAGTGTTTTACCCAAAAAGGCATCTAGGAAGGATAGAGACTGGTTGAGAAATATTGCTTTTGATATGTAAGTTGTTGTAGGCTCTTAGTGAGCAGTTTTGGTTGTATATTTGGTGGTGTTTTTCGCCTGTGAGTATACTATAATTCTTATTGAGCAAAAAGAAAACTCAAATGAGGTCATGAAAGAGGAATAGGCAATCGGGAAGAGCAAGCTCGAGCAAGCAAACACAAAGAACTTCGGAGGAAAACTTCACGGGTTTAATTTAATGCCCCCGGTGAGTTTCATGACCCCGAACTCCCCTTCCTTGAGTTTGGTAGTAAACAACATTTTGATTTCAAGCACTTAAATTTAAAGAATTTGCCCTTACCCGTTTTGTTGATGATGCAATACTTACATTGTGGGGAGTAAAAGGGGATGTTTATAATATGGCTAATGTATTAAAATTAAGAAAAGTGTTAACCATGAGAAAGAAAATATATAGATACTTCACACTAGAATTCCTTAGCTCTTTGGAGATAGCTGGAGAAGAACGACTAAATTGCTCAACTGGAGTTGAAGTCATTTAGGCTTGGGATTGTCGGTTGCTCTTTATTTTTGGAGAAAGCTTGATTTTGCAGATATTTTGAGTTTAAAAATTAAGCAGAGCACCACTCCTGGGCCTTCCTTTAATCTTGCTCATTGTTGGGCCAGGATAAGTGGGGTCAAGCACTTACAATGCCACAAATGGTAATGACTCACTTATCCACCAACTGGTTATTCGGTATTTCTATAAGTTCTTGGCGAATACCATTTTTGGGAGTAAGAAGACTAAGAACAACTCAAAAGTAAGTAAGTCCGAGCTAAGTATCATAGGTTCATACCTATGGGACGTTAAAAAACTGAACATATCTTTGATGTTTGCCCAACATCTCAAAAGGGTAGGCACCCCAAGGACTCACGGGCATAGGTCAATTGTTGTAGGCGGTTTAATTACGCCACCGCTGAGCATTTTGAGGTCATTTTGAGGTCCGTCCTTGGAGGCCGAACCTCATTAACCAACAACACCTGTAGGACACTCAATGGTTTACTGTGGATGGAATTCTTTTTACTTGGAAGATTGGTAAATCGACCTTCATCCAACTTTCAAACCTCGGGCTTACCGAGATAAAGGATAGGCAAGATAACTATCTCCTCTTTGAAGTCCGGAGGAAGGCTCGGAGATCCGTACCTACCAAAGTCAGGATCCCCGGGAGCATTCCTCCTCCACTTCCGCCCCTCCCCCTCCTCCTCTCCAACCCCATCCCACCTATGTTCCCTACTATGCCCCTATCTATGCCCATATCTATAAGAGGTTTGATAGTATTTCCCTCATTTTACAATTCTTTCATGATAACAATATGTCAATATGGTTCCCCCCGGCACCCCCTACCCCTTTTATATGCAACCCCGCCTCAACCCCGGGGAACGAAGACCTAGACCCTTGAGTTGGTCCTTCTCCTATCCCCCCCCCTCCCTTATTGTTTCTTATTTTCACATCGAGGTCGATGTTTGGTTTGGCTTGGGGGGTATTTTCAATATTTGGGTGGTTTTACTCTTGTGGGTAGGTGTTAGGAGGCCCTTGTTGTTATTTTTGATTGATTATTGTTGCTTGTGATTGTGGTTATACTTGGTGAATGGGCAATGCTTGTTAATATGTTAGTAAGCCATGATTTCATTCTTTTATTTCTTATTTGTTTGCTTCTTTAGTTTTTAAGAAAAAGAAAACAAATTCATATATTTCAAAAATTCAAAAACAAAAAAAATTAAACAGATATTGTTTTCTTTTCTTTCTTTTTCTTTTCTTTCTTTTTCAAGTTTTGTTTTCTTTTTTCTTTAGTTTAAACAAAAACAAAAACGAAAAAAATTTGAAAAATCAAAAATAAAAAAAATTAAAAAACAAAGAAAAAAGCAAAAAGAAGTGTTAGCTTTGAATAAAAATTTGGTTTCCTTTCCCAAGTAGTTGATGATATAATGTGGATTATTTGCTTTGACTTTGAGTATATTTATAGAGGCTCCTTTTGGAAAAGTGTGAGCATGAATTAAGGTGTTTTAGGAGGTGATTAATCTTGATTGCATTAGAGTCTACCTAAGTGGAACTAATGAATGCTAAATTGGATGTCTAGTCTTGAATCTTGACTAAGTTGCTCATGCTTGAATAATTTTGGCTTCAAATTCGCAGTCCCTTGTGTCCCTAGATATGCTCATCATGTCCCCCAACAAAGCTCTACAAGAAACTTAGTTTTTCTTCTCTTTGTATGTAATAAGTGGTACAAAAGCCACAAGTTCTTATTTCTCTTCTTAGTGAATGATTACTTCTCCTTTGTATAACAAAAATCTCATAGTAAGGGAAAAAGAAAAAGCCAAAAATAATAAAAAAGGGGTGAATAATGAAAAAAAAGTGAAGAAAAAGGAAAAGTACAAAAAGAATAGAAGAAATTCAATTAAAGAGGTCAATTTGTGGATGCCTCCCACACTTAGTCTTACTTTTCTTAAGTTTCAAGTAGAGTGGAGTTTAAGGCCTAATTGTGTGTCTAGGGAAGGTGGACTGGCTATTTAAACTTCTATAACACTTGAAGAGTCCTAAGTCTTTTGGATAGCTAGGTTTTCCTTTAATGAGCGAGTAAAAAGTTAGGTGTCCTATGGCAATCTTGATTAGCCTCTTCCTCTACCCATAACCCATGAGTACACTTAGAAGATAGTTGTCTTGAAAGTTGCTCGTTGTCTTTGCTTGTAAGCATTTCATTACTAGTTGACTTGGGCATAAATATTGAAAGTGTTGAATTAATGGTTGATGAAAAGTTACAGTTGCGGGTTTAAAACTCTTTGGAAACTCTCGCGAGATCCCACTCACCCTCTAGAGCGATCTAGGGTTTTAAAGAGAATGCTGCATATGCTAAATGCAATCATGATTCCTACGAAAATGGGTTAGTGTAAATACTTTCTCTTTCCTTCTTCTTCCTTTCTTCTTTCTTCTTGATTTTGTTTTCAAGTAAATTCCATTCCCTTACATTGTGTTTTGTTCTATTTTGCTTAATGACAAGCAAAGATCTAGTTTGGGGAAGTTTGATGTTTGGTTTATTTACTTGGCTTTCGATTAGCTTTTAGTTGGTTTTATAGTAGCTTTTGAGTTAGTTTAGGCTAATTTGCTATCCATTTCCTTTAAGTTGTGCAATATTCTTCCCTTGTATGTTTTCTTTGGGTGTTTGGTTTGATTTCAAGAATTAGGAGCATGCTTGTAGGACATTCGCACAAACCCGGGGTAAGGAATTGAATAAATGGGGCATCAAGGAGCTCAAAAAAGGAAAAGAAGAAGAGCAAAGACTGACTGAGGGTCCGAGTCAATTAACCCGCCCAAGTTAGCCCTGACCTGAGGGATCGGGTGGATTATATTGACCCGCCCGGGTCAACTTTGGGAGCAAGATCTAAATATTCTTGATGAAACGACCCGTTCGGGTCGGGGCCAACCTGAGCGCTCGGGTAGGGAAACTTGGAGTACCGGTGACAAGGTGACGGAAAACTTTGAGCTCGCCGAAAGATGTGAGATCGCTGAGAAATGTGAGTTTACCAAAAAACTTTGCGAGAAGGAGAAATGGAAGGGGATGGAGGGGGGATGAGGGATGGAATGGGGGAATGAAGGAGGGAATGAGAGGAATGGAGGTAAATACATAGAGGTGGGACCTCTATGTATATAGGGCATTACTAAGAAATTTTAGGGTGGCGTTTAGCAACTCAGTAAAGGTTTGAAGACTTTGTGAGCACTTAGTAGTAGTTCGGGTTCTGCTACAGCCTAAATCATCATTAATTGAGGTTTAATTAAAGAAGAAGCTATAAATTGTGCTATATATGCATCATTGCCGTGTAATTGTGTAAGTATTAGTGAAGAAGACGAAAACAAAACTTGTCTAAACATCCTTTTTGGAAGACATAATGGGTCGGCATCATCTAATCTAATACCATGATAAATTTTACTGGGCCTAATATAAATCCACTTTGTATGAGAGTTTGATCACATACAAGTTTTGTAAGGTTATATCCTAAAACCAATTGGTAATAGATGAAGTAGCCCACTATTCTTATATATTTAGTCATGCTCTCCTTATTTCTTCAATGTGGGATAGCTAGTCCCAACTCACATATGGGTTATGCTTTTAACAGAGTAAGAGATGAAAGTAAAAACACGATATTAGTGATGGGGTTGCATAAGGACTAATGTCAAGTACTATTATCGAGGGTATTAAGTGTGATTGTTATTCTTAAGATATATTACAGCTAAGATTGTAGTTGTAATAGTCATCATTGTAACCAAGTATTAATATTGAATTTTCATTCATGGATATATTGGGACCTTGATTTTTCCCTATTTTTAAAGAGTATTTTTCGTATAATTATATTGTGTGTCTTTTTGTCATTTTATATAATAATTTTCTTCCCGTTATTTTACCTATTGGTTATTGAAAATTTCTATACAACGGATGTATTTATTATACATAATATTTCAAAGTAAGTATGATGGGGGTAAACTGGGACAATAAATAAATTCACTTGGTTTCAGACTTGGTACAATCCAAAGTCATTATTCTCGATGCAATCAATTACCTATTAACCATACTTATTGCACTAATTTATTTCTTCTAATAAATTAAGACACTTTTCGAATTTTCTGTATTAAAAAGTCAACTGTACATTATTATGGTAATTTTTTTTGATAACTTTTGTTGTTTTCATTAATGGAAAAATTAATAGGAACAGTCCCAACTATGGGCGTTCCGCCATATTCGGTCCTAACTAAAGATTATTTTTGAGCGGTCCCAACTATGCATCATTTTTGCCAAAATTGGTCCCAGCAGGTCAATGACCTGCTACAACAGGTAAAATTCTTTTTTTCTTTTTTTTTTTTTTTTTTTTTTCACCACCACCTATTCAACATCACCCCACCACCCAACATTACCCGGCCACCACTCAACACACACCCCACCACCCAACACCACCAACAGTTTCTCTCTCCACTGCAGAATCCACCACCCCTCCCCTCCCCTCCACTCTACCATCGCAGCCCCGACCCCTCCCCCGGCCCAGCCCATCCCCACTCCGTCCCCGTCGATTTCCCAACCCCCACCCCCTCCCTCGTCGATTTCCCCCCCCCACCCCTCCTTCGAGTCGCTTACCCCCCCCTCTCTCCCCCCCCCCGCAGCCCCCGTCTCCCCCAACCCCGCAGCTCGACATCCTGCGGCCCCCTTCCACGAATTTCCGCAGCCCCCCTTCCCCTCCTCGAATTTTCGCAGCTCAGCGAGAGATCTAAAACCATGGTTTTCGAAATTCTGCAGGTGTAGAGAAGAAGACAGAGAGGCGCAAGGATGAGAAATAGAGACCGGAGCATGGGAGGGGGTAATTCGAAAGGGGATGGGTGAGGGTTACTCCGGCTTGTCGGAGCTCCTCTTTTTCGTTCATGATACCGGTAAGGGGGAGGGGGATGCGGCAGATGGGAGGGGGAGGGGATGGGCCGGGGGGGAGGGCGTTGGGAGCTGCAGCGGTGGAGGGGAGAGGGAAGGGGTTGGGGTGGAGGGATAGGGAGGGGTGGGGGTTGGGGTGGAGGGGATGGGGAGGGTGGGGGGGCTAGGGTGGGGTGGGGTGGAAGCACATAGGAGAGAGAAAAAGAAGAAGGAATTCGAGTTTTTTAACCCTGTTTAACAGTAATCAGTCACCGGGACCAATTTCGGCAAAAATGATGCATAGTTGGGACCGCTCAAAAATAATCTTTAGTTGGGACCGAAAATGGCGGAACGCCCATAGTTTGGACTGTTCCTATCAATTTTTCCTTCATTAATTGAAAGATGAAGCACCATACATACGAGCTCTAGTACAGTGAAAACAAGATGAATGAAAATAAAGAGACGCCACAGCAGCGCTCACAACCAAGCAAGAAATTCATCCCTTCTAGTGAGCCCTTGTTTGGCCATTGCATCAGCAACCATGTTTGAATCACGACCCTTGTGAACGATTTCAATCCCACCTCCTCTAAGCTTCGCATCTTTGATGAAGTTGATAGCAAAATTCAGGTTCCATGGCCCCTCACTAATTCCATTGCACCAATTCACGGCATTTAGAGAATCAGATTCAATGATGATTTTACTCCGATTGAAGCATTCATACGCAGTTGAGATTTTAATGGCTCTTTGGATTGCAAGAATTTCGGCATGATTTATTTCCATAAATGGAATGGGACTAGAAAATAGGCAGATGAAACTACCCCTGTGATCTCTGAGGACACCCCCCAATTGCAGATTTCAACTCGCTATTTTTCAATGAAGCATCAACATTCCATTTGATGGAAGGGGAGGGTGGAGGGATCCAATGTGCTTCAGCCCCAGGGCTTTCCGATTCTTCGGTAGAGATTCACCCCATTTAAGGCATAGTGGGTGGTTGAGGACTTCATTAGGCCCATAGGGGAATGGAATACCCCAGCCTTGGATCCACCAACACAAACGGATCAAGATCGGGTCCTGTAATTGGGCCCGGCTACAGGACGCGTTGTTGAAGCTTCGAGCATTTCGCTCCTTCCACAAGGTCCAAAGGATAATGTGAAAACTTGTAGTCCAGACTTTTTTGAAAAAGTCCCACATTTTGGGAAGGCCCACTGCTCATGCGCCTCATTGACTGAGGAAGGGATACACCAGTGAGCATCCCATAAGTTCAGCCACCAGCCCCATAATTCCCATGAAAAAGGGCAATGCAAGAAGAGATGAGCATAAGATTCCACGCACCCATTACAGAATACACATAGTGCACATGATGAATCAATGATGCCAAGCCTTGCAAGTTTATCCTTGGTGTTCAGTTTACCAAGAATTGCCATCCATGAGAAAATTTCAATACGATATGGTAATTGATAAATGAACTAGTTGATGAAGGGAATATGAACGACCTGTAAATGATATTGAAAAAAGGTGAATATGAACTAAAAAACTGAACTCCAATATTAATAAGAAAATATACAACATAATGATTGTCTAGTATTAATGCATGTCGCTTTTACATCTAAAAAATGGGCATTTATTTTTACAAATTTTCAATATATTCAGATGAATCATATCAAAATAATCCTCACAACTACAACAAATCATCAAACTGTCTCTATGAAATAGTATATATTTCAGCGATATTTTTTTTATGCTAATATTTCAGCGATATGTGCGAGGGGTATCTCTAACTACAAGATCTTATCAACAATTGTAGTTTAGATGAAGGAACCTTATATTTGGTTCAACTTGTTATTTATTTGTTAGATTTAAATTTCTTTTGTAAATGTCATAGGACTCTTTATTAATGAATTGATTTTAGGATTTTTTTGTCCATAACTGCCTTTATTTGGGACTTTTTTGTGAAAAACTGCCTTATAAATTTTTTTTTGCACAAAACTGCCACTAAAGTGACATCCGGTTGTTGACTGCTGCCAAAAAAAAAAATCAGGCGTTGACTTATGATTTCCAGCAACTTAAAATCACGTGCTTGGCACGTGTTTCTTTTTTATGTTTTTTGGAGCCCCAGACTCAAGTTCTTCACTCTCTCTCTCTCTTCTCTCACACTCTCTCTCATCTCTCTCCTCCAATTTTTCGAATTGAAGCCCTAAATCTTCCCCCCAACAACATCGAATTCAATTCTCCTCAGTCATGTCATAAGAGAGGCTCAGTCATGTCTGCTTAGTGTTCATATTTTGTGTTAAGCGCATGAGAACATTCACCAAACTCAACTAGTTTTTTGACATTTGAGTGTTAATTAGCTAAATCTCAATAATGATAGAGATACAAGACTTAGCTTATTTTCGTCTGACAAAGGGAAGAAATCAGGTCTGCTCGATCTCCACAAAATATGCAGACTTGTAGATCCACAAAATATGCAGACTTGCATTTGTTTCATGAGTTGAAGAATTTCCCTAGCTAGGTAATAATTATTTGGATGCCTCACCCTTAGAGTCCAATTGAGGAACAGTCTGACTTTTTTTTGTTGACCTTTATGATTTTTCTTCTATGACTACGAGTAGATGGCAAGTACTAGTTAGACTTTCGTTTCAAATTGGAAATACCCCACCCTCGTTAATGTTGGTTGGTAGTTTTTCCGTTTCGATTTTTGCTCAAGCCCAGTCATGTTCTTGAAATATATTGCAGGAAACCTTTTGCACGAATAGTGGCTCGATTTCCTCCCTCTGGACTTGGATATTTAAATCTGGAAATAACCTCCATGCTTTCGGAAATTCTGGAGCAGTGAGAGAGAGAAGAAAATGGCTTAGGGCTTCAAAAATGTGAAAAATGAGAACACGTGTTGGGCACGTGATTTTAAGTCGCCGGAAATCACAAGTCAACACCTGAAAAAAAAAATTTGGCAGCAGTCAACAACCGGAAGTCACTTTAGTGGCAGTTTTGTGCAAAAAAAAATTCATAAGGTAGCTTTTCACAAAAAAGTCTCAAATAAAGACAGTTATGGACAAAAAATCCTTGATTTTACTATCAAAATGAGTACAAAATCAATAATAGACTTAGTATTTAAAATAGAGTAAGTATATACACTTTCTTCGTTTCCTAGATTGTTTCTAGAAACGACCTCCAACGTGTTCAAAGTTCAAACATGTAAATGGAGATTGCATTCAAACCTCCCCAACTCTGCTTTTAACGAAAATATATTTCTATTAGCTATGTACTTATTGTTGTTGACTTGCATAACAAAACATGGAATTTTGATGCAGTGGAATATTAAAATTGGACCTTAATCTACTACAAGAAATGCAAAAACTAATTTTTCCATCTACAAATGATCAGTTGCAAATTACGGTAAAAAATTCAGATCATCTAACTCAGTAGTTAGACACCAAGATGTCTATGTGGATCGAAATCTTGTTTGAAATTGGACCAAAATTCATTTCTATGTGCTAATAACAATTTTCTGGACTCCTGTGTACTGTAGTCCTGTTTGTGACCCAACACAAGGGCTAGTCTATTTTTCAAGTAGTACATACACAATAATAGTGAACTTTATTGAAATCTAATATCTCCATTTCATAATACGTACACAATTTGCTTTTTTCACGCACTCTAACACTTTTGTTTGGACATTAATATCTTTAAATGTGTAGAAGTAAAAAATTATAAAAAGTTGATATTTGGAATCCTCGCATTGAGACGAATTTAACAAAATCTCACTTAACTATTTTTTTTCTTATATAATGTAATCATGGTGAGAGAAATATTATCCAAGTTGGTTCATAAATAGTGTTCAAATGAAAACTGGTACATATATTGTGAAATGGATGTAGGATTTGAATGGAATGGTACAGAGTGCACGACACTCTCAGTAAGACCTGAAAAAGGACTTTGAAAAGTCTATATTCAGTACTCACTAGTAATTACCGAAAATTCTAAGGTGATCATAGTTAAAATATAATCACTGAAAATGTGGGGCCTCAATGAATATGAGCCACAAATTTCACATGACCCACTTTTATTTTCTTTTTCTCAAAAATATTTCTAATATTTATGAAAATACCTTAAATTAATTTCTGAAAATTCTAAAAACTCCAAAAATAAAATATTCAGTAAATAAAAAAAATTAAAAGTCATTTTATTTTTTTTGAGATTTTCTCTATCTGAAAAAGACGAAAATTCAATAGCAAAAAACATCTAGATTAGACGTTTCAACCATGGCCCAAACGCTTTTAGGGCATGTTTGGGCCATGGACCAAACACCTTCTTCAGACGTTTGTGCCAAGGCACAACCGTCTACTAAAGACGTTTGGACCTAGGTTCAAACGTCTTTAGCAGATGTTTGTACCATGGCCCAAACATCTTTTCTGGATGTTTGGTGTTTTTTTCAATAATCGTCTTTGATTGTATTTCTTGTCCTTTTTTCACGTGATCTTGAATTATTATTTATCACAGATTGTTAGAGATCAACAATATTAAGAATATTAATTGATAATAATGACAATAATATCATTAAATTAATAATACTATTACATGTTTGCTTAACAATTACTTTCTAATTGCAATTACAATAAAAAAATCATTATACAAATATGTCTATCGTGATGCTTTTATATGGAATAAAGCATTAGACCATTATTTTCTACTATAAGATAAGTTACGAGGAATATAATGGTATTAATGTGTTATAAATGATTTATATCGTTATTGGCCAATCTAGAGAATAACTATTAAAATGGATGATCAAATTAACCCCTTTTAGTACGATAAATGATTGACTTTTGTATGGATCAAACCCATAGATCATTATCTTGTATAAGATACGCCGAATGATATAAATGTATATTAGAAATGATTTGTATCGTTATTGGGCAATTTAGAGAATAACTATTAAGACGGATGATCAAAACAACCTCTTTTACTACTTTGATTCACTTTTGTATAAATGAAACCGTAAAACCACTATTTTGTGTAAGATAAGATATGAGAGGAATGGTATTAATGTATTTTAGGAACGATTTATATTGTTATTGGTCAATTTAGAGAACAACTATTAATATGGAGGATCAAAATAACCCCATTTTGTATAATGAATGACTTTCGTATGGATGAAACCCATAGACCATTGTCTTGTATAAGATAAGATACGATGAATAGTATTAATGTATTTTAAGAATAATTTAGATTACTAAGTTTTGTATAGATGAAGTCCTCTTACCACTATTTTGAACAAAATAATGTCCAAAAAAACTACTAATTTTATTTAGAAATGAATTGTGATTCAATTAATCAATTTTGAGATACGGCTTACAATTTAGGACATGTCCCAAAATTATAACTAATAATAATATCAATCAATCAATCAATCAATCAATAATAATAATAATAATAATAATAATAATAATAATAATAATAATAATAATAATAATAATAATAATAATAATAATAATAATAATAAAGAATATTAGTAATAACATTGCAAACAATTCTTTTAAAAAAAAAAACATATGTTACTCAAACGTGCAGAGATGAAATAACAATGATTATTAGGACACTATTTTAGGACAATGAAAAGTTAAGTGTTTATTAAGTATCAAAAATTCTTATAACTTATCAAATATGAATTAAGCGTATCGATATGTTTATGAAGCATTTAGCATCCATGGTACATTTACAATTGTTGAGAACAATTGCATGTGCTGATACCCCTGCCAACATGGTCACTACTCCTGCCACAAAACCCTCCTGTTCGAATGTGGCCCAGATTTGAATCCTCTTACAATCCAGCAAATTATGAATATTTTTTTTAACTATAACTCTAACGTTACCAATGACTACTTGGTAAAAACCAATGTTTTTTTTAACAATTTTGTCATCAATTTTTACCTTAATCATCATATGAATACAAATCAAATTAATTTTAAATTAATCATCAAGAGCGTATTTTAGGAACTTTATTGATTTTTATGGATAAATACCATTTTTGTAATTGCAATTAGAAAGTAATTGTTAAGCAAACATATTAATATTATTATTAATTTATTGATATTATTGTCATTATTATTATTATAAAACATTCTTAATATTGTTGATTTCTAACAATTTGTGATTAATAATAATTCAAAATCACGTGAAAAAAGACAAAATAAATACAATAAAAGGCATTTTTCGAAAAAAATAACAAAAAAATACCAAACATCCAGAAAAGACGTTTGGGCCATGGTATAAACATCTGCTAAAGACGTTTGGGCCATGGTATAAACATCTGCTAAAGACGTACCATGGTCCAAACGTCTTTAGCAGACGTTTGTATAATGGCACAAACGTGCCGTGCACTACAAGAAAAGGCTGAAATAACGACCGCCTATTAGCGACAGCTGCAAAAACGGTCGGTGTCGTCGTAATAAGCGACGGCTTTAAACCGTCGTTGATCACCGACTGCTGATTTAACATACAACGACAGTTTGGCCGTCGGTGAAAAACGACGGCGGTTTAAAGCCGTCGTTGTGTTTTTTTGGAAATAAATTAGAAATTTTTTAACTTGGGCGACGGTCTTAAACGGTTGATTTCTAAAAGGGGTTTAATTGAAGCTGCTGCTTCAATCGGGCTTTTTTTCAACAACAAAAAGGAGGGAATTAGTTGGGCGATTTTGGGAGGGACGAAGCGCGGTCGACTCCACCTCCACCTGCCTCCTTCCTCCAGCCAACGGCAGCGATCCACCTCCACCTCACTTCGCCGGCGGTAAGCTTTATTTTCTGTTTTTTTAAATTTTGTACTCATGAACCAAACCCTAACAATTGGGTTTTTGCCTCGTGAGAGAAGTGAAGTTGGGCGACGAACTTCAGTGGGAATCCACCTCGCCGGCGGCAGTGACCCTTGCCGGACCAACACTTCGCCGGCGGTAAGCAGTGCCAATTTATTTTTTTTATTTTTTTTTAAATTGGGTTATGGCAAAATCTCATTTGGCTTTGGCAATGTAGGTCGCCAAACACCACGCCCTGACTGCCGTCTGCCTGTGCCGGTCCCCTGCCGCCTCTAGGTACTCTTTAATTTTTAAATTCTTTAATTTTAATAGTAAATTTAGTTTATATGGTTAATTGCTTAAGTTTATGTATAAATTTTAATAAATGCTTAAAGGTTACCGTTTAATAATTGATTTTGTACATGATGTAGGATTACGTAGCATTTTGGTGTTTCTCTTTGGCTTAATTGTAAGGTTAGTAATAATTTTGACCATATTTTGTCTTCAATTTATATTGTTTTTGTTCATGTAAATTCTATATTTTAATTCTATATTGTTTAGTAGCATTAAAGGTTATAAAAGTTAAAATCTATATAATTATCACAATAATTTATTTATTGCACATTCCTTTATTTAGTTTACACTATTTAAATTGTTTATATTGTTTTTGACATATTTGTTTTCGTGGAAATAGTTTGGATGATATTATAAATTTAATTTAAGTGTTTAAATAAATATGTCTGCATCATCATGTGCCTAGATACCCGTTCAAGGTATACTGATTAGGAGTATATCTTGAATAGTCCCCGATTGGGACTGTTCTTCGACGTTTGACCTCACTTAGGTGGTGAATGTATGCCTTTTGTTCTATTCTATGTAATTTTCGGTGATGTTGTTTCTCTATGTTGTTCTCTGGGTACATATGTAAGCTTTTACGAAGCTGACATTGTGTACTTGGAGAACTCATGGGAAATGCTGCCGGAATTTACGTAGAAGCGAATAGTTGGCATACATTCACTAGTGGGGTTAGACGTCGAAGAATGGGTTAGGTTGGAGTGATAAGGACCTTTGGACATCATTTTAGGCCCTATATGTATTTCACACAAATGTTTTAATTGTACGTATGTTGGTTGTTAATGAGTATTGTCATTGAAATGGTTTAGAATTGTAGAATTGGTCACCATGAAACGGAAGGAGCGTTGGTGGATGTATGATAGATATGACAATGTGCGTAACTTGAGGCCCGAGTTCTTGAGAGGGGTTGATGAATTCATTGATTTTTGCAAAGTAAATCCCGAAAACCCAGGTAAGGATGAAGTTAGATGTCCGTGTCCGAAATGCAAGAACAGACGTATGCATGACGCAGACACGGTTTAAGTGCATTTGTATAGCAAGGGCTTTATACCTGATTACTACGGTTGGTATTCTCATGGTGAAGAGTTACCTCAACCCGCAGAAGAGCTATCTATCCGTACCGTGAAATGGTT
Organism: Beta lomatogona; assembly: GCA_947646795.1. NCBI lineage: Eukaryota > Viridiplantae > Streptophyta > Magnoliopsida > Caryophyllales > Amaranthaceae > Beta > Beta lomatogona. Next base: position 2,658,901 of record CANSNZ010001463.1, on the reverse strand, counting down.
TTCGATGCTCTTGGGAATAACCCGGAACCGTCCACTGTTGAAGAGCCTATTGGAATGGAGGAGGAGCCTAATCCTCAAGCAAAGGTGTTTCTTGACCTATTAAAGGCTTCTGAGGAACCGTTGTACGACGGGAGCTCCATGTCTGTGTTGGAAATGGCATCTAGAATAGTATCTTTGAAGTGTGAGTACAATTTGCCACATAGGTGTGTTGATGCTTTTGCTTCATTAATGAAAGAAGCAATACGTAACAACAACAACATGAGTAACACATTTTACGATACGAAGAAGATCTTGGAGGGATTAGAGCTTCCCCACGAGAAGATTCATGCTTGCCCCAAAGGTTGTATGTTGTTTTGGAGAACTGATGCACACTTGGACAGATGTAGAGTGTGCGATAGCGACAGATACAAGAGGACTTCTAAGGGGTCTTTAGTTCCAATGAAAGTTCTGATTTATTTCCCAATCACACCGAGATTGCAGAGGTTGTATGCAACAAAGAACGTTGCTGAAGAAATGACATGGCATGCCAAAAATCTAAGAGTTGAAGACAAAATGGCTCACCCTAGCGACAGTGAAGCTTGGAAGCATTTGGATAGATCCTTTGGCGAATTTGCATCTGAGCCTAGGAATGTTCGGCTCGGTTTATGTACCGATGGGTTTGGTCCACATGAAAAGTTTGGGGGTCAATATTCATGTTGGCCGGTCATCTTAACCCCGTACAACTTGCCGCCATCGATGTGCATGAAAAAACCCTTCATGTTCCTTTCGTTGCTCGTTCCTGGTCCTAAAAATCCGAAGGGAAACTTGGATGTGTACATGCAACCCTTAATCGAGTAATTGAAGCAATGATGGGATGTTGGAGCAACTACTTATGACATTTCTAGGAAACAAAATTTCAATATGCGTGCCGCCATTCTTTGGACAATAAATGATTTTCCTGCTTACGGTATGCTATCTGGCTGGTCTACCGCTGGGAAAAAGGATTGTCCTTATTGTATGGATAAATCCAAAGCTTTTTGGCTCGAGCATGGGGGTAAAGTTTCTTGGTTTGATTGTCACCACTCTGTAACGCCCCAGAAATACATAACCTTAATCGTCAGCGGAAACACAACTTAAACCTGTGGGTTAGGGCCCACTAATAATATAAATAGCCTAAAATGGCCTATTAAACATATAAATGATCATCTTAGAGCAATAATTATTACCCTTAAATACAGATTCTAGATAACCCAAATATATACAGAGTTACTTCAACTTAGTCTTTCCGGAGCATCCTTGACATAATTGATCCTGCGCCTATCTTCGTACTACCTTAATAATTTCATAGAACCGGGAAAAGGGGAAACGCAGGAAATAAACTAAAATGAGTTGAAAACTCGGTAACTTCACTCCAGCCCGTAAAAACGGCTTTAGTTCGTAAACATTTTCACATATAAGCATATATAATAACACTTTAGTAATCATTAACAGAGAACATTATCATTAGCCTTGAATAGTCTGCTGGCAAGGACCATTTACGTGACTTTAGTTCATTGGCAAGTACAGGTTTTGGACATAGCATAACTTTCGTAATTCGTAACATTAACATGTGACCATTTTGGTCCGTATCGTACATCGTAACAGAATTCCTCCACCTGTGACTTGCCCATTTACCGGATCAGTTCATGACTCCAAACCAGCAGAACCATCCACTTTTATTATCATAATTTATCAGACATCATATATTCTTAATTCGGAATCATCCATACATCGTAAATAGAATCATAACAGGACATTTCATAACATACATAAGCATCGTCACATCATAACGTATCTTATCATGCCACATAACAGATTATAACACATAATCATATCATCATAATCAACATCATATAATTGTATTCACGCATTTGAGTACATGTAAAACATCACATCTAACACATACGGGCATACATATATTTGCTGGACATGAACATTACCTTAAACTCCATTCTTTTACTCCGACAGATAATAACTTTGAGAACTTCACAACTCCATCAACTCTCTTGAACTCCATAACAATCCTTCATAATTAACCTCAATAATAACCAAAATAATAATCAATAATCATTCCTAAAAATATTCAGATTAAGAAATTAACCATTCGCAGAACAGATGTAACCATCACTAACCATCTCTAGAACGAAACTAACTAATCTATATTTTCAAACTCTATCATTCCAACTACTATAATCATAATAACAATAATTGTTCTAAATTAAATCTCAACTACTATTGCAAATAATCTCACTAAGTAAACTTATTGAAATCTGATTTAGGCCGTAACACAATTTAAGGGAACACTAAATCAGTTTTACTGAGTTTCCATTTGCCCAACAATATGAATATAAGTTACATTAGGTAGCTTAAATGAATCAATTTTAAGGCCCAAATTAGACTAATTAACTTGGGTAATAATTGGGTTTAAGTTCTAAACATGAAATCAGAACGTTAGAGGGGAAGGAGGTTGTTATACCTCTGCTCATAAGAGCAAATGACGAAACAGAGGCAAACGGGGAAGTGGAGCCGAACTCCGGCGAGGCAACGACAACGACGACCAACATACCAAGGCCGTGGCGGCGAGCACCGGCGTGGTGGCGACATAGCCTGCGTTCGTCGAGTCTCGATGCGGCGGCGAGGCCCAGCGGCTAAGCGCGAACAAAGCGAGGAGAGAGAGAGATATAGCATAGGGCAAGGCCGCTAGCTTGCGGCGGCCGACGATGAAGCTCCGGCGAGCATCGGCTAACGCAGCGACAAGATAGGGGAAGAGAGAGAGATGTAGAGAGGTGAGGGTTTCATGGGGTTGGGGTTTCTCACGGGGAGGAGAGAGAGAAATGGGATTTGGGGTTTCCTTTTTGGGGCTTGAGAAATGACGAGAGAGAGAAATATTTTTGAGTTGGGGTGGTTTTGATTCACCAACAACAGAAAAAGGAAAGGAGGGTTGGGTTATGCTTCTAATAAATTAAACCGACGTAGGTGTTAGATGAGTAAACCCATTTTGTTTCTCATTTTGGCCAAATACCACCCATTTAATTACACATAAAACCCAAAATGTATTTATTTTAGAAAATATTTTAACTATGATCATTTCAGAAACATTTAGGACGCAATTAAGCTAATAAACATAATTAATAGCTAATAAAACGATATTAAAGTTCGAGGTATTACATTTCATAAATTAATTTAAGGTATTACAATGTTTAGTAGCTTTCAAATATTGTCCTATTAATACAATTATGTTTATTTCCGAAAAATTAGTTCTCTATTACCATGTTTAGTAGATTTTCAAATATTGTCCTAACTATACAATTGTGTTTTGGGAAATTAGTTTAATTATGAATTAAAATTTATGACAAACATTAATTAAAATGATATCGCATTATTCATAGCATACTTTCATGTTTGGTATAAAAATATTATTATTAACGATATTTGATTAATAATAATTCAGTAACATTAAAAAGGAAAAACAAATATAATTAAAGGCAATTATAGTTAAAAAAAAAATCATAATTTGCTGGCTTGTAAGAGGATTCGAACCTGGCCACATTTGAATATGAGTGTTTTGTAGCAGGAGTAGTGACCATGCTGACAAGGGTATCAACACATTCAATTGTTCTCAATAATTGTAAAATGTACTAGGTATGCTAAATGCTTCATAAACATATCGATAAGATTAATTCATATTTGATAAGTTTTTAGAATTTTTGATACCAAATAAACATTTAACTTCTCATATACGTGAATAAAACTTGTTTGCAATGCTATGACCAATATTCTTTTTATTATTGTTATTATTATTAGTTGTTATAATTTTGGGACATGTCCTAAATATGTTTGGATTAAGTCCTCAAAGAGGTTTAGGACATGTCCTAAACTATAGGCCATGTCCTAAAATTGACTAACTAAAGCACAATTCATTTCTAAATAAAATTAGTAGTATTTTTGGATATTATTTTATTCAAAATAATAATAATAAGGCTTCGTCCATACAAAACTTAATAATCTAAATTATTCTTAAAATACAGTATTACTATTTCTCGTCTCTTATCTTATACAAATAATGGTTCAACAGTTTAATCCCTAAAAAAGTGGATCAAAGTACTAAAAGGGGTTATTTTGAATATCCGTCTTAATAGTTATTCTCTAAATTGACCAATAATAATACAAATCATTCTTAAAATACATTTATATCATTCGGCATATCTTATCTTATACAACATAATGATCTATGGGTTTCATCCATACAAAAATCAATCATTTATCGTACGAAAAGGGGTTAATTTGATCATCCATCTTAATGGTTCTTCTCTAAATTAGCCAATAACGATATAAATAATTTATAACACATTGATACCAATCCTCATAACTTATCTTATAGTAGAATATAATGGTCTAATAGTTTCATCCATATAAAAGCATCACGATAGACATATCTGGCTATATTTGTATCATGATTTTTTTATTGTAACTGCAATTAGAAAATAATTATTAACAAACATGTTAATATTATTTTTAATTTAATGATATTATTTTCATTATTATCAATTAATATTCTTAATATTGTTGATTTCTAACAATTTGTGATTAATAATAATTCAAAATCACGAGAAAAAAGACAAGAAATACTATCAAAGGTAATTTTTTTTTAAAAAAAAAGCACCAAACATCCAGAAAATATGTTTGGGCCATGGTACAAAGATCTGCTAAAGACGTTTGTACTACCGCACAAACGTCTGGAGAAGGCATTTGGGCCATGGCCCAAACGTGCCCTAAAAGCATTTGTGCCAAGGTCCGAACGTTTTTTTGGACGTTTGTGCCATTGAACTTACGTCTTTTTATGCCAGAAAAAATCTCCAAAAAAAAAAAAATTTGAATTTGAAATTTTTTTATTTTCTGAAAATTTTATTTTAGGGATTTTTAGAAATTTCCAAAATTATTTTAAACATTTTCCAAAAATATACTTCCTCCGTTCCATTTTAAATGAAACACTTACTATTTTAGGCCTTTCAAAATAAGTGAAACGTTACCTTATTTGGTATTCACTTCTCTCTATCTCTCTCCTCATCACATGGGTCCCTTCTTTTTTTTCTCTCTATCTCTCTCCTATTCTAAATCCCCGTGCCAAGGCCCTACGTTTCATTTAAAATGGAACGGAGGAAGTATATGATTTTAACAAAAGATTTGAAAAAGAAAAGGGAGGAATGAGTTGGCAAAACATGTGGTTGTAAGCTGTTTGACTTTAGTTGACTTCAGTGATCATAATTTTTATATGATCACTGAAGAATCATCCATTAAATTACATGACCATAAAGATAAAAAAAGACTGAATTGTCCAATACAAAACGTATAGAAAACGGCTCTTGCACCCATCAATTAAGCCAAGCTTTTAAGCGGATATACTGATACTTCTGTCTTAGGCTCCGTTTGGTTGGGTGTAAAACATTTTCAGTGTAAAATGATTTTCATGGAAAACAATTTACAATGGAAAACACAATTCCTAAATTAGTTTTCCGTTGTTTGGTTCCATGTAAGAAAAATGATGAAAAGAAAGGAAAATGAAAAAGAAAGTAAGGAGGTAGGGAGAGGAGTGTAAAGGAGAGATAAGAAAAATGAAGGAAAATAGTTTTCCCTTCATTTTGAAGGGAAAATGATTTTCCATCATTGGAAGAGCAATTTTACTCTTAGGGAAAATGGTTTTACACTCCCTTGCAAACCAAACAATGTAAAATTGAAAATAGAGGAAAACAATTTTCTAGGAAAACGTTTTACGCCCTACCAAACGGAGCCTTAGTTTCACACTATTTGTCTTATTTATCCATGACCTTCCTATCATGCTGACTTTAATACTAGCCTGTCAAAGACTCAAGGAACCAACTCTAACTAAAACTTAACCTAATGATTTAAGATTACTTTATATTCTACCAGTAATATTACCTCTTGTGATAATGGGTTCTCAATCTAACTTCTACTCCTGTCCTCTTTATTTTCTAATCAAATGGCTCTCTCTTTTTCTTATCTCTCTTCTTCTCCTTAAGAAATGTGCGTCTCTTCTCATCCTTAAGAAAGGTGCACTACTACTTGTCCACCATGCTGTATTATGTATTAAACAATATACTTTCTCTATTTTTATTTAATTTGTTTGTAGAAAGAAAATCCACATTTTCTTAAAAAAATTAAATAGAAAAAGAAGGAGACTGCAAAAAGTATGGTAAAATTTCTTTATAAAACCAAAAAATATGATCCTCATCGCATACTTTGATACTGGATGAAGTTAGATTTCTACTTTTAACTTTTAAGTGTTCAAAAGTAAATGTAGCAATTATTGTGACAGTTCTATATTAGGAAAGTTTAGCTAGGGCCGACAATGGGTCGAATTGGTTGGGTTAAGGTTGACCCGTTCACTTAAACGAGTTGAGATTCTCAATCCAACCTAACATGCTTAGTTAAATGGGTTGGGATTCTCAACCCAACCCAACTTGATATAATAAATGGGTTGACTTGAATCGACTCACTAACCCATCTAATAGCATTTTTCAATTTCCAATAGCGACAACCTGATTAGTAATTACTTGAGTACCTCACATTCTAAGAACTTCGAAGTACAAAAAGTCCATACATAACAAGAAAATAAGTACAAATACAGTACAACCTTTTTTTTTATTCTTCATTAATTCTTGGAAAATTGGTTTTTTAGATGGAAAGATAACGGGGCTAGTGGGTCTATCCAACCCAAACTTCACCCATCTAAGTAAACGGGTTAGATGGGTTGAATTCAGGTTGGAAATTTCAACCTGACCCAACCTATTTGATTAAACCGGTTGGGTTGGGTCGACCCATTTACTTAAACGGGTTGAAACTTTTGGTCCAACCCATTATTATTGTGCTCGGTTCGGATTGGGTTGGGTCGATTTTCGCCAGCTTTAAGTTTAATTAGCAAGTATTTTGAGACGCGCGAAGTATATATTTACCAGTTTAGCTTAACAAGAAAACTGATGTGCTAGCTATTATTGAATACCAAAACATAAATTACAAATATGATTAATGATTGCTTTTCGTATTATGTATTTTATACTCTCTATGTCCCATATCTACTGATACAGTTTGACCATATGCTCTATTCACACAACCTATTTTGACCATATTTTTCTACAGATATATACTCCCTCCGTCCCTAAATAGAGTTCTCATGTCTTTTGGGCACAAGTATTAAAGAGAAATAATAAGTGAGACCTTAGTTGTATTAATTCACAATTAAAAATTAAAGTTGATACACTATTCATGAATTGTTTATTGAGGAGAGAGAATGTCGGGAAGTGGGTAATATAATAAAGTAAAAGCTAAATAATAGGAATTTTAATTGGTGGACCCACACCAAATGAGGAAATGGAAAATCTATTTGGGACAGACATAAATGAAAATATGGGAAGTCTATTTAGGGACGGAGAGAGTATATATATAAATGGAAATTTTTAAGTATATAAGATATGGTTGGACTTATATCGACATAAATTTTGATGATATCAATTTTTTTATCATATATTGAAAGAGATAATTAAAAGATACTATTGGTCAAAGTAATGCGTTGACATGTGTGAAAGTTAAATTATATCGATTAATATGAGATGCAACGAGTATGTAAGAAAAAATTACTTCATCATGTGAGATGTTATTAAATCGGTGTTGATACATGTTTTCAAATATCAAATTTTCAAAAAGCAAGTAATAATAAGTCATTAACGATATATGTGGTCAAATAGTGCATCTGAGACTACGCACAATGCAGTGGGGTCCAGATCCTCTAGAGTTTCAAAATAACTCTAGACATTAGAGTTCGTTAAATATCAGTCGTTGATTAAGAAATCAAATGCTTGTATTTTCTCTCCAAAAAATCCCCCCTATTTTTCCCCCGAATCCTGTCCATATCTTTTCCTTCCCACTAATCATGAGCCCTTGATTTTATAATATATGGTTAAGATTCAACTCTACTTTGTAGAGTTTTATGATCCGGACCCAATGCAATGAGACTAATGAAATAATCTTTGAAAACTTACTCCTTTTGGTATTTTTGTTATTTGTAATTGTTTTTCACAATTTTCAATGCATATTTATTTGTTAAAAAAATCAAATTAAAGTAGTACGCTAGAAAAAAGGGCCCAAAGACTTTTACGTGGAAGTTCGAAAATCTAGAGAAAAATTAACAATCTATGATGGAAATCAAAGATGTTCAATAATGATGTATTAAACAATTCAAAGATCTCTTAAAATTTTCACTTTATTTTATCTTAACCTGGGATATTTCTTAGAGGTAAGATGAAATCCCTTGTAAATGGGAGAGGGGGAGGGATTTGGGGATATGACTTTACAAGGGAAGCAAAAATTAGACCCATGTCATAGGGGTAGAAACTAGAAAGAGTGTCTTCAACCAACTAAATAAACCTTGATTCTTTTAATCTAAGATCAACCATAGTAGTATACTAATACATGATAAGGCAACGTGCACTAGCAAGTAACAAAATTCGATTCGACATGTGCATGCGTATTGTGATCCCAACCCTCACAAATGTGCAGTGAAATTAGGATTTTTTTGGTTAAGGAGGCCATGTCTATTACTTCCACCGTTGTTTTTTAGTTCTACTATTTTGACTTTAGACACTATTCACAAATTTTACTTTGGCTATCTCATACTTTCTCTGTTTCTTACATTATTTGGATATCAACTTTGACCATCTTTAATTACTAATTTATAAAGATAAATGTCACTATTTTAATTATTGATGGGTTAATCTTAATGTATATTTTCAAAAAAAAAAAAATTAAAATTTTTAATAATATATAATTAAAGATATTAAATGTCACGAATCAATAAATATATTTAATGATATATTTTTTATGCATGAGAGAAAATATTATTATGTGGGATCTTGTTGTATTCGTTTCAATATTTTTATTTCAAAATATCAACTTTTGTTAACTATTACCTATACCTAATTAAAGAATTGTAATGCTCTAAATTGTGCGTTAGCAAACATGCAAAGAGAAAACGGTAGAACTAAAAAAAGTGGAGGAAGTATATCATAGCATTTCACTTACACAATGATTATTAATGTATTCACTTTCAAGTTTCAACTACTCCCTCCGTCTCATATTAATCGATAAACTTTGACTTATACATAAGTTTTAGAAGTATTTTTTATTTCTTATTTTATTGTAGATGGTTGGTAGTGGGGTATTATTTTTATTGTAGTTAGTGGATTGTAGAGTCTCAATATTTTAAATACTGAATGTAAGACAGTAAGAGTATGTTTTTAATTATTGTTTAGGCCCTTCATAAAGAAAGAAATGAATGTGTGACTAGGGATGCAAGTGGGGCGGGTCAAGTAGGAGACTCGCCCCATCCCCGCCCCAATGGGGCGGGGATGGATCCTAGTTTGGTGGTTAGTAGGGCGGGAATAGGGATAAAAGTTATACCCGTCATGGGTGATGGAGCGGGGGTGGATTTTAAGTTGTACCCGCCCCATCCCCGCCCCGGTCCGCCCCATCCCCACTCACCCTACATCTTACCCACTTAAAATATTAAATTTTCAACAAATTAGAAGTCTATAACACTCCTTAATAGTTTTTCTAGCTGTATATATTTTTTGTTATTAGTATTTGAAATTATATATGGTATATGAGTATTATTTAGTGAGTTTCAAATGAGGATTAAGTGGATGGTGGGGCGGGGAAGGTGGGGATTTGGTGGGGATGGATACCCAAGTGGGTGATGGGGCGGGGATGGTTTTAATTGTGTACATGGCGGGGCGGAGATGGTTTTAATTGTGTACATGGCGGGGCAGGGATGGGGATGAGTTCCGGACCCATGGCGGGGATGGGGATGGGGATGGGGATGGGATGAGAATGCCAAAATCCGCCCCACCCCGCCCCAGTTGCATCCCTATGTGACAGTGTGAGACCTTTCTATTTTAGAAAGTGTATCAATGATTGTGGAAGGACAAATATTCAAAATGTATCGAATACTCAAAATGATAGGAGAGGCCATGACCTACACACTTGGTTTTTTTTTTTTTTGACAATAAGTACATAAACAAGGACACACAAACTACCCCATGAATTCTGACAAGTGACCGCAAGTCATATCATGGGTCGACTCCTTATTCCTAGGACACATACTATAGGACATCACACTAGTAATACACTTCTTAGAGGGAGAGGGGATCACTTCTAAGGGAATGGACCCTACTAACTTTCACTTGCAACCAACACAGGGGGAACAAATCCTTAATGCTGCATATTGAAAGCTACTCATTCATGGATTTCCTGAGCACAGACTTGTGCATATTAGACCTGGCAATTCTAAGAGCTCTCATCCTAGCTTCTCTAGCTGCCTTTCTCTTCGCGAACACTATTTGATTAGTTGATGAAACGTAACCCTTAGACGACAACCCTATAATTAGCTCTTCTTCGTAATCCAACTTCTGTTGGGCTGCTTCACCTGCTGAGATTTGTTGCATCTCTGTATCTTCTTTTTGAGTTCCAGCCTGGTTAATGTAGTTGGTGACATGCACTGAAAAAGGATGTTGTCTTCACTTCCTCTTGTCCAAGAATCACCGACTCTTCCAAATCATATTGATGAGCACAACAATTAGTGTCCTCCGTGATCTCGCTTGCGCCTCACACTTTTCTCGAGGGGATGCAAAATCCATGTCCGATCCATTGTTTCCGGCGACTCCGATGGTGTTCGATGAGCCACCATCGATATGTTTGATTTTGAAATAAGATTATGGGCCTTCATAAGAGACATTGAGTAGGGGTGATAAACATACAGATTTCTCCCTTGCTTAAGCTTAAATACCTCTTCTTGTGATAATTTTAAACACATTCCAGTCCCCCTTTTATTGAATAGATAACCTTATTACATGCCCCCTTGTTACCTATATGCCCTCCATTAAGGGGAGCATTATGGACTATAGAATCCTTCATAATATCAACCTCCATACTTTCACTGCTAGCTTCCTTGTCGCAAGGCATTCCATCATATCCCACTTTTGATTGACTATCCTTACTTATTTGCTGCATCTTAGAACTTGATTTTGTTTGCTCACATGCTCCTGGATCTTGAGTGTCTGGAATTGCGTACCCTTTGACCTTACTGGAATTATCTCCATCTACTCCCTGCGTTTGACATAGGGATTGTTCCAAACTGGCTATTTCTCTGTTAATTTCCTTAGTTTTTGGCTCCAACTCCCTAGCATTCCTGAAATCATCATAAGCCTTTTCCAAACACCCTAATTTCCTAAAGGCTAACCCCCTCCTGAAAATTGCCTTCACATTCCTCTTGTCGACTCCCAAAACCATAGAGCAAACCGAAATATCAATATTCAATTTGTTCAATTTTAATGCGCAAGCTGCTAGATTTAAATGCAGAGGAATCGCCAATTCTCGAACAAGCAAATTATCATCACTCCTATCAATGTCATCATAGACTGCCGACAATACTACACATAATGATTTGATAGCTTTTTCATATTTAGCATATGCATTAGTAAAATCATTTAGCATGAAAAGGTTATTTCCCTCTTGTTTTAAAGATTCCACGAATGGAATGACTTCATCAGGACCTGAAAACTTTTCGAACAACTCCTCTACATCTTCATCATCTTCATCCAACCCATTCAGATAATGCAATACTAGTGAAGAAAGTGTAAATTCCTCCCCCAAATCATCAATACGACCATACTTGACCAAATTAAGCAACATAAATCAGCAACTTGACCAGCATGTAGCAGCAAGAACAGCACAACAATAACGTTATAGACTACCAGTTTAGCTCAAAGAAAGAGAAAAGGAAAATACACCCCTGAATTTGCAAACCAGATTTAGATGACCAGACACCACACAACAATTCACAGACCAACTAGACTTTAGACAGATTGACAAATTTTACTAAATAGACAAGTACAAAATAGAACCTGGAACACGCGACCACAAGTCGGAATTTAAAATGGATGGAGCCTCGCCGACCACTAGTAGAATAATTGCTTATTGCTGCGGTAGTATTATCGTGGTTTTACCCATACGCAGCAATATATCACGTAAAAAGAAAAGATAAAAATATATAATAAAGATATTGCGGCGGTTTCAGCCAAAACCGCAGCAATATGGTATCAAAAGAATTTTTTTGAAAAAAGTTGACTTTTTGACCAGACCTATTGCTGCGGTTTTTGTCAAGAACCGCAGCAATATATTACAATAATATTAAAAAAATAATATTTTAATATATTGTTGTGGTTCTTTCCGAGAACCGCAGCAATATCATTAAAAAATATTTAAAAAATATATATAAAAGGCATGTATCAACTAGGGTTTTTTTTCCTCACTATTCTCTCACGCCTCCTCTCACCCTTCACTCCTCTCACTCCCCCTCTCACCATTCACTCTCACTTCTCTCACCATTCACTCTCACTTCTCTGACCTTTCACCTTCACCGGTTCTCTTCTCTCAGTTCACCCTCACCGGTTCTCTTCTCTCACTTCACCCTCACCCTCACCTTCACTCTTCACCTTCACCCATGGCGAAACGCGCTCCATCTTCGACCATGGCGAAACGCGCTCCATCCGTGGCCTTCACTTTCGTCCTCACCGAGAAGAAACCACCATTGAGAGAGGAGAATCGTTGGCGAGCGACGATCAATGAAAGATGGTGAGACGCGAATGACGAATGAAGATCTGGGGTCTGTGTTTCTTCTCTTTCGTCCTCACCATGGCGAATGCGAGAGGAGATCTGTTTTTATTTTCCTTTTTTTTTTGTTTTTTTTTTCCTTTTTTTCGTTTTTTTTTCGTTTTTTAGATCTGTAGATGTTTTGTTTACCTAAACTTATTGGTCATAAACTGAACTTATGTAAACTTATTTCCCTGAAATAAGTGAATAAGTTAAGAAAAAAGAAAACGTAATTTTTGACAAGTAGCTTAATTTTGGTCATCTTGTTCTGCACACACAACCCAACCAGGGAAATGGATATCAAAAGTTAACCCCGGCTATTACCCCCAGTTTATGTAGCTCAACAGTTTAATACTGGGAAAAGTACGCTCAAAACATGCTGCTTTTATAATAGGATTTTTTTATTTTCAAATTTAATTGCAAAATGCAAAAAAAAAAAAAATTTTTTTTTGACGTACACCTGTACCTATTGCTGCAGTTTTTGGTGAAAACTGCAGCAATATGTTTATTATTTATTAAAAAATAGAGTATATTATTGCGGTTTGCCCTAAAAATCGCAGCAATATATTAAAGTTTTCTAATATAAAATAAATATATTGCTGCGGTTTTCGCTATAAACCGCGGCAATATGTTAGAATATTGATGCGGTTAAAAACCGCAGCAATATATTAATTACCAATTGCTACACCCTTAATTGCTGCCCGGCCAAAACCGCCGCAATAGGCCACTTAATGACCGCATCAATAAACATTTATTTTACTAGTGGGCGACTCCCCCACACACTTGGTTTAGTGACCATAGTGTGCACAATGTCGTAATGACGTGCACCCGACTGCATGGGCATGACGTGAGGGCAAGCTCACTGACGTGTGACCCAAGGCACGACCGTATTTGCCTTTGACACTGGGCAGTTTTAGCTCTCCCTTACCTGTTTCTTCATTTCTTCATCACAAAAAGGCCCGGCCCTGAGGCATGGCCAGAGGGGCCACCGCCCAGGGCCCAAACATTAAAGGGGTCCATGATCCCATCGTAGAAAAATAGATAAGTAAGATATCTGACAAGCTTGATTAATATAACATCTGTGAGAGTAGACGGCGGAAGCGCTTGGTTCATCTACACCAGGTCGCGTGTTCGATTGTAGCGGAGTGTATCAGTTTTGGCTTTAGTTTTTTGCTTTCTTGTTTTCAACGCTGGCTTTCTTTGTTTGTAGTCCTTTTTCCCTCCTATTTAGGCATAGCTTAACATGTGTCTCTGTATTTGTGTTTCACTTTCTAATTTCTGTCATTATCTTTACTTTTTTTTTTAAGGGGAAATCATTATCTTTACTTCTTGCTTCTTAGTACTATAGGAGTAATAAATTTTGCTATAGGAGTAATATTAGCATTACATAATATTGAACATTGTCCCCTTAATAAATACTTTTTTTTAGTAAACCTTTGTGTCATAATACTCTTCGTATAATCGTATTATTCAGTTTCATCTGTCACTTAATACTATTTTTATTACTTTAATGTTCAGAATGATCCTTCTATTACCTTAACACATAGTCTTTCCACTACTAAAACGTTAAGGTCATACACTCTCTCACTGAAATAAATATATCCTATTATTTCCTTATCATATCTACCCACTCAATCGCAAAAATAGTATATACTATATTCAATGCATGGTTTTTTAAACCTTGAATGGGCCCAAGTACGAGAAACCTTTTACAGCTTGAGTTTTTTAGCTTTTACTAATTTATTACCAACTTTTAATTTTAAAAGAGTTGCATTTCCCCATTCGATGCCATACCATGTGAGTTCCAACAAATATTACCTAGTATTTTAATACTTTAATATATTAGTATATTAGCTCATGTGTTTCTTTTTAAGTGCAACAATTTGATTTTTGTACTATTCACATACTCTACCTTAACGATACCTTTTTACTAACATATAAAAACAACTTTGTTCATATAAAATGTGGTTGGATTTGTTTCAATAAATATTTTCATACTATCAATTTTTATAATTTTTTCAAATACATAATTAGTGATATTAATGGTCAAAATTGTACGTTGGCAAGCGTGAAAGTCAAACTGCTACACTTATTTAGAAACAGAGGAAGTATATATATATGTGATTATAAGTTTTAAAAAATTATTTTGGTTTTTATTAATGGGCCCTTCAATCTTATTTCGTCCTGGGCCCATAAAATGTCAAGAACGGGCCTGATCACAAACTTCATTCCATGCTTCATATATTATTAGTTGTTTTATGCACACTTACTACTAGTACACTAAAGTCCAAATCAAGTATCCTATACAATATCCCTATTATACCCAATGCACATTAATATGTAAAGTCAAACGAGCTACATCAACGACCTATTTGATTGGTGGTATAAAAGGGTAGCCAATAAAAATAATGGATTTGTTGTAGTATAGATTTGTATTATAAAACTCATGAGATAGTCAGTGTAACTAATAGGTAATTTTCCTTATAAATTACATATTTTCTCTGTTTTGAAATAAGTGAAACACCAAAAGTATATTATAGACGAAAGTGTTTCAATTATTTCAGAATAGAGGAAGTATAATTTTATTATCATTGTGTTTATCCCTCAAACTCTCTTCTACTTTAGACAATATGCCGCATCAGATTTTTCACTATTTTTTTATTGTTTAGATTCACACAAGATTTATTCTATTATTGTAGTTGATCCCTCAGACTCGTGAAAAACAAGTTGGATACCATTAATAGTGACGTGTCACAATTTAATTGAACAAGAAAAATAATTGTTAGTTTTGGACACATTATTCATTTTTTTGTAAGATAAATGGGAATCACTTGAGTGGGATAAGGGGAATGCCACAAATGAGTCCCACAAGGTTTGATTACTATACATCAGGAAATGAGGTGAAAAGTGATGCTACTACTCTACAATCTCAACTTCGCACACATTATTGCATAAGACTCTTAAAATCTAAACAAAATCTCTAGCTAAGACTCCCTCCCAATACTCCCAAATCCCAATAATCATACCCTTGCCTATGTTGCACCCATACCAAACAAGCTATAAAAGTGATACACGGAGTAACGGTCATTCCCTTGACATTGAAGTCAACTCTCAACTCTTTCCCTTACACACAAACTACAATGGCGCCTATAAATCACTTCTCAGCTTTTCTTATTCCTCATCTTCCTCACAATTCCATAAAAATGTCACTCTCTCTCTTCATCTTATTAATAATACCTCTACTACAATTCTCATCTTCTTCAGCTCAACCTGTCTCCTCTTTCTCCATCTCAACATCACCATGGCAGTGTGGCACCCATCTCAAAACCGCACCATTCTCTCTCCAAACTCCATCTTCACCGCAGGATTCAAACGTTCACCCACTTCCCCAAATCTCTTCGTTTTCTCAGTTTGGTACTCCAACATCTCTGATCATCACACCATCATTTGGTCTGCTAACTGGGATTCCCCTGTCCACCAATCAGCTTCTTTGATCATCACATCCAACGGTGATCTTCAACTCATCAACGGCTCAACTGGCCCCAATCTGTGGAACAGCGCAACTTCTGTGAGGTCGAATTCCACCAGATTATCTCTCAGAGATGATGGGAATTTACTGTTTGGTACTTCTTGGCAAAGTTTTCAACACCCAACTGATACTTTTCTTCCTAACCAAACCTTCACAAACAACACTGTTTTGACCTCTAGAAATGGGAAGTTTAAATTTACCGGGTCAACTAATTTGGCATACGGGTCGGATAGTTAATGGAATTCGGGTTCTGCGTTAGTGAGTTTTGGCGTTGATGGGCGGGTCTTAAAAACCAGTGGTGACCTGATCTATTCAGCCGATTTTGGGGAGAATAATAAAACCCGTAGATGAAGGAATTGTGTCCTTGACTCTAATGCAATTACTAAATATAACATGGATCATATTAAGGATATAATAAATTCGTTAAATTGGGTCGTCTATACGTCTTGCTAGAGGATGCTATAGAACTTCAGGTTTAGTAAATAATAACCCCGAAGCCCAATTAGATGAATCCTACAAGGTCACACTTACACAATCTGGATCAATAAAAGAATGACCTAGAGCCCATGTAGGACTCTAAGGGTGGCCGGCCAAGGAGAAAGAAAAGGTGAGGACTCCTAAACTAATTAGTTCCTATAATTAGGTGTGGGGTGAGAAAATAAAGTAGACAGTTTTATTCTCTCATTATTTTCTCTCTCCTCTTTTGTCTCTCTTTCAAAGCTACGTAATACTGCTCCAAGAAATAGAAGAGTCCCTCTTATTTCCAACTAGCATTGGTGGAGCATTGATCTGGATTCGTGGACCTAGTAGAGGAATCTCAATTGCGGTTCTATCTCCGGATCTCGAAGAGCTTTGTGGAAATCACGCGTCAAAGGTTAATTCTTAACTATTATGTGATCCTTGAATGTATATGCATGAGATCCTGTTTTAAGTGCTTATGAATATGATTCATGAAATTCCGCTAAGAGTACTTATAAACCTACAGTGGTATCAGTTTTAGCCTCTTGCATATAAATTTTAGGTCATAATAATTAGATTTATTTTGATGTGTTCACGACTAATTTTAATTTGATTAAGGGGAGGAATTGAATTATGGAATGAATAATTAATTGGAATTGATTAAATGGAGATTTAATTGCTTAATTTTTCAATATAAAGTGGCCGAAATTTCAACACTAATTTTCGAAATTTAAATTCTGATTTTAGATCTCTAAATTTCGAATATTAAGTTCATATTATTAATCTGATTTTCATGTTTAAATTTGTTTATGTATGAAAATTAATTCATGTGAAAAGAGTTTTATATGAATTAGAGATTAATTTATGTGAATAACCCTAAAATTAATTAATTGGAGATTTTGATTTAATTTTCTAAATTAGGCATAAAAGAGTTTATGTTTAATTTAATTAAGATCACTAAATTAATATTACAAATGTTGTAATTTTAATTTCCTTCAAATAAAACAATAAAAAAAGGAGGAGGAAGAGGAGCAGCCACGGTTGGTGGCTGCTCCGGTGGTCTGCCGGCGGGCAGTAGGCGCAGGAAGGTTCTCCGGTGGTCAGCCGAAAGTAATCGGCGAGGGAAGCTGGCTGCAGCAGCCACGCATGCCACGCACGACGTGCGCAACAGCAGCGTGCTGCTGGGTGGCTGGCGCTGGGCGCCTCTTGCCGGCGTTGGCTTGCGGGTGAAGTTACCGGCGAGTCCGGTGGAGGCCGCCGGGCCGTGGATGGCCGAGTGCTCGCGGTTGCAGGTCTTGGCGTGAGATCGGCGACCTTGTCTTTGCCGGGTCGTGCATCCACAGTATTTTCAATTTTTTTTTCTCTTTTGAAATTTTGTAAAGCTATTACTTTTTGAGAAGATTAAGCAAATTCCAATTATGTTAATTTTGACTGGGTCATAAATTAATTCCATAATTTTATTTTTTAATCTAACTAAAATTAGTAGGCTAGATATTCTAGGATAGAATCTTTAGGTGGTTAGGAATTACTTAGGTATTTTATCTACTTGCTATAATTAAGAATATTTGATATTTTGATTGATGGCAAGAATAATATGTGATATTTTGATGTGGCATTTTATATTTGATATAATTGTTATGAATGACTAGTATGGCCCACATTTAAGTTAAAAAATACGATCTGCAAATCGTGATGTATTCTTGTAATTTAAATACGATCTGTGTATCGTTAAGTTTTTTTGTAATTTATTTAGATATTATTTAAATTATTTTGATACTTATGTAATCCAAAGACGAGCCCATCAAGAGAAGGCCCAAGGCTAAGATGGATGGAGATCCATGAAGAGTCCAAGGAGGAGCCCATAATGCTTAGTTCTTAGGATTAGGGGCCATACTAGATCATATTTCTTTTTTGCGTTTTATTATTATTTAAAATGCTTATAAGTTTATTGTATGTTGGTTATCAATGCGCTAGAGTTCACTAATTCATAACAACATAATAAACTTAGGTCCCGCAAATATTAAGGTTAGCTTTTCCAAACATAAAGTGCTTATTAACCCTTAATTAATAGTAATAGGTCATGCCTCCGCAGGGAATTATCATTAATTTTGGGAGATAAGGTAAAATTACGAATTTTACTACTTAGTTTGGTTATCCTTAACAAAATCATCAAAAGCGTTTGGGTTTTGAAGCAAGAGATAGTTAAGCATGTGATGTTTACCAATCTAAACAAGAATTATAAAGTGTTATAATTAGTAAAGGAGTTTACTTACCTTGAGAATATAACGTTAAGATAAGGCCTCCGTCTGCTTAGTGTTGCATGTTGATAGGATCTTGTAATTACTTATTCAAATGGGACATTAAAATTGAATAGGTGATCAACCTATAGAAACCTTTGCATGTTTTAGGTTGTTTTATAAACATAATATTGAACTTTGCTTTTATTTTGTCTATAGATACTATGTCTAACAACAACAACAACAACAACTCAGTTTTCAACATTCGTCCTTTCCTTGAAAAGGACAGGTTGAATGGTGAAAATTTCATCGACTGGGAAAGAACCCTAAGACTCGTATTGAGGTCTGAGGGTCGAGAGGATGTCTTAGAAACCCCACTTCCTGTGATTACTGATGAGGCGACTGAAGCCCACAAACGTCGTGCTAAGCAGGCCAATGATAGGTCTGTACCGATCACTTGCTTGATGATAGCAGCCATGGAGCCGGACCTCCAAAGGAGGTTCGAAACCAAGGATGCTTATACCATCATGCAAGAGCTGCGGGCTATGTTTCAAATACAAGCCCGAGTTGAGCCGTATGAGACCAATAGGGAGATACTAGAATGTCACATGAAGCAGGGTCAAGCTGTTGGCCCCCCATGTTTTCGCTATGATGGGTCTTTTCGAAAATATGGAACGACTTGGATTCCCTTACAGGGTTGAATTGGCTACTAACATTATTCTCCACTCATTGCCTGACAACTTTAATCTGTTCAGGATGACCTTCAATATGAATGAGTCTGAAAAGACTTTGCAAGAGCTGCACGGGTTGTTGGTCAATACTGAGAGGAATATCCCTAAAGAACCAAAGAAAGAGGTTCTTATGGTTCAGAAGGGAAAGGGTTTTAAGAAGAAATGGGCAGGAAAGAAGGACAAAGGCAAGCAAGTTGCCGTTGTTGCTGAAAAACCTAAGCCAACCGCCAAGCCAAAGATGGCCGCGGAAAGCAAGTGCTTCCTTTGTCACAAGATAGGACACTGGAAGAGGAACTGCCCTCTATACTTGGAGGAAAAGAAGTCTGGGCTTCCACTTCAGGTATATTTGTTATAGAAATTAATTTGACTTCTACTTCTTTATGGGTATTGGATACCGTCTGTAGTTCTCACATATTTAATGATGTGCAGGGACTAAAAAGAAGTAGGAGGCTGGCAAACGGCGAGGTAGAGCTTCGCGTTGGAAATGGAGCACGGGTTGCTGCACTTGCCATAGGAAGCTATAGTATGCATTTGCCACCTGGCTTTGTTTTAGAATTAAATAATTGTTATTTTGTTCCTTCGATAACTAAGAACATAATTTCTGTTTCTGTATTGGATTCCGAAGGGTTTTGTTTTGAAATTAAGAACAAATGTTGTTCCATTTCTTACAATAATATGTTCTATGCTAGTGCTAAATTGATAAATGGCTTATATGTGCTTGATAGGTCATTACAAGTCTATAACATAGATAGCAAGAAACAAAAATCAAATGAATCAAACCTAACCTACATTTGGCATTGTCGAATGGGTCATATAAACCAAAAGCGCATCCAAAAGTTACAACAGGATGACATTCTTCCATCATTTGATTTTGAATCATTTGACGAATGTGAATCATGCTTGATGGGGAAAATGACAAAGTCGCCGTTTACTGGAAAGGGTGAAAAGGCCAGTGATCTCTTAGGCCTCATACATACAGATGTTTGTGGTCCTATGAGCACAATGGCAAGGGGAGGGTTTAATTACTTCATTACCTTCACTGATGATTTGAGTAGATATGGATATGTCTACTTAATGAAACATAAATCGGAATCTTTTGATAAATTCAAAGAGTTCCAGAATGAAGTACAAAATCAACTTGGTAAAACAATTAATGCACTGCGATCCAATTGTGGTGGCGAGTATTTGAGCCAAGAGTTTGATGATCATTTGAAGGGTTGTGGAATTCTTTCACAATTGACTCCACCAGGAACACCGCAGTTAAATGGTGTATCTGAAAGGAGGAATCGGACCTTATTGGATATGGTTCGATCAATGATGAGTCTTGCTGATCTTCCGATTTCTTTTTGTGGATATGCTCTCGAAACAACTGCACATACACTAAACAGAAGCCCGTCAAAGGCTGTAGAAAAGACTCCATATGAGTTATGGAATGGAAAAACTCCAAACTTGTCTTTTCTTAAGATCTGGGGATGTGAGGTCTATGTAAAACGTTTACTTTCGGACAAACTTGCACCCAAGTCAGATAAATGTCTCTTTGTGGGATACCCAAAAGAGACAAGGGGTGTTATTACTTCTATAACCGTCAAGAGAACAAAGTGTTTGTTGCTCGTGATGGTGTCTCTCTTGAAAAGGAATTTGTTTCTAGAAAGACAAGTGGGAGTAAAATAATTCTCGAAGAAATTCGAGATGAGCAACAATTGGACGTGGTTCACACCATGTCAGAGACGGCCGACAAGACGGAAGTCTAGTTCAGGAGATGACGTATTCAACGCGTGAACCTCCCACCGTCCCACTTGAATCTAATTCAAGCGAAGATCTTCAAGAAGTTGAAGAGAACATTTCTCTTGATGCTCAGGCCCCGCGTAGGTCTAGTAGAGAAAGGATTCCAAACAAGAGGTTGGTTGATTTCCTATTAACTGAAAACTCTGAAATAATGATTTTGGAGAATTCAGAACCTACTACCTACAAACAAGCTTTGACGTGCCCAGACTCTGAGAAATGGCTTGAGGCCATGAAATCCGAGTTAGACTCCATGTCAGAGAATAAAATTTGGACCCTGGTCGACTTGCCTGATGGGGTTAACCCTATTGGATGCAAGTGGGTGTTCAAACTGAAAACAGACAAAGATGGGAATGTCTATGTCTATAAAGCAAGACTGGTTGCAAAAGGATTCAGACAAATTCATGGTATAGACTATGATGAGACCTTTTCTCCAGTAGCAATGCTTAAGTCAATTCAGATACTTTTAGCGGTTGTTGCATTTTATGATTATAAAATTTGGCAGATGGATGTCAAAACCGCATTCTTGAATGGGTTACATGACACAACCTGAGGGTTTTGAGGATTCAGAAAATCCTAAAAGGGTTTGCAAGCTTCAAAGATCCATATATGGATTGAAGCAGGCATCTCGGAGCTGGAATCTTCGATTTGATGAGGCAATTAAGAAATTTGGTTTCATCAAAAGCGAAGAAGAATCTTGTGTTTACAAGAAGTTTAGTGGGAGCAGCTTAGTCTTCTTGGTATTGTATGTAGATGACATACCACTCATGGGAAATGATGAGTCAGCCAAGGAATGGTTGAAAAATTGTTTCTCCATGAAGGACCTTGGAGAAGCTGAGTACATATTGGGAATTAAAATCCATAGAGATAGGTCTCGAAGGATGATTGGACTAAGTCAAGAAACTTATATTGATAAAGTTCTTGCAAGGTTCAACATGGAAAACTCGAAGAGAGGATTCATTCCCATGTCACATGGCATATCGCTTAGCAAGAGTCGGTGCCCGGCTCGAGCCCCGATGTGTTGAAGCGAATGAGTAACATACCTTATGCTTCGGCTATAGGATCTATCATGTATGCCATGATAAGTACTCGACCAGATGTTGCATATGCCTTGAGCATATGTAGCAGGTTCCAAGCAAATCCAAGGGAAGCACACTGGAATGCAGCTAAGAGCATCCTTAAGTACTTGAGAAGAATTAAAGGCATGCATGTTTTTAGTCTATGGAGGTGAAAGTGAGTTGGTTGTTAAAGGTTACACTGATGCGAGCTTCCAAACCGACAGAGATGATTACCGCTCTCAGTCAGTGTACTTCTTTTGTCTAAATGGAGGAGCAGTGAGCTGGAAGAGCTCAAAGCAAAGCACTGTAGCAGACTCTACGACAGAATCAGAATATTTAGCAGCGGTTGAAGCAGCTAAAGAAGCAGTTTGGATAAAGAAGTTCTTGACAGAGCTGGATATAATACCTAGTGCTCTGGAAGAGATTGAGTTGTTCTGTGATAACAATGGTGCTATTGCGCAAGCAAAAGAACCGAGATCACATAAAAAAAATCCAAACATGTAATGAGGAAGTATCACCTCATTACGGAGATTGTTGACAAGAAGGATGTCAGGATCTGCAAAGTTCACACGGATGAGAATGTGGTTGATCCGCTCACTAAACCACTACCTCAACCCAAGCATGAGTGTCACGCTAGGGCTATAGGCTTGAAGCAAATGTTAGAGTGGCTTTAGATTGTACTAGGTTTAGAGAAACGTGTTACAATGTAGAGACATGGTTTAATTTTGCTATTTTATGTTTATGAGAAATAAAAATTTATCTTATTTAATTTTGGTTTGGTATTAAATAAAATGTCCAAAATATATCTTGAATTCAATGGTTTTGTCAAATATGTGATTTGATGAATGAAACACCATAAGTGAACAGAATTTATAGAATATTATAGTTCCTAATAAAGTCGTTAAATTGGACATAAATGACTTATTAAAGGATGTGCATATAAGATTGATTGATAGCGCCGTTTCATGGGCTATGGGAACATGGAGATGTTTAGTCAATCATATGGACATGTATAGTTGACACATGATCGAACAGACCTACTTAGATGTTTATATAACTTCGTAATTATATTAGTGGATTCCCAAGACATGAGTGGAACACTACTTAGCCTAATGATTGGTATAACTTTGATGCTGTCAAACGTCATGCCGTAAAAGGGGACTATAAAGGCAAGTGTTCGGGTTGTGCTAAAAGTTGAGTGGGAGTTTTGGTTGCCACAAGATTGAAAAGTCCTCCTATATGAGATAGGATGGGTGTCTTGGCCCCTTGGAGAGTGAGAATTGAAAAATGCATGGCCGTGCTCAAATGGATTATATGATGATCATTTGTTTGTCAATTCGAACTCGGATTTCAAGGATTAATTTGAAGACTAGTATGGATGACATAGAAATATAGTCATACTATCAAATTGGACACTAAGAAACTTAAGGAATTTGAAGATTGCACACTCGTCTCGGACAAGTGGGAGATTGAAGGAATTGTGTCCTTGACTCTAATGCAATTACTAAATATAACATGGATCATATTATGGAGATAATAAATTCGTTAAATTGGGTCGTCTATACGTCTTGCTAGAGGATGCTATAGAACTTCAGGTTTAGTAAATAATAAACCCGAAGCCCAATTAGATGGATCCTACAAGGTCACACTTACACAATCTGGATCAATAAAAGAATGACCTAGAGCCCATGTAGGACTCTAGGGGTGGCCGGCCAAGGAGAAAGAAAAGGAGATGACTCCTAAACTAATTAGTTCCTATAATTAGGTGTGGGGTGAGAAAATAAAGTAGTCAGTTTTATTCTCTCATTATTTTCTCTCTCCTCTTTTGTCTCTCTTTCAAAGCTACGTAATACTGCTCCAAGAAATAGAAGAGTCCCTCTTATTTCCAACTAGCATTGGTGGAGCGTTGATCTGGATTCGTGGACCTAGTAGAGGAATCTCAATTGCGGTTCTATCTCCGGATCTCGAAGAGCTTTGTGGAAATCACGCGTCAAAGGTTAATTTTTAACTATTATGTGATCCTTGAATGTATATGCATGAGATCCTGTTTTAAGTGCTTATGAATATGATTCATGAAATTCCGCTAAGAGTACTTATAATCCTACAGGAGACTCACCTTAGGGGATGATGGGAACCTTCGGATCTTTAGTTTTGACCCGAAAAGAGGGAAATGGGTTGTTGTTTAGGTGGCTTTGCTAGAGATTTGTGAGGTACATGGTCTGTGCGGGCCGGGTTATATTTGTTATAGTGACGGGCCGACTTTATCGGGTTACGAATGTGTATGCCCGCCCGGTTTTAAGAGAAGCCCGAATTCGGACTCGTGTGTGAGCAAGATTCCTAACCATGATCTTGCAAGAAGCAAGTTTCTACGTCTCGATTTTGTTAATTACTCGGGTGGGTCAAACCAAACAAATGTAGTAACATTTAGTTTTGCTAATTGTAGCTCCAAGTGTTTGGCTGATCAACAATGTCTTGGGTTCAGGTTTAAGTATGATGGGTTGGGCTATTGTGTGCTCCAACTAGAGAAGCTCGGAAACGAATATTGGTCCCCTAGTACGGAAATGGCCTTTTATCTTAGAGTAGATCAATCTGAACCCGACCCAAGTAATTTCTCATGTATTTTAGAGGTGCTCACCACCACATGTCCAGTATTAGTTGGTTTACTCGACCCGCCTGATGAGTCTAACAAGACCACTTGGAACATAGTGATTGTTAGTGTTCTTTTTACCATTGAGATTGCTAGTGGAGTGCTCTTATTTTGGGCATTCTGGAAGAGGTATGTAAAATATAGAGATATGGCTCAAACACTTGGGCTTGGGTTATTTACCACAGCTGGGCCCAAAAGGTTTACTTATGTTGAAATTAAATCAGCATCAAAAGATTTTTCAGAGGAAAATGTGATAGGAAGGGGTGGTTTTAGTGATGTATACATGAGAAAGTTGCACGATGGTCGTCTGGTCGCGGTTAAGTGCTTAAAAAATGTTACCAGCGGTGATTCAGAGTTTTGGGTTGAGGTGACTATCATAGCACGCATGCACCACCTCAATTTAGTTCGTTTATGGGGCTTTTGCAACGAGAAGGGTCGACGAATTTTGATCTATGAACACGTTCCAAATGGGTCACTTGACAAGTATCTTTTTAGACCAAATCATATTGGATCGGAAGATCAAAACAATGAACGTGAGACAGACGTGATGTTAAGCCAAGAGCAAAAGCCCATACTTGATTGGAGTATTAGGTATAGGATTGCCCTTGGAGTGGCAAGGGCTATTCCATACCTACATGAAGAGTGTTTAGAGTGGGTATTACATTGTGATATTAAACCTGAAAACATACTATTAGGGGATGATTTTTGCCCTAAAGTTGTTGATTTTGGGTTGTCGAAGCTTAGGAAGAAGGAGCAACTAGTGACCATGTCAAGGATCCGTGGAACACGAGGCTACTTGGCGCCCGAATGGACGAAAAATGATCCTGTTACTTCTAAGGTTGATGTGTTTAGTTTTGGAATGGTGTTGTTAGAAATTGTGACGGGGGTAAGAAATATGATTCAAGGTCCTTCTTCTATTTCAAGTGAAGAATGGCATTTCCCTAAGTGGGCATTTGAAATGGCAATTGAAGAAAGGAGGATGGAGGAAATATTGGACCGTCAAATCAAACACTCTTATGATGATAAGGTGCACTTTAATTTAATCGATCGAATGGTGAAAACAGCTATGTGGTGCGTTCAAGAAAGACCAGAGATGCGTCCATCTATGGGAAAGGTGGCTAAAATGCTTGAAGGTACAGCGGAAATTATGGAACCACCAAAGCCAACAATGTTCTACTTGTGAGAGGATCAATAATATCCATTATGTTTAATTTACTAACTTGTTTGATAAAAAATAAATACAATAAATAGTTCTTGTGGTACTTTTTTTTTGTTAGTGTAAGCTTGAAAGTTTAGCTTATTTTTTCAATGTATGCATGGATCACATGGTAGGTAATTTTCTTCTTATACATTATTAAAAAAAATTGCCAACAACTATCCTATAAATTTAGTGGTTGTTATTTTTGTTAAAAATAACTTTATTTTGAAAAATGTGGCAAATACCCATCTTATAAAAATTTTGGTTGCAAAGATCTATCTTATGCGGAAAAGTGGACGTCGGCTCGTCGTCTTCCACGTTGACCGATACGTAACTTTCAGTGCCTATCAATTTTGGTCAAATCCATATATATCATATGCCTTTTGAATTCTTAAAATCAAATATTGAAAACTAACAATGATATAAGCTCTGAGTTTGCGGTTTTAGATTAATGAATTGTGAACTTAATTAGCAATTTTATTATTTATGTGAGAGGTAATTGAAGAAGATGTCTAATATAAACTTTTCACTAGTCTTTTTTTTTTTCAAATTGAAGGTAAGATGAAGTCTCTTGCAAGTAGGGGAAAATTGGGGATTCCTCCTTACATGGGGTGAGAACTCGATCCCAAAAATTTACGGGATCGGAGGTCATGCCAACACCACTGGCTATCACCGACCCGCTCGCCTATTTTTTAAATGGAAAAGATACATAAGTATATTGGTCTCGAAATTTATGAATATAACCAAGAGCTAAAACTTTATTTAAAAAAACAAGAAAAATGAAAATAAAATGGATTTTTTAACTGGAATAATACAAACTTTGGCCCGTTCTCTCGCAATAATACAAACTTTTGATTATTTTTTTAATAATACAAACTTTAGGCCAAAATTCCTGAAGTAGGTCATGTTTACAGGCAACCGGGAGTTTGGCCATTCTTAGACGGAAAAATTGACAACAAAGGTCTCAACTTTGGGTGATAATTTTTAAAAGGTCTGAACTATTGATTAACCTGTGCAGGTCCCAACTTTAGGGGGTCTTAACTTTTAGCGGGCCTCGATGACTTAAAACATACGATTTTTTTAAAAATCTCACCTAGTTCCTACATCCCTCATTCAATTAACCCTTCTGGTGTGACCCAAGTTTTACAAGTGATGACCTATTAAGCCAGTTTCAAGTCTCTGAGGCCCGCTAAAAGTTAAGACCCCCTAAAGTTGGGACCTGCACAGGTTAATCAATAGTTCAGACCTTTTAAAAATTATCACCCAAAGTTGAGACCTCTGTTGTCAATTTTTCCTTCTTAGACACAGGCAGTGTTCTACCCTGCATAGGGAGTTTGTCCATTCTTAGACACAGGCAGTGGAGAACGTAAGCCCGTAGACTGACCTGGAGATTGCGATCTGACAAACCTTAGGAAGTGAATTGCGATTCACTGGCGTTCGCTTTCTGACTCAATAACTGATTTATCTATGTTTTTATTATTATTGAAGTACCCTTGAGATGATTTATTCATTTTATCTTTTGTATTACTTGAGAGCTTTATGATTTTGGATGCATGTCATAGTTATCTTGACCTTATGTTTCCTTTCTTATTAATCTATGTCTGAATTGTACTTTGATTTCTTTTGTTCTGGGAGAACTGCTAGTTACTCCCCACTTATTGTGGATGTTTGTTGATATATTTTGCAAGTGATGTTCATGGGAATCTTCTTTGGTTTTGGGCTCGGGTTGAGATGTGAGCATTAAAATGTTAGATGTTAGGCCTAGATTTTTAGTTAGTTGAAGAGTTAGTTTAATCTTTTGGATATTACTCTAATTAATTTAATTTATTTATACTATTTACTTATGTTGGTTTACCACTTAGTTATTTAAACGCATTTCTTGTAGTAGTGACATTCCCAGAAGACGATGTTTCCGCCATCGTCCTATTAATACTATTATTATTTCTTTCTTTTCCGCTTTGAAATTATGGGGTGTTACAGATGGGGGGGTCTAATTTTCATCAGAGAACCTTCAAAGCTTTACTGAAGAAATATAGAGTTACTCATAAGGTTGGTTTGGCTTACCATCCTCAGACTAGTGGCTAAGTTGAAGTCTTCAATCGTCAGATGAAGCGCATCCTAGAGAAGGTAGTCAACAGGTCGAGGAAAGATTGGTCACAAAAGTTGGATGATACTGTATTGGCAGTGCGAACTGCTTTTAAGACACCTCTAGGAACCACCCCTTATCGGTTGGTTTATGGCAAGGCTTGTCATTTACCAGTTGAAATGGAGAATCTCTCAGCTTGGGCAGTCAAAGAAATTAACCTGGATCTAGAGGCTGCAGGTGAGGCAAGACTTCTTCAGTTGAATGAGTTAGATGAGCTTCGACTGGAAGCATATGAGAATTACAAGCTTTACAACGAGTAGACAAAGAGGTTTCATGACAAGATGATTGAGAAGCGCGAGTTTCATGTTGGTGACAAGGTTCAATTATACAATTCTAGACTTAGGCTTTTTCCTGGAAAGCTTAAATCAAAGTGGTATGGACCTTTTGTTGTCACTGATGTGAAGGCACATGGAGCCATTGAAGTGGCTAATGCAGAGGGGACGAAGTTTAAAGTGAATGGTCAGCGTCTGAAACTGTATCATGAGGGCGCTTTCATAGGCCAAGTAGATGTTCTCTACTTCGATGCTCCCCCACTTTGAAATCTAAAGTAATACGGTCGTGCGGGACCTTTCTAAACTAGCGCTTTGCGGGAGGCAACTCGTCTTTACTTTTCCTTTTTCTTTACTAGTTTAGATTACTTTTTCTTATTTTTTAGAGAGGTGAGATAGTGTACTAATTTTTGGACGAGCTTAGTATGTGCAAGGGGTCAATATCACAACATGAAAAAAAATTTGACGGAAAAATAGCTTAAAATTAAGCCGCCCGGTCAACCGGGAGAGTTCGCCCCACCGGGCCTCTTAACTTGCCCTAATGGGAGAGTTTGCCGGACTGGGCGCCCAACTGATTTCAAGAAGGGCACAAAAAATTTCAGGAAAAATTTCAGGAAAAAATGCTAAGTGATTTTTGCCCGGTCAACCGGGAAAGGCCGCCTGACCGGGCGCACAAGCATTTTGGAGGAGCTTTTTGCCCAGTCAACTGGGCGGGCAATGACGACAATTTTGCTGAAGTCTTGTATTTCTCCCGGTTGACAGGGCGGACTTGCCCGACCGGGCAGATGGACATAACCCCATGATACCTGGGCCAGCGCTGCGAAAAAAAAAGTGAACCAAAGTTTTCGCCCGGTTAACAGGGTGGACCAGCCCGACCGGGCGAGCACCCGATTCAGCGTCCCTAGTTATTTCCACCAACCGCTTTTCTTTTCTCATTTCACTTCTTTCATTCTCTTTCACTCATCTTCATCTCAAACTCTCTCTCTCTCTCCACAAAACCTCCATTGCCAAATTCCATCCTACTTTTCTCCATTCACAAATTCCATCTTCTCCTTTAATTTTCTTCATCTCCCATCACTTTTTTTCTTCTTTCTCACACCACATTCACAATCTTCCATCTTTTCTTCATCCCACTTCAATTCACTCACGCAAAAAAAAATTCATTTTTTTTTCACCATGTCAAGGCCAAACAAAAGGAGGCAAGGCATAAGAGGGGAATCAAGCAATCAAATTCCACCAGACAACATTCCCACAGGTAATTTTCAAAACCTTAGAGCAAAAACAAAGATTTGAAAATTTGAAATATCGGAATATAATCCCCACCCGTTTTGTTGATACCAATTCTTTGCATGCTTTGGGTATATATGGTGAAACTAAGACACTATTTAAGAAATTGGGATTGGGAACAATGTTTGGCATGTTTTTCAGGACATATAGGCATCTTACACTTGAATTCTTGAGCTCATTAGAAGTTGGGAACAAAATTCAAGTTCTCCGTTTTCGCCTCATGAATGAGGAGCGAGAACTCACATTAGGCCGATTAGCTGCTATTTTTGGCCTCCCTGTTACTGATGACCATCGCCCCCCTCCCACTGTCTGAATTAATACCTTGTGGACCGCATTCACAGGAGATGAGGACGTTAACACCCAACATATGTCTGCAGACCATCTCCATTTTCCCAGCCTTCGCTACTTACAGAGATTTTTGGGATTTACACTTTTTGGGCGTGCTGAGCCCCACTCCTGTCAAAAACAAAAGATTTTTCTGATGGGTAGTTATCTGTTCCCCAAATTTGATTACTCTTTGTGCCTTCCTTACCTGTTTGTGTCCCAACTGAAGCGGACTGCCGCTAATTTGCCTGCCTTGTTTGATGATGGTAGTTTTAGGGGGCAACCTATTGTTTTAGGTGGCCTCATTACCGCTATTGTTGCTCATTTTGGTTATACTCCTGACATTAGCAATGTTGTAGCTGGTCCCGCTGAGATTGGCATTGATTATATGACCAATGCTAAAAGGATAACCGCCCAGTCTGCGAACAAATTTAGGTGGTTCATTGCTAAGAAGGAGTATCTATCCTTCTTCCTGACCTTGCTCAGACCCGCCTGGATGTGGGGTCGTACCTCCCTCCTATGCGGGGTCAAGAGCCCATTGCTCGGCGACCTCTGCGGACCTACCACAGGCAGCCCGTTGGGGAAGCCTTTTCCTCCTCCACACCTATGGATCCTATGATGGCGGTCCTTACCCACCTCGAGTAGGGACAGTAGTCCCTTACATCATAGATGGGCCGCCTTGAGCTTGGTTAGGATACCATCCAAACTCACCTGACTTCCTTGGACACACGGTTGACCACCGTGGAGTTCGACATGTGACATGCCGTGTACCCTATCTACCATGACTACTTTCACCAGGGGCTTGTTGCCCATGATGCCACCCACCCTTCATGGTACACACCACAGGTACCTGACCCCACTGACCATGCTAGGGATGGTACTTCTGGCCATGCTACTTTTGGTGATGCAGGTACTACCGGTGGCGGTTTTACTGCCGATATGTCTGATGATAATGAGTGAGTCCTTTCTTTCCCTCTTGCTGTAATGAGGCCATTGCCGAGTTCAGCTAGGGGGGAGGATTTCTGTAAGTACACGTCTCTCTTTTTACTGCTTTGTAGTGTAGTTAGTTTAGTTTCATTGCTTTCCTTAGTTTAGTTTCATTGCTTTCCTTAGTTTAGTTTCATTGCTTTCATAAAAAAAAATCAAATATTGCTGAAAAAATACCAAAAATACGAGCTTGACATGAGTTATGAGTTGCATGATTGTTTCTCTGTGCCCCAAAATTTTTGAATGACTTTTTGGACTCTTAATCTATGATAGTTGGCATGAGTATTTGTTAGTCTTGGGTTGATTTTCAATCTTACATGACCCTTGATTGCATGATACTTGTGGCACTTGCATTGATTGTGGAGCTAAGTTAGTTAGACTATGAGTTTTCTTGAGCCATGGATGCCTATCTTTCATCCAGTCTTCCTCTTTGTTGTGTGATTAGTTCCTCGGTTATGACATTGATCTTGATTTTGATCCTGTACTCTTTGAAAATTTGATGTGCATACATGATTGACATGATTGAGGTGTTCTTTTCATAATTTCTAGCTCCAGAGTTGTAATTGATTACATTATTCCATTTCTAGCCCCCACTGAAGCCTTTCTGACTGTTTTGATTACTAACCATCATTACAAGCCCCTTAGCCTTATTTGATTCTTGTCCCAAGCCTAGCTTGGGGGAGCATTAGTTGAGTGATTGGGTTGTCTTGATAGTTATGTATGTTGTGGCGTGTGCTAGTTGGAGTTAGTTCATTATGGGTATATGATCGACTTATTACTTCGTGTTTGGAAAAAAAAATAAAGGAAGTTCAACAACAACAAATCCAAAAGAAAGAAGAAAATATTAAGAAAAGAGGAAAGAAAAAGAACAAAAAGTTTGAAAATATTGAATAAGGTGTTGTTTGAAAAGCAAAACAAGTTCAAAGAAAGTGAAAATAGTGATTGAGTTGAGAAAATGAATGTTGTGATATTTTGGAGATAAGTGAGTGAAGTTATGAAGATCTCATTGGCCTAGTTTTGCTAGCCTATGCTCCTCCATGCTTGGTTTATCCACCACACTCCCAAATTTTTCCATACCCTTAGCCTTAACTAGCCCCGTTACAACCTTTAAAAGTCCTCTTCATCTTTATGTGTTGCATTATTGAATTGAAAGTGAGTCAATGGATCAAAGTTAAAGAGTAAATGTCATTTCTGAGTCGACTGAACTACGTTGAGTATCATTATGTTGCCTTCTAAACACACGAGAGTAGTGAGTTGGGAAGGGACATATGGTGGGAATGGAGAGTGATCGGGCACATCTTTTGCCTGCCACAAAAATGAGAAAAGAGTGTTCCCCCTTGTGAGCACCATCTTAGCATCTGCATCATATGCGCCGTGACCTTACTTGATTGTCTTTCTTGGTGATTGGTCGTTGGCTTGATATAATTGATTGATGATGATGCATGTCTTCTTGAATGAGTTTGAGTCTACTAATACTTTCAAACTGCATTTTCTATGGGGTGAAACAGTTATATCTTATAACTCGTTTGTGTAGTTTTGCTTATGGACAAGCAAAAGGTTAGCTTGGGGGATTTTGATGAGTCTATTTTATATAGAGTATTTAACCCAATTCCCCTAGCCTTGAGTGCCGATTTGAGCTCATTTGAGCTCGTTTTTGTGTGATTTGGTATGTTTGGACTCGCTTCCGTTTGTTAGCTGTTCTTTGTGCAGATTAGGCCTCCAAAGCCTTTATTTGAGTTGCAAAACGGAAGTCCAATGGTCGCATATGGCCCATAGAAGATTCGGGAGATTACACAAGGGTTTTTGGACGAAAAATGCAAGGAAAATGGCTAGAAATCACTCTCGCCCGGTCGACCGGGCGAGCTAGCCCGACCAGGCAAGTCACAAAATTGAGCATTCCCCAAGGCTTGTTAGCCCGGCCGACCGGGCGAGAAGAGGGCAAAAACTGCTTGCACGCCCGACCGGGATGTATTTCCTTCTTTATCGTAATTTCATATCACCGCCGCCAGACCGGGCGGTTTTTCCGGAAGGTTAATTTTTGCCTTTGTTAGCCGATTTTGTAAAAACCCTAAATAGGCTTTCAGTATTTTCGATTAGACTATCTTATTTTCTGCGTTTTTAGGTTTAAAACACTTAGTCTTTTTCTCTCTAGCTTTGTATTAACTTTTGCCCTTGAAGATTATAAAGATCATCAATTTCGTTTTCATAATTCTTCAATCATTCGGTATTCTTCTTTACTTTGCTTATTTTAATGAATTCTTATATTTGCATTATGTTTATTGATATCATGAGTGAGTAGTCTATTTCTCGGGCTTAGAGAGGGAAGCCATGTTTATACCTATTTGATTGTGGTTTAAAGTTCTTCGATATTCGAATTGAATTAGAGTAATTTCCTATTGATTTGTTATGCTTGTTTAATTCATGTAATTGCGCAATATCATGGGTTATGTTTAGTTAATAGGAGTTAGAATCGAAAGATCATACTCATTAGAGGCTTGTTACAATAGGTAGGTCTGCTTATGTTGAGCGACCGTACTGGCATATGTTGACCTAAGAGTTGTTAAGGCCCGACCGTAAGGTTTAACAAAATACTCTAATTATTCGAGCCTCAATCCAAGTATTGTTGAAATATATTGTAGTGATTAAATTTGTATAAGCATGGTGGACCGATCGATTGCCCTAGGTTTTTGATTATTTGATAAACTTCCATCTTTTGTGTTCTAGCTTGTTCTAGTTTAGTTGTTAATTATTCAATCAATTTCCTCTCTTGAAGTAGTTAAATAATTAAGCACAAATCTATTGAACTCCTCTCCCAGTGGATCGACCCGTATTTGTCAGTTTCTGCTAAACAGACATTGTACACTTGCGGTATATAATTAAAACCCATCAGGGTGCAATATAGGAAACCAAATTGCAACGGTTGCTAGGAAGCTTAGTGTATGTAAGATAAAAGAAAAGAGCACATTGGAGGTAGAAGGGGAGTCTCATGACATGGTGGAAAGCATGGAAAAGACAGGAGAGGGTCATGATCTTGCTGATGATCATGGTGGGGGGACTGAAGGGATCAACAAGGTAGCAGAGGTGGAATGTAGGAAGAAGGTGCAATACGGGGATGTAATAGTCAGTACTCAAGTGTAGGAAGAGAGATATGAGGGAAGTTATGTTGTGATGGGTGAGAACCACAAGATGAGAGGGTGGAAGAGAGTTCATAAAAAAGATGAGTGTTGTGCATGTGCATGTTAAGTTTTGATGATGAAAAATAATATAATATGTTATAGTATGAAAGTTTGTGACAGATGGTTGAGAAAGGAATAAATAAATGAAGACTTTGAAGAAGTGAAGAATCAAGATTGAAGTCCAAGTTTATATTGAATTCCACGTTTAGTTACTATATGCAAAATGTAATATGCTAGAACTAGATGATATATTATGTGCCAAGTATAGAAATATAAAATTAGGATAATTATTATTTTCTTAGAGTTAAGGAAATAAATAATTATGTTAATTATATATATCTATATAAAAAGGAAGTTTAGTTTTAAAATAAAAAAGGATTTTATAAAAACTGATTTTGATAAAACGTTTTGTATATAAAAGATAAAAGTTTTTTTCGGGAAAAATCATAAAACGTTTTTAAAGAATTTTGATAAGAAGGAGAAAAACTGATTTTTCAATATGATAAAGTTTGTTTAATAAAAAAACTGATTTAAGAGTTGATCTAGTTAATATAAGATATGGAGAAATCCTTATCCTATAAGGAAAAGGAAAATCAGTTTTTTATAAAAGATAAAATTGGTTTTTGAATAGGAAAAGAATTTTATCCCTTTATTTTAGGAATAAAAATTGTTCAAAAGATAATATATCTTGGAGAAGGATTTTCATTCAGTTCACCAAGATATATAAGGGATTGCAACTCAGTTTTATAACTTACGTTTTCAGAGAGAAAAAATCGGAGATATTAAGAGCTGAAAACAGTTTCCTAAGGCACAGAGTATAGCACAGAGTTCTAGTCAGATTAGGAAACTAAACAACGTTTGTAATTGTCCTCTATTTGCTTGAATAAGAAGCACGTCTTTGAGGAATCTTTCTTTCTGTAATTCTTATATTATAGGAGAGTAGCAACACTTAGGGTTAAGTGTTGGGGAGCACTACTAGAGTTAGTAGTGGGGGAATCGAATTGTATCGAGAGTTTGGTATTTTACGATTCAAATAATAAAAGAGAAGTTTGTGTGTGGACGTAGATCTCAGAGGTGAGATTGAACCACGTTAAATTCCTGTGTCTTATTGTTTGGTTTAAGGATTTTATTATTTGATTTCATTGTTTTATTGTTTGATACAATTTCGTTCGAGCAAAAACGTTAATCGGAGATTTTACGAGTGAATAACACAGTGCACGGCATTGTGCCATAAGAGTGTTTTTGCGAAAATCGATCAGTTTTAGCCAATCAATTCAACCCCGCCCTTCTTGAGTGTCACCTTGTGTCCCAACAAGTGGTATCAGAGCAGGTTATTCTTGAAAGGCTCATCCCTAGAGAATACACATCATGAATATGCAAGATGACTCTCGAGATAGACACACCAAGTGTCCGATTTTCAACGGAAAAGACTACGGATGGTGGAAAGCTAGGATGAGGATCTACATCCAAGGATCGGATTATGAATGCTGGAAAGTTATTAGAAAAGGACCAATTCTTATCCAAGGAAAAGACGCTGAAGGAAAGATGGTCGACAAGGATGAAGATGACTACAATTCGGTCGACTATGCAAAAGCCGAAAAGAACTACAAAGCAATGAGTATTCTCCAATATGGAATTGGACCTGATGAATACTCAAGGATCTCGGCTTGTACTACAGCAAAAGAAATATGGGACACGCTGGAGTTGGCCCACGAAGGTACGAATGAGGTAAAACAATCTAGAATAGATTTGCTTGTTCAACAATATGAATTGTTTACTATGAATAATGACGAATCTATTAAAGAGATGTTCACTAGATTTACACTAATCACTAATGAATTACGTTCTCTAGGCAAAACATATACTTCTGAAGATTTAGTGAGAAAGGTGTTAAGAAGTTTAACAAATCGATGGCTCCCAAAAATAACCGCTATTCAAGAAGCTAAAGATTTGACTAAACTTTCACTAGAACAACTTATTGGATCATTAATGACTCATGAACTTGTCTTAGATTCTAAAACTAATGAACCAAAAAGTAAAGGTATAGCCTTGAGAACTGAATTGGAAATTGAAAATAGTGATAGTGATGATGATATTGATTTTCTTACTAGGAGGTTTAAAAATTTTCTCATAAAGAACAAAAACAACAATCCTAGAAAATATGAAAATTTCAAAGGTAAGAGCACTACCTCTAACTTTAAGAAAAGTGCTACTAATTCGGGTTGTTTCAAGTGTGGAGAGTTAAATCACAGGATTAAAGAATGTCCCTTATGGGATGATGAGAAGCCCAAAGAAAGAAGGGAGCAATCGAAGAAAGAATTCAAAAAGGCAATGATTGCTGCCGTTTGGGGGAGATTCGGATTCTGACGAAGAACGATCGAGGCACAAGGCCATGAGGAAAAATTATGTCCGAATGCTTGTACGCACATCACGAAGAAAGGCACAGTGCCAGGACGACTCTCACTTGTGTCTAATGGCGAAAAGTTCGAACTCCCAAGATGAAACTGAAGATAGTGAGGTAAGTCTTCTTTCTCTAAAACCTTCAATGCATCTTCTATCAAAAAACCAACTTGTTACTTTGCTTGAAAATATCATTGATGATTGTCAAGAAATGAATGATGATTTTTCAAACATGAGAAAAGAAGTGAAAAATTTAAGTAAGCACAAGATTGGGTTGGAATTGGAATATAAGGATTTATTAAAGGACTGTAAAGAACTGATGAAAAAGAATGATGAACTGGAGAAAACTGTTGAAGAAATAAATGTTGAGTTAAGTGCCTTAAGGTACGAAAAGTCTCTCACAAAAGAAACTGTTGATAACACTGTGCCGTACACTGAGCTAGAAGCTAAAAATTCGAATCTTGAAAAACAAATTGAATCTTTAAAACTGGAGTTAATTAAAGTGAAAGAGTTTAGACAAAGATCCAGAATTGTTCCACTTATGCTGCCTCATGATGCTAAGTTAAGTGACGAACTTGATAAAGCTAAAAGAGATTTGGAAATTTCAAAAAAAGAAATATCGATCTAAACACTTCTGTTGAATTCTTAGAATCACAATTGACTATTGCTCGGAAAATGTATGAAAAATGGTTAGATGGTCAAAAAGCCCTAGACTATATTTCCAGTACAACTAGCAATCGAAACAGAATTGGTTTAGGATATACAGACCAGAGGCACAGTGTAAGGCACAGTGCCAAAAATTTTGAAAGAGACTTTCGTAAAAGAAAATATGTCGATCTACCTGAATATTTGATTTGCAACTTCTGTGGAAAGAATGGACATCTTATGGATAATTGTAATGTCAAGAAAAAGAGTGTTGCGAAAAATGTAAAGTATGTAACTCAAATATGGGTTAGAAAAGACTTATTAGAAGCTCAACGAAAGAAAAAGGGACCCAAACAGATTTGGGTTCCTAAAATTAACAAGTGATTTTTTTGCAGGCGAATGTGAGAGGAAGTAGCCTATGGTATCTAGACAATGGCTGCTTACGACATATGACTAGTGATAAATCTCAGTTCCTCTCACTAGTAGCCTACCATGGAGGGTGTGTTACATTTGGCGATAACAAAAAGGGATAAATAATTGGTATTTGAAACGTCGGCAAATCCCTAACACACTCCATAGAGAATGTGATGTTGGTAAGTGGCTTGAAAAACAGTTTGTTAAGCATACCACAATTGTGTGATCAAGGTAATTATGTTGAAATTCATGCATGAATATTTTACAAGATAATTTGTGGCTTTGGGATTAATTTCTAGAAATTGGTTGAGTATTATGCTTGTTGTCCTCCTTTAAATATGTTAATTGGAGTAGGATTGCATGTCTTCTTGAAACATTGTGAGTAAAGGTCTACTTGATATAAAGAAGGACTCGTAATGGTCTAATGATGATGTCCTAATGTCATGATCCTAAGTTGCCGAACTAATAAGCTATATGATCCTAAGTTGCTGATTTTTTGAGCTATGAAATGTAACTTCTTTCTCCTATAGCAAGCTTGATCTTTATCCCAATAATCTGATTTTCTATTTATGAGTTTGACATTTGTGCCTCATTATTTCTTTCTTTCATATGTCTCACCTTATCGTCATTTCCCTATTATATTCCTTCTTTTCCCACCCATTGCTCCAAAGTTCAACAAGTGCTTTTAATCTTGATTCATGATAATCTATGGGGAAAGAACATTTTGATAATTTGATGGAAGAAAAAGACGCATCGGTTAAGGGGAACATGAAAAGGTTGGAATGAAACTCAAATACGTGAAAGAATGAACAGTACTGATTTACACTGTGTAAGGCACAGTGCCAGGAGATGTATCAAAAAGACAATGAGGTTCGAATTAAGTTAATATCTTTGATCTCTTATTGATTGACTCTAATAATATTGTATGGTCTGCTTCTCCTTTATAAAAAAAAAAAAAAAAAAAAAAAAAAAAGGGTTGTAAGACATTTATTTTAGATAAGTCCTAGAGTTTAATTCAAATGTGAAGAACATTATCAAAGTTTTGAAGATCATCATTTTGGATTCCAGTATATCCGAAGATTAGTTATATTTGAAAGGGAATAGATTGTTCAGTGGCACAGTGCCACACACAGTGCCACAGTGAAGAAAGTCTTATGATGTTTATTTGCGGAAGTTGAAAATATGAAAAAAGGGTTTAAGCACTTGTTGAGCCAATTTCCATTTCAAATCTTCAAGCTTGCATTACCTATATTCATCTTACATTCTTAGCCATCAACCATGATCCTTCATGATTATTTCTTGCTTCATAAATTCGGATTGTGAGTTGGGTTATATTTTTGCTTAATGACTTCGGATTGTGAGTTGGATTATGACATAGCACCAGCATCCTTAGTATTTATTGCTTGAGCTACTTAACTTATTTTGCAAACTATATCTCACTTTGTCTCGCTAAACATGTTGATGCTCTCCTTTTTGATAATGTCAAAAGGGGGAAGATGGGTATAATACTTAGACTAATGAATAATTGGTTATCTTGGTTACCATGCTACTTGTGAATGATGTTATGCTATTTTCCCTTATGTGATTAATGGTGCATATTTTGAGGGGGAAAAAGTGATTACTTAATAATATTATATTGAGTGTTTGTCATCATCAAAAAGGGGGAATTTGTTGTGCATGTGCATGTTAAGTTTTGATGATGAAAAATAATATAATATGTTATAGTATGAAAGTTTGTGACAGATGGTTGAGAAAGGAATAAATAAATGAAGACTTTGAAGAAGTGAAGAATCAAGATTGAAGTCCAAGTTTATATTGAATTCCACGTTTAGTTACTATATGCAAAATGTAATATGCTAGAACTAGATGATATATTATGTGCCAAGTATAGAAATATAAAATTAGGATAATTATTATTTTCTTAGAGTTAAGGAAATAAATAATTATGTTAATTATATATATCTATATAAAAGGAAGTTTAGTTTTAAAATAAAAAAGGATTTTATAAAAACCGATTTTGATAAAACGTTTTGTATATAAAAGATAAAAAGTTTTTTTCGGGAAAAATCATAAAACGTTTTTAAAGAATTTTGATAAGAAGGAGAAAAACTGATTTTTCAATATGATAAAGTTTGTTTAATAAAAAAACTGATTTAAGAGTTGATCTAGTTAATATAAGATATGGAGAAATCCTTATCCTATAAGGAAAAGGAAAATCAGTTTTTTATAAAAGATAAAATTGGTTTTTGAATAGGAAAAGAATTTTATCCCTTTATTTTAGGAATAAAAATTGTTCAAAAGATAATATATCTTGGAGAAGGATTTTCATTCAGTTCACCAAGATATATAAGGGATTGCAACTCGGTTTATAACTTACGTTTTCGAGAGAGAAAAAATCGGAGATATTAAGAGCCGAAAACAGTTTCCTAAGGCACGAGTATAGCACGAGTTCTAGTCAGATTAGGAAACTAAACAACGTTTGTAATTGTCCTCTATTTGCTTGAATAAGAAGCACGTCTTTGAGGAATCTTTCTTTCTGTAATTCTTATATTATAGGAGAGTAGCAACACTTAGGGTTAAGTGTTGGGGAGCACTACTAGAGTTAGTAGTGGGGGAATCGAATTGTATCGAGAGTTTGGTATTTTACGATTCAAATAATAAAAGAGAAGTTTGTGTGTGGACGTAGATCTCAGAGGTGAGATTGAACCACGTTAAATTCCTGTGTCTTATTGTTTGGTTTAAGGATTTTATTATTTGATTTCATTGTTTTATTGTTTGATACAATTTCGTTCGAGCAAAAACGTTAATCGGAGATTTTACGAGTGAATAACACAGTGCACGGCACTGTGCCATAAGAGTGTTTTTGCGAAAATCGATCAGTTTTAGCCAATCAATTCAACCCCGCCCTTCTTGAGTGTCACCTTGTGTCCCAACAATGAGGGAGAAGTGAAATCCAGGGGAAAAAACTATGGTAGGAGGCGAAAGGATCGTGAAAGGGAAGAAACTTTGAGACACTTACAAGGCGAGGGGAAAAAGCAGAAAAAAGTAGAGGAAGTGGTTGGAATGGTGCATGACCATCAAGCTATGTGCACTTCAAACGTGGCGGGCCCCACATCCTGGGCTCTTGGTGATTAATGAATAACATCCTTCTGTGGAACTGGCGTGGTTTGGGAAGCATCCCGGCAGTCACCGCGCTTAGGCGGGATGTAATTAATGAGCATCCTATGATGATTTTCCTACAAGAGACAAAGTTGAAACAAGGTGAAATGGAAAGTGTTCGCAGGAAACTAAAGTTCAAATACATGGTAGTTGTAGATTGTGAAGGTGAAAGCAGGAGTAGGAGAGGAGGGCTAGCTCTTCTTTGGAAAGATGATTGGACAATTAACATTAAAAATTTCTCTTTGAACCATATTGATGCGACGATTGTGAAAGATGGCATGGAAGAGTGGAGATTCACAGGTGTGTATGGATGGCCGGAGGAGAGCAACAAACACAAAAGGGGGGAACTCATGAAAGCCCTCTCCCATGAAACAACAATGTCGTGGCTATGTGGAGGGGATTTTAATCTCATGTTGTGGTCAAATGAAAAGCAAGGAGGAGTGATTTTAGATATGATGATGCTGCACTTTTTATAGAGGCTGTGGATTTTTGTAGACTTGAAGATCTACACTTTGTGGGCCATCCTTTCACATGGACAAATAACCAAGGAGGGGGAGAAAAACTTGCAGGAACGTCTGGACCGCTGTTTTGCTAATGCCGAGTGGAGAGATTTTTTGGAGGCTCTTACGTGACTCATCTCGAGAAGAGACGATCTGACCATCTACCACTTATTAACCTTCGCACAAAAGTGGGAGCATAAGTAGAGAGGAAGAAAAAGCGTATATTTAGATTTGAGGAGATGTGGACGAGAGAAGAGACGTGTGAAGATGTCACTAAAGAGGCGTGAGGTGGGGGGATGATGTTATGAACTGTTTGTCTCGGACTACCTCGAAACTGCGAGAATGGAGCAAAGTGAAATTTCGTGATTTTGCAAAGGAGATGAGAGCTTGTCAAACTCAAATGAGCAAGCTAATGGAAGAAGAGCAGTCACAAGAAGTAATAGAACAAATGAGAGTGATTGATAGAAGGATGGATGAGCTTGAGAGTAGAGAAGAAATGTATTGGAAGCAAAGAAGCAGACAAGATTGGCTTAAGCATGGAGACAAAAACACAAAATTTTTCCATGCTAAGGCTAAACAAAGACTCACCCGAAATTCTATTGATCGAATTAAAGATGCAGCAGGGAACGAGTTTGAAGAAGAGAAGGAAATTTCTGAACTGTTCGTACAACACTTCGCCGATCTTTTTCGGGTGAATAATGAAATTGATGTCACGCTTGTGCTGGAGAAAGTCCAAGAGAAGGTGCCCCCAAGTCTGAAAGAAATATTGCAAGAGTCGTATGTGAGGGAAGAAATTCATGAAGCTTTGAAACAAATGCACCCCACGAAGGCTCCGGGGCCGGATGGTATATGTGCACTTTTTATCAAAGGTTTTGGGGTATTGTTGGTGAGGATGTTGAAAATAAAATTCTTGAAATTCTGAATAAGGGAGGTGATATTAGGTCTTTAAATCAGACTCATATAGCTTTAATTCCAAAAAAGAAAAATTACGAGGCTCCTGTTGAATTTAGACCTATTAGTCTGTGTAATGTACTTTATAAACTTGTGTCTAAAGTACTTGCTAATAGACTTAAGAAAGTGCTTCCTCTTATCATCCATGAGTCGCAAAGTTGTTTTGTGCCGGGGAGATTGATTACTGATAACATTTTGGTGGCCTATGAGTGTTTCCATTATCTGAGAAAAAAGAAAAAAGGGAAAGAAGCGTATTTGGGGTTAAAATTGGATATGAGTAAGGCCTATGATAGAGATGAGTGGCTTTTCCTGGAGCAAATGACGATTAAACTTGGTTTTTCCGTGTGTTTTGTAAGTTTAATCCTTGATTGTGTTAAGTCTACCTCCTTCTCTATACTTGTAAATAAATGGACAACCTTCTAGAAAGTTTGCTCCAACTAGGGGTTTAAGACAAGGTGACCCCCTTTCCCCTTGTCTTTTCATCATTTATGCTGAAGGCCTTTCTACTTTGCTGCGTGATGCTGAAGCAAAGAGAGAAATTCATGGCTTGAAAATTAGAAAGAAAGTGGATGCTATCTCTCATTTATCGATGATAGTTTGTTGTTCACAAGGGCAAATGAAGAAGAGGTGGAGAAAGTGTTGGATATCCTTTTAGCCTATGAAACTGCTTCAGGTCAAAAACTGAACATGGAAAAATCCGAAGTTTCTTTTAGCCGAAAAATTGAGCCAGGAAAGCAGGAAATTCTTCAGATGAAGTTAACATTTAAGGCTGTTGAAGGACATGAAAAATATCTTGGGCTACCAACTTTTGTTGGGGGTCTAAGAAACGGGTTTTCCAAAGCATTCAGGAAAGAATTCTGAAACGTTGAAAGGGTGGAAGGAAGGGTTCTTATCTCAAGCAGGGAGGGAGGTGCTCATTAAAGCTAGGCAAAATTGGCCTCAACACCCTGAACTATAGCTCGGGTGCACCTAACACCACCAACTATGATTAGTAGCCTAAACACCACCAACTATGGGGTGGGGTGCAGTCAGTATCACCAACTACGGGGAGGGGTGCAGTCTGTACCATAAAAACCCACCATCTTCGACAACATTTTAGGCTTATGGCCTCATTTATGGTACGGAATGCACCCACCCCGTAGTTGGTGGTATTTAGGCTACTAGTCGTAGTTGGTGGTGTTGGGTGCACCCGAGCTATAGTTCAGGGTGTTGAGGCCAATTTTGCCTTAAAGCTATTGCTCAAGCTATTCCAACGTATGCTATGCAATGCTTTAATGTCCCGGTGAGTCTTTTGAATGATACGGAGAAGATGTGTAGAAGTTTCTTTCTGGGTCAAAAACAAGAAGAAAGGAAGATGGCTTGGGTGGCTTGGGAGAAAATTTGTGGTTCAAAAAAGGAGGGAGGGATAGGTATGCGAAACTTAGGTGTCTTTAACAAGGCCATGTTGGCGAAGCAAGCTTGGAGTGTACTCAAATACCCCAATTCTTTAATGGCAAAGGTACTAAAAAATAAATACTTCCC
Source organism: Beta lomatogona (assembly GCA_947646795.1). Classification (NCBI taxonomy): domain Eukaryota; kingdom Viridiplantae; phylum Streptophyta; class Magnoliopsida; order Caryophyllales; family Amaranthaceae; genus Beta; species Beta lomatogona. The sequence continues at coordinate 2,614,743 of CANSNZ010001463.1, read as the reverse complement.
AAATACTTCATTCATGGAAGTTAGAGTGAGCCCCGTGGCAAGTTACACATGCAAGTCAATCTTGTCAGCGCGAAGCCTTCTGGCGAGGGGGGTGCGAAAAGTGGTTGGCAATGGCGTGAGAATTGAACTTTGGAAGGACCCATGGGTGCCTTCTCTTCCGCGTTTTCGAATGCTCAATGAAACGCAAAATGCCGAACCCCGAGGATGGTATGTGAGGTGATGGCGAATGGGCAGTGGGATAAAGGGGAGCGGGGGAAATGGATGTCTACAAGGGAAATAGAGGAAATAATGAAAATCCCAATACCTTTGCATCGTTGTGAAGATGAAAGGACATGGCACTACACAAAAAATTGTGAGTTTTCGGTTCAAAGTGCCTATTATATAGAACTTGAAAGCCGAAAATCTAAACGAGCATCTTCATCAGGTGGGCGTGGCCATGTAGTGTGGAGTAAACTTTGGCAGACAAATGTCCCAACCAAGATTCGTCACTTTAATTGGAAAGCTTTACACCAAAGCTTACCTATGCGTGCAGAACTACATAAAAGAGGTTGTGAAATTGACAGAACATGTCCTATGTGCGGTGAAGATGATGAGACAATCACACACGCTCTTATAAGCTGCCCAGAAACTGCACGAGTGTGGCTCCTTTCCCCACTTCGTATCATTCCTAAGGCTGCTTTTGGAGGCTCTTTTATGAACTGGGTTGTGCAAGTATCGATGCAGTGGGATGAAGCGGTTTGGTGGGACCCTATTTTGGTGCTTATTGTGGGGGATTTGGTTGAGAAGGAATGCGTGGTTGTTTGAATCCCGAAGGGTGGAAGGAATGGAAGTCATTGAGAAAGCCATAAGATTAGTTAACGAGTATGAAGCAGCCATGTAGGTACAACACTCTAGCTCGCATGATGAAAGAAGAGGATCGAAAGTGTGGAAAGCGCCTCCAATAGGGGTGTATAAATTAAACACTGATGCGGCGGTGTTCGAAGATGGCAAGATGGGGTATGGAGGTGTTGTGCGTGACGAGCTTGGTGAGGTAATGATGGCCACGAGTGTACTAGTGGAAGGAGGGGAAGTTGCGGATATTGCTGAAGCTCTTGCAGCTAGGCATGCGGTGCAAATTGCTTATGAAGCGGGGCTCAGACACCTAGTGCTGGAAAGTGATTGCTTGAAACTAGTAAACCATCTCAAGAAAGGCGTTAAGGAGAATACAAGTTTTGGTTTTTTAGTGTCTGATATCTTATGACAGGGTCAATCATGTATTTCTCTTTCTTTCAATCATGTTTACAGGGAGGGGAATATAGTTGCTCACAAACTTGCTCATCTTAGTAGGGAGTTTGGTAAGTTGAGGGTTTGGATTGAAGATATACCTTCTGAGCCTTTGGCCTTTGTAAACTCTGATTTAATTGCTATGAATGGTTAAGTGAGGTGTGTTTTTCCGTCAAAAAAAAAGAGTTGGAGTGCAGCAAGTCTGCAATTCTTTAGCTTTAGGCTATGTTTAGTTTACCTTATTTTTACTTATATTTAGATCAGATCAGAAAAAATAAGTTCACATCAGATCAGATAAGTTCAGATTATGCTTATATTTAAAAACTTATTATTATTGTTATTATTATCATGATTATTATGATGATTATTATGATTATTAGTATTACTAATGCTATTATTGTTATTGTAATTATTATTATTATTATTATTATTATTATTGTTATTATTATTATTTTTTATTATTATTATTATTAGTATTGGTATTATTACTATTATTATTAATATTACTTTATACGATTACTATTACTATTAATATTACTTTATACTAGTATATTTGTTCAAAAGGATTATTATTATTGTCGTTGTTGTACTTATTAATTATTAATATTGGTAATTATTATTAATGTCGTTGCTATTATTATAAATGTCATTGATAACTATTTGAAGCTATTTGTGTTCAAGAACAAGAATGTTCTTTTGGCATTTGTACTTGTTCTTTTTTATATTTAATCTAGTTAACAATTTTGATATACAATGTTCTTTTTTATGTTGTACATGTAACGAACATGACAATAGTATATGATGTTTTTTTTTAACAATTTTGGCATAATAATATAAAGTATATGTTACTAGTTTATACTCCCTCCGTTTTATCTTAATCTACACACTTACACTTTTCACGCATGCCAATGCAAAACTTTGAGGACATATATCTTTAGTTTTGTATTTGTCAAAATTATAAAAAGTACATATTAATAAAA